>NW_024121155.1:7378494-7498384 GCF_016745375.1 Pimephales promelas
CAGTTTAAATAAGGAAAGCGATATCTTTGTCATAGTGTCCTTTCAGTGGTTAAAGTTTCCGCAGTCATTGCATGTGCTGCACTTTATTTGTACCATTTATTAGTTTATTTCAATTTATTGATTTACTTTTTTGGGAATTTAAAATATGATAAAGATGTTGTTTAATAAGTGCGATCTCTGATTGTAGTCCATGGAAACCAAAAAAGTAGTGCTTGAAAAGTCAATTTTATTTTCTGCTTTCTGATGTTCTGTTTATTGACCATCGTGACTAATAATAATTGTCATTTTTTTGCGTGCGTATGAATCCAGGCGGATTTCGAGCTGCGGCTCTTCCAGGTCCGAGGCGAACACGCGGAGGCCGTGTCCCGTCTAGAGTCGCTCATCGACAGGATCCAGCGGGAACAGGCGTGTGTCTCCGGGCGGGAGCGCCGCGAGCTTCAGGAGGTGTGTGTGTCCACCGAAGACGACCTGCCGCCCAAAAGCTTCCGTAATGTGTGTGTCCAGACCGACCGCGAGACCTTCATCAAAACCCCCGAGGGTGAGGACGCAAAACCACTGAACTCCAGCTCCAGCCTGCCCAAAAAACTCAACCTGGACTCCATTAGTGTGAGTTTAGGTGTGAGCCCTGGAGCTCCGCCTCCACCTCCTCCTCTTCCAGGTAGCTCCGCCCCCTGTCCTCCTCCTCCACCCCCCTTACCTGGGTTTGCACATGCCCCGCCCCCTCCTCCTCCCCTTCCAGGAGCACAGGCTCCGCCCCCTCCTCCTCCCCTTCCAGGAGCACAAGCTCCGCCCCCTCCTCCTCCCCTTCCAGGGGCACAAGCTCCGCCCCCTCCACCGCCGCTCCCCGGGGCCCCTCCCCCAGCTCCACCCCCTCCTGGTCTCCCTGGAGCCCCGCCTCCTCCTCCACCAATCCCGGGCTTCGGCCCGCCTCCTCCTCCGGCTCCCGGCTGGTCTGGATTCGGACCGACGGTTGAGAAAGCGCCTCGTAAACCTGCGGTGGAACCGGCCTGTCCCATGAAACCGCTTTACTGGAACCGCATTCAGATTCAGGACAACAAGTAAGTCCTCTACACCAGACACAAGTCTTTCTCTCTTTCTGAAACTGAACAGCTATACTTTGAAAAGTCAGTAGTCAATAAAGTCAATAATGTTATTTGGTTTCCAACATTTTTTCAGAATATCTGCAATTACCCCTGAGAAACTCTGCATTACCTCACAAAAACGTGTAACAATACAATTGAACTTTATATCAAGCAATTCCGAATTGTGAGATTAAAGGATTAGTTCACTTTTAAAAAAACTTTTGCTGATAATTTACTCACCCCCGTGTCATCCAAGATGTCCATGTCTTTCTTTCCTCAGTCGAAAAGAAATTTAGGTTTTTGATGAAAACATTCCAGGAGTTCAAGGTCCAAAAGACAGTTAATAACAGTTTCAGATGCAGCTTCAAATGTCTTTAAACGACACCAGACGATGAATAAGGGTCTTATCATGCGAAACGATCGGCTATTTCAAAACTTATTCCAAAAATGTAACTTTTCTAAGGACAAATGCTAGCCTTGCTATATTCAGGCGCGTTTGTAACGTCAAGTATTACGTAATTACGTTCAAAAGGTCACGGGCGACGTAGCCGGAAGTACAGAATCAAAATCGTCCGACATCGTTGTTTTTCCTTTTAATTACTTTTTTGTAAACGGCGTTTGAGTTAGTTTGCACGTTCAACCTATGCGTTCAACTTGTAAACACTGACTCTGTACTTCCGGCTACGTCGCCCGTGACCTTTTGAACGTAATTACGTATTACGGACGTTACAAACGCGCCTCACAGAATAGAGCAAGGCTAGCATTTGTCCTTAGAAAAGTTACATTTTTGGAATAAGTTTTGAAATAAGCGATCGTTTCGCATGATAAGACCCTTATTCATCGTCTGGTGTCGTTTAAAGCTGCATCTGAAACTGTTATTAACTGTCTTTTGGACCTTGAACCGTTTGGACCCCATTGAAGTCCATTATATGGAGAAAAATCCTGGAATGTTTTCATCAAAAACCTTAATTTCTTTTCGACTGAGGAAAGAAAGACATGGACATCTTGGATGACATGGGGGCGAGTAAATTAAATTGAAGTTTTTTCAAAAGTGAACTAATCCTTTAAAAGCATCTGCCAAATGCATGAATGTAAATGATCAGTTTTAATCCGTATCATTAATATTCAGTTGAAAATAATGTTAAATCGTGAGCTTCCGCTGCGTGTTCAAGTGTTTATATGAGCCGCTTTACGGGCCTGTGAGAGGGATTAGAAGAGGATACGCTGATTCTTCACCACACGCGCCTGCAGTAAATGTTACAGTAGTGCTGTTTTATTACATCATTACACACACGCTTCTTAGCGATGACATCTGGGGCTTTCACTGCATGTCTGTGTGTTTTATGAAATGGCTTGATACCACGTGGCAGCATATATGTTGAAAGTAGCAGTGGTCCGAACACAGAGCCTTGTTGCACTCCGTGCGCTCTTACTGACGTTATCTCCTGTTTAAAAGACAAAATAGTAACGATCTGATTGGTGCGATCTAAACCAGTCCCTGAACACCAGTGTAAAGCTTCTCCCTCGGGATAAAGGAGTGGAAACCAGACTCCCTCGTACACCATCGGCCTGTTTGTGTTGCTCGTGTTCCTCAGCAACGGCAGAAACCAAATAATCCTCATCCAAGGTTCTGGAGTCCGAGAGAATCGTTCAAAAGTACTTCAGATCAGTCTCATTAATTTCAGTGCCTTTATATCCAGTGTTTGAGTGGGATCACAGCACAGCAATGACCTCAGAAAGTAGAAATAAACGTTAAACGACGGGAACATTTCACATCTGTTCCTCCATCAGTGTTATTTTAGGAGCGTTTATCTCATGTTCTCAAACGCTGATCGATCACTGCTGTGTGTGTGTTTTACAGTAATAACACACTCTGGAGTTCGCTGGAAGAGCCCAATATCATAAACGCCAAAGAATTTGAGGATCTGTTCTCGAAAGCCACCTTACAAGCCAAGAAGAAACCGCTATCAGACACGTATGAGAAGAAGAACAAAGCCAAAAAGGTACGTCACAGCCATGACAAATTAAGAGTCTGATATCTTTGCTGGGTTTATATAATGGTCAGTGCTTCCTGTAAAGGTGCTTTGTGTGTTAACATAAATACATAGTGTGTTTATAGCTTGTAATTATAGGAAATCACGTTGTTTAACCACTAGAGGGGGTTTCAGGCTCATTATGTGCCAAACACAATAAGCTTATAGTCATCATGAAAGGGAAGTTGCGCTGGTCTTTTCTCCTCTATTGTGTCGTATATCATTGGATTGGCTGATCTAATGTGAGTGACAGGTTATAGCCCCGCCCACAACATCAGAGAAGAGCAACTTATAGACGAATCCGACGAGCGTTCTTGTGTAGGCTGCCATCTTGTGGCGACGCCATTACTGAGCTGTTACACCGGCATAGACATATGCACCAGTATGTAAACAAACCTCGGAGATAAGGTGATAACGCACCCTTGATGACAGCTACAGCCAGGCAGAATGACTTGTTGGGTTGATGATGTTAGACATTGGCCTCCAGTCACAGATGAAGGTACAAACCATCTTACAGATTATTTATGAAAATAGCTTGGCAAGCAAGATAGGCTAACGTTTGCTACCGAGGAAACTAAAAAAAGATCTGTCCATTTGGCAACAATAAATAAATAAATAAATGAAATCAAATAAACAATTTCATGTTTTTCATTTGTGTCCATTATTTATCTCATTTTTACATTGCAACGGGCATGGGTAAGGTAACGTTACAGCTAGAAAGTATACATAATATCGACCAACTACTGTTTTTAAACCATGGAAAGAAGTCAATATAACAGCAGGAGAACAATTATGTCACATAACGTTACATTCAGCTCAGGAAAGCCATTTAATGACCATAGCATGTAAATTGAATAGAAAAAATAACAAGAGAGGAGATTTTGCTGATCACTATATCACACATTTATTATATTTTTTTACTTATGTCATTAAATAATTGTTATTATACGCGAATGTCCGCGTCTTGTACTCGCCCAGGAAATCTGTAAACCGTACGGCACCAGACAGGGGCAGTCGACCCGGGGTATTCACAATGTTTTCTCTTTAAAATTGAAATTTTACTGCCACCATTAAAACAATTTATAACGGAAACTGTTTACCCACTCGACATTATACAAGGGCTAACGTTGTAACGTTAGTGACAGTCGTAAATCGCGAGCTGTTTATTCCAGTGGACGCAAGTTGCAACTAAAACAATAGAAGGCAATGGCGCAACGCTACCCAGCAACAGCTCAGTAATGGCGCCCGCTTACTTCCGGTAGTTTCGCCGGATTCGTCTATTCTGATTCAAGATTATTAAATCATTTAGAATAAACTAGAATAAAAAAAGTGCATGAAACTACCTTTAACAGCGGCTTCATGTGATACGACAATGTGTTGCTTTCAGAAAGGACAATGCACTGATTCATAATGCAAGGAATGAGGGATTTACTGTTAGTACTTGCATTAAATAAGCTTATTTTGAGCTCTAATTTCCCATAATGCACTAGGATTAGAGGTGTTTTGATCCGATTTACAGGTTACATATAGGGTTTTAAAAGACCATGTTCGACGATGTTGATCGGTTTAACTATGCTGCATGGACATTAATTGGCTTTTATTCAAGTCAGTACACACTTTCAGCAGTGTGTGTGTGTGTGTGTGTGTATGTTTCACTGGACTGTGCAGTTGTGGCAGTAATGGCTCTGGTCTGGCGTCCAAGAAGTTAAAAATTCAGGCTGGACCCAAAACAGTCCAGACACACTTGATCAATCAGCTGGGCTCCACATCGCCAGTGTGTGTGTGTGTGTGTGAGAGGGAGAGTGTGTACATTAACATTTTCTATCCCGGTGGGACTTAACCCTGAATGCACACACACTCGTGGGGACTTGTGTCACTGTGGGCCTAAATTGAGTTTCATGACGAGTCGAGTTTATGATGAGTACCTGTTTTAGTTGTGATGGAGCGTATGACTCATGTCCATCGCTTTATAAAGCATAAGTGTGTGTGAGAATCTGTCGTTAGTGTTTCTCTGATGTGTGTATCGGATCCTCACAGCTGAAGTGTGTCAGAGCTGCAGTGTGTGGAGCCGGTCCCGATGCTCGCTCACACACACACACACACACACTCACTCACTCAGTGTTTACAGTTGTTTTCTCCAGAGCATCCACAACATCTCAGACGTCACCTTTAACCCTCGAGTTCCCAGTTCATTTCTCCATCAGAGCTGTATAATTGTATTGTTCATGTTAGCTGATACAGTAACTAATGCACCTTATAGTAAAGTGTTTCCATTATGTGAAAGCATTATTTATAAGCGAGTGTCCGGCGTTGTGTGTGATCTGAGTGAAATTATTCATTTAGCTTTTAGTGACTGAAAAGGTTAATAGATGCTGGAACTCTCTTGTCTTGGCTGGACGATGCAATTTCTGAAAGAACGGCTAAACACTAGCGTCGCGTTTGCAGATCCATCATCCGTGTGTGTGTTTACTCGTTGTGAATCACTCTTCTGAGAAGCCGGCCTCCGGAGGACCCAGCCGAGGCTCGAGTCGCAGTCCTGACGGTGCAATAGAGCCGGACCCACAGCGAGACCGTCAATAGTGTCGCTGTCTCGCACGCGGCGTCGCGTCTGAGAGCTCAGAGTGATGACACTGCACACACACATACACACACATGCGGCTCAGAGTGATGACAGTGCAGGCGTGAGGCTCGGGATCAGCTAACTTGATCTAATAACTAGGATTAAAACGTAATGACCCAGGATATAGCAACCCAGAAATTGGGTCAAATGAGCAGCCGACAAAACACTGCTTATAATTCTCTCATCATCATGCTGTAATCAACAAATATTTCTTTTAGGGCTGCACGATTATGACAAAAATCATAATTGTCGATTATTGCCTCGAAATTACAATTGCGATTATCACAATTTACATTGAATGATGTTTTGAACAGATTTATGCCATTGTTCGAAGTGACAGCGTGCAAATTGTTATATCAAAATAAAACGTCTGAAAACACCTGAAAAAAATTCAATGCTTTTCTATGGTTTAAAGTAACAACAAGTAACTTTTCCTCTTCGGTCGCCCTACTGGTTGGAAACGAAATTGTCCATTGCAGCTGTCATAAATAATTTAGCCTACCGTCGCACGCACGCTCGCTGTTTATCCAATGAACGATGTCCACAGACAAAGTAGAGTATGTTACATGATTTCATGAAAGGATGATGTATTACGACATCAGAAATGAAGAAAAATGAAATAATGACTATTGTGATGTAAAGCAGTCGAATTTTGTAGTTCTTTTTGTGGTCGGGTTCCTACCCAAACCCCGAAGTTACATAGTGCCAGTAAAAGTGATACAGACCCCGTCAGGCGACGGCAGAAGTGCCTTTCACCCTGTTACGACTTGATGGACCACTGATACGATTTTGGAAACATTATTATAAGTAAACAATGTTAGTTAGTGTTTTTTTAATGCTAATTATTATTATAATGTTACACTAACTAAAATTAAAACAATGGGGAAAAAACCCTTAAGATGAGCTGTAAAAAAAAAACACATTTTAAGTACACAGAATAATGTGGACTTTTTATAATTGTGCCTTTGAACGATTACATAATTGTGGCATCCATAATTGTAATCGCGATTACAAATTCGATTAATTGTGCAGCCCTTCAATTAGCGCACGTTTCAGCATTTCTTCTTGGACCTGCCTGATCATAGGCCTCATTGATCTGAGTTTATGGACCAATATTTGGTGACAGTATACTGTACATTCTAAAAAATGCTGAGTTGTTTTAACCCAATTTTGGTCAAATATGGACAAACTCAGCCATTTGGGTTACATTTTTTTTAATTACATTTTTAAACTAATGTTTGAGTTTGTCCATATTTGACCCAAAATTGGGTTAAAACGACCCAGCATTTTTTATTTTTTAGAGTGTAGCTTAATGAGAGATCTGCAAACACCAAATGAGGTAAAGGATGTTCAGCACGAGGGCTAGTGTCACATTAAATGACCAATCACTTTAAAAACAAAGAAATCTACTGACCACAAACTTTTGAACGGAAGTGTCCAGCCACATACACAAAAGTTCATTTATTTAAAGGTGAAACTAATATATTTTAAAGACTCATTACATGCAAAGTGAGATATTTCAAGCCTTTATAATGTTGATGATTATGGCTTACAGATGTGAAAACCCCAAATTCAATATTAGAATATTGTGAAAAGTTATTCATATCTGTACTCCATAATCTTCAAAATTATAACAAATAAAGGCTTGAAATATCTGACTCTGCATGTAATGAGTCTATATAATATATTAGTTTCATTTTATAATATAAAATGTAATTCAAGTTTCACCCGTACAATATAAATGCTATATTTTGTTATTGTATATATTCTAGTTTGTGAATGTGTGTTTTAATCTCTGAACATATTATGAATGAGGCATTTATATAGTGCTTTCATATGTGCTACTGCACACACACAGCGTTCACAATCATATTATGTGTGTGTGTGCCGGACACATGTAGATAATCGTATAAAGGAGTCCATCAGCAGAGCAACTCTCTAAAAACACGATTGACTGGGAATCAGCGAAGGGCAGGGTCACACGACGGCTAATTAGTGTCATGTGTTCGAACGCATCCGCTACTCGGATTCTCTGCGCCGTTTCTCGCTCCTGATTATCATATCAAAGCGCGGCGGGAAAACTTGAGGAGGCGGAGCCTCTGTCATCTCTGCCTGCTCATTGGACGAGCTCTAATGATTAACATGTGGTGTCAGGAGAACATGTGTCTGAATATCTGCGTGTTTAAGACGTCAGGAGCTGTGTGTGCTCCTCTGATTTTCATATTCAGAGAAATATTGCTTTATTTGAAATATTTCAAAAATTTCATTGTACTATAAAAACATGCTGTAACTTTCAAAACTCCTTGAACTTTACAATGTCAGTCAAAACGATTTTTTTTTTTACATTTATTTATTTATTTTGCATTTTATCTGTATTATTTTATGTATTTAATGTGTTTATTTATATATTTTTGTCCTACTTTCTGTCCTTTCTGTGGCGTGTTCTGGTGTTTCTCGTCTCTTGACGTGAATATCTGCGTGTTTAAGACGTCAGGAGCTGTGTGTGCTCCTCTGATTTTCATATTCAGAGAAATATTGCTTTATTTAAAATATTTCAATATCACGTGTTGAGTTCATTGTACTATAAAAACATGCGGTAACTTTCAGACCTTAAACTCCTCGATCCAAAAACTGCAGAACTTTGCAGCGTCAGACAAATAGATTTGTTTTATTTATTTTGCTTATTTATTATCCATTTTATTTGTTTATTAATATATTTTTATCCTGTGTTTTCTCCTCTCTCTGTCCTCTCTGCGGCGTGTTCTGGTGTGTGTCTCGTCTCTTGACGTCCCTCTCTCTGTGAAGTATGTAAACATCACACGCTCAGATGAATCATTATTAATACGCAGCTTAAACAGTAATAATGCTTCTTAAACAAACTGACGTTTTAATTGTTTCCAACTTAATGCCTTTAACGCTGTGTTTATTGGCCGTGTGTTCTGGGAAGCGCTTCCTGTACACACAGGATTCATATCCATGTGGATTGAAATTCCAGAATTCATAAACTTCACCTCATGGAACCATGTAATAATAATATTTATTGCAGTGGCTACTTGGTCTGCTTTAAAAACTTGATTTTATTTAATGATGTTGATTTGTGGAGTACAAAAATGCTTTTTATTCAGTTTTTTTTTGGTCTTGTTTCCAGTCCAAATAACTAAATTCTTAAATCAAGATGGATTTACTAAAGTTGTAAAATGCCATAAAATATTATTCCTTTTTATCTGGGGGGAAAAAAAGCAAAATGAAGTGAGTTTAAAAAAAAAAAAAAAAAAAAAAAGAAGCAAAATGATCTGCCAATGGGGTCAGAAAAATACACTTAATTCAAATGGAAAACAAGATTATTTTTCTGACCCCATTGGCAGATCATTTTGCTTCTTTTAAGCAAAAACTCACTTCATTTTGATTTTTTCCCCCTGAATACAAGACATAATGTTCATAATTGGATTTTACTCATCTAGTAAACAATCTTGATTTAAGATTTTTTAGATATTTGGACTGGAAACGACAGAAATACTGAGAAAGAAAATCATCTTTTGCCGTGACATACAGGTTTCCCTCTTCAAGACAGAGGAGAATAAACTTTCTGTAATTTTTCCTTTTAGGAAAGTTCATGTTGCCTGAATCATATCACTCTAAAACATAACCATGTCGGAAGCATAACGCAGATTGATCGGACAACCGTAGTGAAATATGAAAATCTGAATCAGTCAATTCAAGAAATACCTCAGCCAATCACATGACCAAACTGATCATCATAATGACGAGGAAAGCTGATTCACGTGACTTTGAATGTGTCATGCTTGTTGAAGATTTTAGTACAATTTATCTTGAATGTAACTCGACACCCTCGCCTCATTTAGTATGCGTGGTTCTATGAATATGCAAATGAGCCCCGCCTCCACTCCCTCACTCACTGGTTGGCGATCACACGTTGATCTGATTGGTTACAAGGTCGTTTGTGACGATTTAAGGAGGAAATACTCAGCAATGCTGTCCACTTATCAACTTACACATGGTGTGTGTTAAAGCGGATTAAAAACACCACACACACACACATAAACAACATTAAAGAGTTTCACCACAGTGCATACACATTTCTTAATAATGTTTAATCATCGTAATCTTTATTAATAATTACTGCGGAGTGATACGAGTCGAGAGAGATGTGGGAAATCACTGGCCTGAGATGGACAGGTTCTGGTTCTTCTGTACCGGTTTTGAGGGGCTTTGCAGTCGTTCGTTAGAGGGTGTGTGTGTGTGTGTGTGTGTGTGTACTCAGGGCAGATCTGCTCACATTAATAATGAAGGCTCACTCCACCTGCCGTAATGCAATACTCTCTCCTAAAGAGCCGCTACACTGGTTCCCACTGAACGCCACAGTAGCTTAACGACTCTAATGCCGTCGCTACCTAATGAAGAAGACCGAGACGTTAAGTTTTAGAGCGGGTCTTTAGCGTGCCAGAACTGTTGTGGCCTTTATGAGGGAATTCAGCCATTAGTAATTGTGACCATGTGTAGCGACAAATAAAATCCTGTGAATTTATAGTTGGTTATAAAACCTCCTCCGTGCTCGTCCAGAGCTGACGAGGGCCAGTAATGGCTCCGCTTCTCCCAGTGAGGGCCTGTAATGGTTTCGCTTCTCCCAGTGAGGGCCTGTAATGGTTTCGCTTCTCCCAGTGAGGGCCTGTAATGGTTTCGCTTCTTCCAGTGAGGGCCTGTAATGGTTTCGCTTCTCCCAGTGAGGGCCTGTAATGGTTTCGCTTCTTCCAGTGAGGGCCTGTAATGGTTTCGCTTCTCCCAGTGAGGGCCTGTAATGGTTTCGCTTCTCCCAGTGAGGGCCTGTAATGGTTTTGCTTCTCCCAGTGAGGGCCTGTAATGGTTTCGCTTCTCCCAGTGAGGGCCTGTAATGGTTTCGCTTCTTCCAGTGAGGGCCTGTAATGGTTTCGCTTCTCCCAGTGAGGGCCTGTAATGGTTTCGCTTCTTCCAGTGAGGGCCTGTAATGGTTTCGCTTCTCCCAGTGAGGGCCTGTAATGGTTTCGCTTCTCCCAGTGAGGGCCTGTAATGGTTTCGCTTCTCCCAGTGAGGGCCTGTAATGGTTTCGCTTCTCCCAGTGAGGGCCTGTAATGGTTTCGCTTCTCCCAGTGAGGGCCTGTAATGGTTTCGCTTCTCCCAGTGAGGGCCTGTAATGGTTTCGCTTCTCCCAGTGAGGGCCTGTAATGGTTTCGCTTCTCCCAGTGAGGGCCTGTAATGGTTTCGCTTCTTCCAGTGAGGGCCTGTAATGGTTTCGCTTCTTCCAGTGAGGGCCTGTAATGGTTTCGCTTCTTCCAGTGAGGGCCTGTAATGGTTTCGCTTCTCCCAGTGAGGGCCTGTAATGGTTTCGCTTCTTCCAGTGAGGGCCTGTCATGGTTTCGCTTCTCCAGTGAGGGCCTGTAATGGTTTCGCTTCTCCCAGTGAGGGCCTGTAATGGTTTCGCTTCTTCCAGTGAGGGCCTGTAATGGTTTCGCTTCTTCCAGTGAGGGCCTGTAATGGTTTCGCTTCTTCCAGTGAGGGCCTGTAATGGTTTCGCTTCTCCCAGTGAGGGCCTGTAATGGTTTCGCTTCTTCCAGTGAGGGCCTGTCATGGTTTCGCTTCTCCCAGTGAGGGCCTGTAATGGTTTCGCTTCTCCAGTGAGGGCCTGTCATGGTTTCGCTTCTCCCAGTGAGGGCCTGTCATGGTTTCGCTTCTCCCAGTGAGGGCCTGTAATGGTTTCGCTTCTTCCAGTGAGGGCCTGTAATGGTTTCGCTTCTTCCAGTGAGGGCCTGTAATGGTTTCGCTTCTTCCAGTGAGGGCCTGTCATGGTTTCGCTTCTCCCAGTGAGGGCCTGTAATGGTTTCGCTTCTCCAGTGAGGGCCTGTCATGGTTTCGCTTCTCCCAGTGAGGGCCTGTCATGGTTTCGCTTCTCCCAGTGAGGGCCTGTAATGGTTTCGCTTCTCCCAGTGAGGGCCAGTAATGGCTCCGCTTCTCCCAGTGAGGGCCTGTAATGGTTTCGCTTCTTCCAGTGAGGGCCTGTAATGGTTTCGCTTCTCCCAGTGAGGGCCTGTAATGGTTTCGCTTCTTCCAGTGAGGGCCTGTAATGGTTTCGCTTCTTCCAGTGAGGGCCTGTCATGGTTTCGCTTCTCCCAGTGAGGGCCTGTAATGGTTTCGCTTCTTCCAGTGAGGGCCTGTAATGGTTTCGCTTCTTCCAGTGAGGGCCTGTAATGGTTTCGCTTCTCCCAGTGAGGGCCTGTAATGGTTTCGCTTCTTCCAGTGAGGGCCTGTAATGGTTTCGCTTCTTCCAGTGAGGGCCTGTCATGGTTTCGCTTCTCCCAGTGAGGGCCTGTAATGGTTTCGCTTCTCCCAGTGAGGGCCTTTAATGGTTTCGCTTCTCCCAGTGAGGGCCTGTAATGGTTTCGCTTCTCCCAGTGAGGGCCTGTAATGGTTTCGCTTCTCCCAGTGAGGGCCTGTAATGGTTTCGCTTCTCCCAGTGAGGGCCTGTAATGGTTTCGCTTCTCCCAGTGAGGGCCTGTAATGGTTTCGCTTCTCCCAGTGAGGGCCTGTAATGGTTTCGCTTCTCCCAGTGAGGGCCTGTAATGGTTTCGCTTCTTCCAGTGAGGGCCTGTAATGGTTTCGCTTCTCCCAGTGAGGGCCTGTAATGGTTTCGCTTCTTCCAGTGAGGGCCTGTAATGGTTTCGCTTCTCCAGTGAGGGCCTGTAATGGTTTCGCTTCTCCAGTGAGGGCCTGTAATGGTTTCGCTTCTTCCAGTGAGGGCCTGTAATGGTTTCGCTTCTTCCAGTGAGGGCCTGTAATGGTTTCGCTTCTCCCAGTGAGGGCCTGTAATGGTTTCGCTTCTTCCAGTGAGGGCCTGTAATGGTTTCGCTTCTTCCAGTGAGGGCCTGTAATGGTTTC
This sequence comes from Pimephales promelas, assembly GCF_016745375.1. The sequence continues at coordinate 7,391,157 of NW_024121155.1, forward strand.
GCTTCTTCCAGTGAGGGCCTGTAATGGTTTCGCTTCTCCAGTGAGGGCCTGTAATGGTTTCGCTTCTCCCAGTGAGGGCCTGTAATGGTTTCGCTTCTTCCAGTGAGGGCCTGTAATGGTTTCGCTTCTCCCAGTGAGGGCCTGTAATGGTTTCGCTTCTTCCAGTGAGGGCCTGTAATGGTTTCGCTTCTTCCAGTGAGGGCCTGTCATGGTTTCGCTTCTCCCAGTGAGGGCCTGTAATGGTTTCGCTTCTCCCAGTGAGGGCCTTTAATGGTTTCGCTTCTCCCAGTGAGGGCCTGTAATGGTTTCGCTTCTCCCAGTGAGGGCCTGTAATGGTTTCGCTTCTCCCAGTGAGGGCCTGTAATGGTTTCGCTTCTCCCAGTGAGGGCCTGTAATGGTTTCGCTTCTCCCAGTGAGGGCCTGTAATGGTTTCGCTTCTCCCAGTGAGGGCCTGTCATGGTTTCGCTTCTCCCAGTAAGGGCCTGTAATGGTTTCGCTTCTCCCAGTGAGATGTTTCTCCAATGGGATCATGGGACACGACTCCTGAAAGGAGCTCTGTTACGATGGCTGTATGAAACATCATCATAGAGGAGGAAAGTGGACATCCTGTCGGATGATGGAAGAATCAAACTGATGTTGCAGGAGAATGTAGCCTGATTTATTGAAGTGAATTGAGTCATTATTCAACATTAAACACTGTGTGTGAGTTTGCTCCGAGGAGTAATGTCGTTTGTGTTAACGCTAACGGTGAGTGTGTGCTCTTGTAGATCATCAAGCTGCTGGACGGCAAACGCTCTCAGACTGTGGGAATACTGATATCCAGCCTTCACCTGGAGATGAAGGACATTCAGCATGGTGAGATCTCTCTGTGTGTGTGTGTGTGTGTGTGTGTGTGTGTAAGCGAGAGAGAGAGAGAGAGAGAGAGTGTGTGTGTGTGTCAGAGTGCGAGAGTATGTGTGAGAGTGTGTGAGTATGTGAGAGAGTGTGCGTGCATGGGTGTGTGAGAGTATGAAACTATGGGAGATTGTGAGTGTGCAAGAGTGTGTGTGATAAAATTTGTGTGTGTTAAGGCCTGTTCACACCGCGAAATTCGTCGACGTTTAACGCCTCGTGACTAAACAATGGGCGCCAATGTGAGTGTTCACACCGACGCGTAAAAGCGTCATTTTTAAAAAACGCCTCGGGTTCGTTTTTTTAGAGTTTGATGCGCCGCGTCAAAACCTATCCGACCAACGAGATCGGCGGGTTTGCTCACGTGTCTGGTACTTCTGAAGTTACAGTAAAACACAACTTGGGGGCGCTCAAACACAAAACGGTCTTGCCGAGCACACATACGGCGAAGAAGAGATAAGATATGGGCAAGATGAATGTTGTTGAGCTGCTGGTTGAGCTATATGATAATTTTTGTATTAATATTTCTGTAATAATAGTATAGTATAGAGTGACCAACAGTCCTGTTTTCCCGGGACATGTGTAAAACGGTCACTTTGTGCTTTATAGAAATCTGAGTTGAGATGAGAACTGCGTAGTGTCAGTTAGATTGACCAGTGAGGAGAGGAGAACCGCTCTGCCGACTCTTTGTATTCTTTCTTTTATTTTATTTTTCTATTGTGACCAGATGTTTGTTTGTCTCGATCCCCATGTATGAGGACGAGTGTAACGTTTGAGTGGTTTTATTAAACGCGGGGAAATACGACAACTCTCGTCTCTCGTGCATCTGTTCATCCGACAACTAGTGCAATGTTTTTATCTCTGGGCAACATCTCAACTTTGCGTTACACACGTCCTGTTTCCACGTCCTGTCCTGACTGTTTTTAAGTGATGAAAATGTCCTGGTTTTCAAAAAAACTGCTGGGAAGGATCAGTTCTACAGCAAAATATAGATGGGCAAACAAGCTGGACGAGGAAGAAAAACAAGATAAAGAGAATGAAAACTAAAGATATAAATAGATTTTGTTAGTTCGTTTTAGTAAGTTTGTGAGAGCTATTTTTTGTTACATTTGGAGGCATTTCTTTTAGTTATTTATTATTTATGTATTTATTTTTCTAATACAGAAGACATTATTTCATTATTTAAGATCATTATTTCTTTCATTCGGTTTTTCATTCGGTCATCTGTCATAATAAAACATTAAGACATGAATATGATCACCCTAGTATAGTATTCTATTATTATTTCTGTTTTAGATTAAGCGCCATCTAACGTCAGGGAATGAATTTGCATGTTCACTCAGCTCATCGTCAGCGAAAAGCGTTTGGCTGTGAACACAAAAAACGCGTTGAAAAACGCTGACGAATAACGCGCGCTGATATTCGTCCTGGTGTGTACGGGCCTTTAGTGTGAAAGTGTGAGTGTGTGTGAGAAAATGTGTGTGTGTGAGAGAGTGTGTGTGTGTGTGCGTGTGTGTGTGTGTGTGTGTGTGTTTGGAATGGTTGCAGTTCTCCGAGCGCCTGCATGTCTGATCTCTTTGATTTGTTTATTGTAGCCGGTGACTCTCCACAGCGCCAACACGAGCAACACCTCCTTAATGATCTGAGTGTCAAAACTATCACACACACACACACACACACACACACACACACACACACACACACACACACACACTCTTCCAGTGCTTCAGACTCCCTTATCTCTGTGTTTTCTGAGTGGATCTGGCGGCTCTAACCTGTAAATATGAAATGAATAATGTAGAGATGATGAGTGTGTGTGTTCCTCATGAGTGTGTGTGTTGCAGCGGTCCTGACGGTGGATCACTCTGTGGTGGATCTGGAGACCATCGAGGCTTTATATGAAAATGTGAGTACATAAAGAAACCCGAGAGCGCAGAAGAATGTTCACGAGATTTTGCTTTTGTTTTCTACAGTCGTGTTTTAACAGCACCAGCTGTTCGTCTCACCAATAAAACGGCCTTTATTATTTCATTAAACGCTTTTATTAGTGCGTGTGTTACTAACTCTAACCATGAGCTGATGATTTGATCCGTTTTAAGAGGGTAAATGATATGCATTATATATAGATATATGTATATATATATATATATGAAGAGTTCAGATGCAAAAGCCTCTAAGTGCCATTTGAAATTTTCTTCTAAAATGATCATTTTTATCAAGCTTGTATATTTAAGTTCAGTAATTTCACTTAAATGGCAATGAAGATTATTTTTTATTTATTTAAGTGAAATTACTGAACTTAAATATACAAGCTTGATAAAAATGACCATTCTAGAAGAAAATTTCAAATGGCATTTAGAGGCTTTTGCATCTGAACTCTACATATATATATATATACTGTATATTTACATCACTAGTCAGCCGGTTATCTGAATGACTAGTTAGTCTTCAGGAGGTCCTGTATAAATATGCTAGTTTAGAAACTTGTCTTAGTGATAAATGGACACTTAATACATTTATTTATGGATAGAAATATATTTTACGTAAGAACTTATGGATTATGAATGATAATAACTGCAACATTGCACGAAATGATTGATCCTAGATGAACTGATGAATGTTTTTGCATCATTGATGTTGAATCGTGATTGGTGCCGTTTAATCGTGCATTTGCTGAAATGAGTAATAAATTGCTGATATGATATTTGTCATATTGAATGTTTGCAGAGAGCTCAGCCGGATGAACTGGCGAAGATCAGGAAACATTACGAGACGTCTAAAGAAGAGGAAGTGAAGCTCCTGGATAAACCAGAACAGTACGTCCTTCAAAGTTCAAACGCGCTCGTTCTAACAGGAAATGCGTCGTGAACCAGATCAGAGACTGTTGTGCAGGATTTTAGGACAAGTCATAATTATATTTATAATCAGAATCTTAAATATCTTAAAGAAAAGCCTTAATTATCGTTCCAAGAGTCTTTTTTCAGTATGCTTTAATAAAGGTGAATTAAAGATGATTTAAGATGATTTAATTAAATAAATGTGAGCGATGTGTGTTTCAAATAAAAAAAAAAATATATATATACATATATACATAGCATGATTTATCATTTTGACTCCCTTTTCTTGCAGAAAGTTTTAAAGACTGAAGATTTGGTCGTTTAATAAAAAAACTTTTAATAAAAAAAAAACATATTATTATTTAACAATTTGTTAAGAGCCTCATCCGAGCACGAGAAGCTCTCACACTAAATGCACAATAACGCTATACAGACACCAGTAACACCACATTCAAAACGTCTATTTTAAAAGAAAAATATTAATGTGTTTTTCTTGTTTATGTGAATGTTGAGGGAACATTTCACTGTATCGTTCATCACACATTATGGAATGTAACATTTGAATGTTCCAGAAACATTCAGAACTAAGTTAGTAGCGACATTTAAAATATGACAAACGTCCTATTGAATTATTTTATATCAAAAGGTTCCATGAATGATGTATAAATAATATTTTTGTGCTAATGTTTAGAGAACATTTGAACTGGTCTATTAACGTTACTTGAAGTACATTTGTTCATACATTTGAGAGAACCTTGTTAGTGTGGTTACAGCTCCAATTAAACACATTATTAGTATTAGTATAATAATAAATGCTTTAACAAAAATATGCTTGTATTTTTCTGAATGAACATCTCGTCCCACAAACGTTAGCGGATTAATGCGATTGTTATAAAAACTGAGGAACACACATCTGAACCGTTCCTGTAAAACCAATGAACATGTTTCTTCTGTGCTTGACCTTTGACCCTTCACTGTAGTGAGTCAGTGTGAGTCTGCGTATGCTAATGTAACCGGAACCGGCGATCTCTGCACATGATTGTGTGTCTGTGACTCGTGCCGCTAATATTTGACGTAATTACACTTAAGTGCAGGTAGTTATATCCAGACGTGTGTGAGGACGTCTGAGGTGTTTGATGTTGTGTGTTCCTCTTTCATCTCGTGTGCAGATTCCTGTACGAACTCTCCCAGATCCCGGATTTCGCGGGCCGCGCGCACTGCATCATATTCCGGACCGTGTTCGTGGACTCCATGTCTTCTGTCCACCGTAAAGTGGAGACCATCTCTACTGTGTGCAAGGTCAAGTCAAGCTCTAGATTTATTGGAGCATATTTGTTGTTCATCCAAGTTGGTTAATGATGTCACGCAGGTGGTGGAGTAATTACTTCTTTTTATGAATCAGTTTTGGCATTTGACGACTAATTTTCATTTTTCCATAGTTATTTTGCTTTGTTTGCAGATTCACTAATAGGCTCGATCTTACGCACATGAAGCACTTTTAATAGCATTTATATCCATATGCCAATGAGATTCAGTTATATAATAATAATAATAATAATAGCACTTATATCGATATGCAAATGAGATGCAGTTATATAATAATAATAATAATAGCACTTATATCCATATGCCAATGAGATTCAGTTATATTATAATAATAATAGCACTTATATCCATACACAAATGAGAGGCAAATAATAATAATAATAATAGCACTTATATCAATACACAAATGAGATTCAGTTATATAATAATAATAATAATAGCACTTATATCGATATTCAAATGAGATTCGGTTAATAATAATAATAGCACTTATATCCATATGCAAATGAGATGCAGTTAATAATAATAATAGCACTTATATCCATATGCAAATGAGATTCAGTTATATAATAATAATAATAATAGCACTTATATCCATACACAAATGAGATGCAAATAATAATAATAATAATAATAATAGCACTTATATCAATACACAAATGAGATTCAGTTATATAATAATAATAATAATAATAGCACTTATATCGATATTCAAATGAGATTCGGTTAATAATAATAATAGCACTTATATCCATATGCAAATGAGATTCAGTTATATAATAATAATAATAGTACTTAAATCCATATGCAAATTAGATGCAGTTAATAATAATAATAGCACTTATGTCCATACACAAATGAGATTCAGTTATATAATAATAATAATAATAATAATAGCACTTATATCGATATTCAAATGAGATTCAGTTATATAATAATAATAGCACTTATATCCATACACAAATGAGATGCAGTTAATAATAATAATAGCACTTATATCCATATGCAAATGAGATTCAGTTATATTATAATAATAATAATAGCACTTATATCCATATTCAAATGAGATTCAGTTATATAATAATAATAGCACTTATATCCATACACAAATGAGTTTCGGTTATATAATAATAATAATAATAATAATAGCACTTATATCCATACGCAATTTATGCAAATGAGATGCAGTTAATAATAATAATAGCACTTATATCCATATGCACATGAGATTCGGTTATTTAATAGTAAAAATAATAATAGCACTTATATCCATACACAAATGAGATGCAGTTAATAATAATAGCACTTATATTCATATGCACATGAGATTCGGTTATTTAATAATAATAATAGCACTTATATCCATACACAAATGAGATTTTGTTATATAATAATATTAGTAATAATAATAGCAGTTAATCCATACACAAATGAGATGTGCTTATATAATAATAATAATAGTAAAAATGATAGAACTTATATCCATATGCAAATGAGATGCGGTTATATAATAAAATAATAGCACTTATATCCATATGCAAATGAGATTCGGTTATATAATAATAATAGCACATGCACACTCTTCAAGAACTATTTCAAATAACAAAATAATGCAAAATACATAAACATCATAAAGTCAGAAATAAAATGTATATGCAAACCCTTCACTAAGTAGACATGCAACAAGATGAGGTCATGTGAGACTGATTGAAATAATTATTGTTGCATGGTGCAAGACTTTTTGAATTAGTGTGTTTATATTCGATTATTCCTTCCAATTCCAAAGTAATGAACATCAAACATGATCCCCTCGACTGGTTTCATTGAACTTACACCAAAAAACAAACAAAAAGGATAAAAAATGTAATCAGAAAAAAATATTTATATGAGACCTGTGACAAAATGAGGTCATGTGACCCTGCTAGTATGCTTGATGTGTGTGTGTGTGTTTGCTGTGCTTCTACAGGTGTTTCTTGAGTATGACAGTGTGAAGGATGTGATCGGTGTCATTTTGGCCTTTGGAAACTACATGAACGGTGGAAACCGGACCAGAGGACAGGCGGATGGATTCGGACTGGAGATTCTTCCTAAACTAAAAGATGTCAAGAGCAGGGTATTAAAATAATAACACTATGAACTCGCATGTTTGCATGAGATATGGTCACCTCAACCTCTAATCATCCTCTCCTTCCCCCATCAGGACAATCATGTGAGCCTGGTGGATTATGTGGTGTCTTACTACCTGCGAAACATGGACGAGGTACGGCCGCTAAACCCAAACACTCTCAGCGGGGCTTTAACCCCATAAACGGACTGTAACTTTCATGCAATGCAATAAAAGAAGCAAAGCCATCTGAAGAAATCAGAGATGTGGTGGTGCGGACGAACTGATGCTCTTCTGTCTCGCTTTACAGCACAAATATCTAAACTTTCTTAATTCAAGATGCATTTAATGGAGAAGCCAAATGACTGAAGATATTAAGTCTTGTTTTCTGGAAAGTCTGTCAATATTCATTTAATTCAAGATTAAAACAAGAATCTGTCAATGGAGTCAGAAAAAACATTCAAACTGTTATTTTTGTGCCACCATCGGCAGATATTTGTTCTTGTTTTAAGCAAAAACATTCATTTTGATTCATTTTAGTGGAATGAGTATACATAACTCCAGAATTACTCATTTAATCCCAACATTCCCAATCAATGTAGAAAATGCCACCTAGAGACACGAACTTTATACCATTGCTCATGGAAGTGCCCTCAAGTTCAACTTTTTTGGGAACTTTTTGTCTTTGGTGGTGAAACAGAATGTCCCCAAATGTCCTAAACTTTGTATATTTAATATTTCCCCTGTAACTTGAACTTAAATGAACTCTGGTATGAAAATGTTGACCTTCTGTTTATTACAAACAAAACTTAGTCATTCGTCATTGGAAAAACACAGAAAGCCCTAATTTTAAACAACGGTTACAGGAATTGTTGTTTGGTTAGGGAGAAACTCACATATATTGTTCAGGGAAAACCTCAAAAGTTTGTCATAGTATTGAACCTCTTTATATATATATATTTTTTTTTTTTTTGAAGATATATGAACCAAATAGTTTATTTTCTGTGTAACCAGGCATAGAATTTTTATATAGTTTTTTATTCTTATTTAAATGTTTCTAAAACGTTTCTGAAACATTTTTCAGAAAACAAGACTTAATATCTTCGGTCTGCATCTCAAGTAAATGTATGTTGATTTAAGAATGTTTTCTCAGCTAACGGGAAACAATTCTTCCAGTTATGTTAATATAATGGCTATTCGAAATATCTGATCTTTAATAATGTTCTCAAAACATTATTTATACTTTGTTTATGGAATGTTTTTTTAAATGTTTCAGTTTGCCTAACGCTTTTTTAAATGTTGCTAGTGCTACTTTTTTTGGAACATTCAGAGAACATTCAAAAGTAACATTCCCATAATGTTCGATGAATGAGGAAATAGAATGTTCCCGTAACCAAAAACAACAACAGCTGGACAGTTTTGAACGTTTATAGAACATTCAGAAATAATGTTTTCTTAACCTAAACGGTAATGTCAGCAAGAAGGGTCGATATCTGTAATAGAAAACAAGACAAAAATGCCAAGTAAGAAATTCTTTTTTTCTGAAAGGTAGTTGTTGTTGTTGTTTCAGACTGCAGGAACAGAGAAAAGTGTTTTCCCGCTGCCTGAACCTCAGGATCTCTTCCAAGCTGCACAGGTCAAGTTTGAAGATCTCGCAAAAGACCTTCGCAAGTTAAAGAAAGAGCTGACAGGTATGAGTCCATTCGCCGGTGTGTGGAGACAGAACCACAGAAAGTAGAAAAAGTGCTTTAAAATGGGACTTTTTGACATTTAAGTCCTGGAAAATCCTTGAAAACAGCTGTATTTATGAGGAAGTGCTTTACTTGCTTTATATTTTTTTGCAAAAACACAAATACAATCTTTTCACGCAAAATTAACACTGCAGCTCATCTGATAAACCCCATCAGATCTTTTTTTCTTACAAATTACTCCAACATTAGAATATAAAATATTACTTATTGAACAAGAATAGCCATCGTAAACTTTGTATTAAATATACATTATTAAATGCGTTAGTAGTTGTACTTTGGATGCCTTAAAAAAAAAAAATACCAAGACGTTGTTTGATCAGTGAGATCTCTGATTGTAGTCATTGAAAACTAAAAAAGTCCTGGAATTTGTTTTTACATTATCTGCCAGCAAATGAGCTCAGAAGTGATTCATTCTAGTGAATCTTTTGAGTTCTTTCGATTGATTCACTCATTGCTTCAGTGAGTCGTCGAATCGTCCGCCCAAACCTTTTATTATCCTTTATCCGAATGATTTTGCTGCAATGTTCATCTGTCCGTTTAAAAATCAGCTTAAAGCCACTTCTTTTCACGAAACAGTTTTTACACTGGAAAAAAAAACGCTTTTACCACAGTTGTGCTCGGGGCCGCCGCAGGGGTCAAAGGTCATGCCCCCCCAGCCCCTGGTGTCTGCAATTATTTAAATCAGCCAATAATATGGCATATGAAAGCAATTAGATATGCTCTCTCCTCATTCCCCTCCATTTGAGAATCGTTGTTAAAAACTCTGATCCTCAGTGACCCGAGGGAAAAACACAGAACGGCTACAAAACCACTGCCGCCCCACCTCGAGCTGTCTGTCACTCACTTATTAGCACAAAAATGCAAGACAATAAATATTCGCATTTGATCCACACCACAACAAAAAAAAGCCCCGTCTGGCGTGCGAGTCCTCGGGCGTTGGCATGAGATCGTAAGGAGAGTGTTGCAAGCGCACCTACGACTCAGTCTTTCTGGACACGGATAAATATTTATGCCATGCTATCATAAAGAGCTGCAAGTGTTCCTAATTATTCCTCCAGTCATTTCTGTGTGAAGTGAGAGCGGAGAGGAAGTCGAGGTGGTGAAGAAAGAGTTTCCGAGATTTGAGGTCTGTGCATCTGACGTACACGTGTGAGGCTCTCGAGACGCGGCCCTACTTCTGATCATCCAGCGCACGCGAGTGTTTCACTGCAGGGAATAAACATGGATCCTTCAAAGAGTGTGAATCTGGAAAAATAAATTCAAGGACCTGGAAATTTTTTAAAAATATATACGGGTGACACGGGAAAAATTAGAAGATCCTGCAAAAGTTCATTTATTTCAGTAATTCAACTTAAAAGATGAAACTAATATAATATATTGACTCATTACATGCAAAGTGAGATATTTCAAGCCTTTATCACAATATTTTAGGGTTTTCATAAGCTGTGAGTCATAATCATCAACATTATAACAAATAACGGCTTGAAGTGCACATCATTATTGTGTTAATAATCTTGAATGAGAATCAGTTCCTCTTGAGAAGCAGCTTCTCTTCTCTGATGATGTGGGCGGGGCTATAACCTGTCACTCATCTGAGATCAGCCAATAGCAAACCACAACCATCCAATCAGACACAATCAAGCCCCGCCCACATGCGTTCTTGTTGCACAAGTGTTTAACTCGGATATACGACACAGAGGAGAAATGAAAACGTGTAAAATGAACTAAGAGAAAGTGCGCAACTAAATGATGTTTATAGTCCATTGAGTCATTACTAGTAATATTGTCGGATCCGTGTTGCGGATTTACATAGAAACTCTTTGCCATAACCCACCAAAATAGTTTGGTTTAGAAAATTATGACAGAAATATTTTACTATTGGACAGTAACAACACATTTGATTAAAGCAGTGTTTTTAAGGAATATCGCGCAATATTGTTTTAATTTAAACAGTAAACCTGTTGTGCAGCACTTCATTTGATTACATTTATAAAATAACGATTTTAACGACACGATAACTCGTCACGACTAAAATAGTGCGCACACTTATTATGATATCTACTGTAATCTGCGGGGTTTTAACTCATCAGTTCCTGCCTTTCAATCCCAAACACCAAATAACACACATTCTTTTCTTCCTAACTAAAAAAATTAAGATTTTCTTAAGAAAAAATGTTAAAAATGTCAAGAATTGCACTTACTTACTTCTTACAAGAATGTTCTTAACCCCTGATGTGTCACCATATTTAAAACAGTAATATCCTATACTAAACCTAAACTAATATTGACAGACTATGTGTCATTTGAAAGCCTACAATTTGTAGTTGATTTTCAAAATAATGTCAATTTGCTATAAATCAACTATCAATTTGCAGCAAGAATATTTTCATACTCCTAAGGCGTGTTCAGACCCTTATTTAGTAAATAGTGATGAACATGAAAATCATGAAAGATTGGTAGAAACCACAGTTTGTTTTCATGCCAAGAGTTCAAAAGATAGCATGCATTAGTTTTTTTGTTTCTTGAAAAAAAGGCCTGAAAAAGTTTTAAGGCCGGATTTCTGTGAGTCCGGCCCCAGATGACTTGATAACTCCTGTCAGAGTCGTGAGTCGTCGTCCCCGCTCGTCTCGTGTGTGTTTAAGTGTTTGTGTTTGCTGATTTTACACCCGTGGCGTGTGACACGGCCTGGCGCAGGGGTCGCGACCCGGGGTCGTTCTCAGGGGCCGTTACATGTCTGAACGCTGAGACGGAGATGCCCTGAGACGCCCTGACTGCCCTCCACAGCGCTCTCTTCAACTCCAGCAGAAATCTGATCTGCGCTTCTGCTCCTTTACTTTCAGCAGGGTTAAAAGAGTCCCTCACACACTCTTACACACACATACACACTCCTATACACCCTTACACACTCTCACACACTCTTCAGTTCGATTCCATATACAGGTGAAACTCAAGAAAGTAGAATATCATGCAACTGTTCAGTAATTCAACTTAAAGGGTTAGTTCACCCAAAAATGAAAATTCTGTCAGTATTTACTCACCCTCATGTTGTTCAACCCCGTAAGACCTTCGTTCATCTTCGCAACACAAATTAAGATATTTAAGATATTAAGATCGCTCCTGCATACAGTCCATAGGCTTCTTGAGGGAATGACTCGAAAAGTCATTAAAGACATCGTTAAAATAGTCCAAGTGACTACAGGGGCTCAATCTTAACTTTATCAAACGACGAGAACACTTTTTGTGCGCAAAAACAAACAAAAATAACGAGTTTATTTCAACTATTGGTTTGTTTCTCCCTCTGCGCGAGTCAGGTTACTAGTTTAATAGCGTAAGCTTCTGTTATTGTACGTCACACGCATCACACACACATGACCAGCGTCGGCCAATAGTGAGCCTACGTGTGACGTAGCTCTACGCAATCACACTACGTTAACTGACTTACAGGCTCATGGAGAAGGAAGTGAATAGTTGAAATAAACTCGTTATTTTTGTTTGTTTTTGCGCACAAAAGTGTTCTCGTCGTTTGATAAACTTAAGATTGAGCCCCTGTAGTCACTTGGACTATTTTAACGATGTCTTTAATGACTTTTCGGGGACAGCAAGAGTCATTCCCTCAAGAAGCCTATGGAGCGATCTTAATATCTTAAATATCTTAATTTGTGTCCCGAAGATGAACGAAGGTCTTACGGGGTTGGAACAACATGAGGGTGAGTAAATACTGACAGAATTTTCATTTTTGGGTGAACTAACCCTTTAAAGATGAAACTAATATATTATATAGACTCATTACATGCAAAGGGAGATATCTCAAGCCTTTATTTGTTATAATTGTGACGATTATGAATTACAGATTCACCTTTTCACAATATTCTAATTTTGAATTTGGTGTTTTCATAAGCTGTAAGCCATAATCAGCAAAATTATAACAACTAAAGGCTTGAAATATCTCACTTTGCATGTAATGAGTCTATTAGTTTCACCTTTAAGTTGAATCTCTGAAATAAATGAACTTTTGCGTCATATTCTCATTTTTCGAGTATATTTAATTCAGATAAAGCATCATTGTCAGGAGTTAGCTTGAATTGCAGCATTAAAAAAGTCAAATATTGTCTCTTTTCTGTTCAGAGAATAGTCATGTTAATAATGTGGTCGTGTCTGCGCAGCCGGGGAAGAGCATAAGAGCCGTCTCGTTTGGGATCCGCCGGTGGGGTGTGTGATTTCCCTGGGAAGCGCGACCGCAGTTCCCAACACAAAACCCCACTCGCCGCTCCATGCTCGGGAATATCCAGGCAACTCCGGACAAAATCATGAAAACACCACAGAACCCTCAGAGGCGGCGAGCACAAGGAAGCACAGCTGTTTTCCCTACAGTTTAATGACAGCAGACAAACATCATCGTATGAGTAATGAGGATCGAAGAACAACAGCTCTGGACTCGCCGACGTTATTGAACGTTTCCAGATGAAGAGCCTTCCCAAAACTATCCGTGTTTCACTTGTTTTCCAGCACAAATATCTAAAACATTCTTAATATCCGAAGTCATTTTGCTTGAAGATGTTCTTATAAATGCATCAAAATGAAGCTTGTAAAACAAGAACACATATCTGCCATTGGGGTCATTAAAAAAACATGCTTTTTGCTCCATTGGCAGATATTTGTTCTGTTCATTTCCAGAAAACAACACTCAAAACTATCCGTGGAACCAAAGCATTGTGGGAAGAGCCGACGCTCATGAAGTCATTTGAATTCATATACACCATATCTGCAGTGATTTTGCTTCATGATGTAAGACTGTTTAGATATTGAAACACCAAAGCAAGAAAACATGCATGTGTTTGCGTGTCATTTTACTCCACGTCGGTCTCTGCGTTTATTTTATAAAGTGGCGCATCAATGGAGCCCATATGCCACGAGTCGAGACAATGGAGACATTCCTGGTATCCGCCAATGATGAAAGAGCGAATTAACCCAAACCATGCTTTTACACGCATACAAACTGCGGCTCACAGGGCTTTAGACGTCATGTTTTGGAAAGTCTTTCAGGAGACGAGACGTTTGTCTGCTGGGTTATTTATATAGCATGCAGTGGATCATTTCCATCAGAGCAAAGCCCAAGAATTTCAGTAGATAATCCACAATTATATACAACCTCGGAGCGCTGTCAGAGCTCGGTATATATTACGCTTCTGACGGGCCAAGGCCGGCGCGGCCAGATAAATCTGCTCTCGGGTATTAGCGCTCGCTACCTGAGGCTTACAGCGATGCTCCCTGGAACCAAAGCATTGTGGGAAGAGCCGACGCTCATGAAGTCGGTCTGCGTATCCCGGAGCACGTGCTGTATTTGAATTCATTCTACAGTGTAAATCACACAGTCATACTGAAAACGTCAAAGACAGTCTCGAAAACACGCTTGGAAGTGAGTGGAGGCGGGGCTCATTTGCATATTCATAGAAACGCGCATACTAAATGAGGCGAGGGTGTCGAGTTTTGTTTCATTTTCATTTAGTTTACCCTAAGCAGGGGTTTTCAAACTTTTTGTGTGTGAGGACCACTATTTGTAATCAAGATTTTTCACGGACCACCTCATAATACACATATTATGATATTTATTACATATTATAATCAGGTTCATTTGAACAACAGGCTTATTTTCATAGCAATGGAGTATGAAATCGATACAGCAATAAGAACACTTGGATATAGTCAGCATTTCAAAACCTTTAGCGATTTTAGGGGATTATTAATGTTAATTTTAAGGCCTCAAAAAGTAGACTTGAGAACATATTTGCCTTTGCCCTATAACGTTATACATTTAAAAGAAAACACAGTAGGCCTAATGTTATTCCAGGTTGAAAATAAAGTTGTCAAAAGGAAAAGCCATTGGAGTCTATTTACCAGCCCGATATGAACGTAATATCCTCCTTTGTCACCCTCCACATCTTTCCCTTCCTCTTTGTATCGTCTGTCTAATATAGACCAATATTAAAAACAAACAACTAAATAAATGCTCACCTAACCTGTTGCTATTCACCGATCCGGGTGTTGTGGTTTTGACGTCACGGCCGAGCGCCACTAGCCTATTTTAGTAATCACACAATAGCTTGACAATTTAATTTACATTTTATATAAATATAGGCCTACATATTCTTTTTACTTTTTTTAATGGGAAGTTATTGGTAAAATATTTTATGTTTTATTTGGCCTTTTCACGGCCCACCTGCAGTACCCTCACGGACCACTAGTGGTTTGGGAATCGCTGCCCTGAAGTACTAAAATAACTAAAACTAATAATTTTTTTTTTTTTAATAAAAGAGACATATTTAAAAAAAAAAAAAAAAAAAAAATACAGGTAATAAAAATTACAAAAACGTAAAAACTTTAATACAATTGAAGTGTGAAACATTTATTCAAAATAACCAAAACTGTTCAAATATATATCAATAACACTGACATGTGCGTATATTAATTATTCACAATAAGCATCTAAAAATTAAATCAAGTTCATGCGACTTTTTTGAAATAGCTATTTTATTCATGTAGAGTTTATGTAAAGATTAATCTTTATGTTGTTATTCCAGAGAACAAATCAATTGCCGTTTAGTGAAAGTTTGAGGAGTGTCGTGTCTATATAAAAACATAGCTTTATAAAAATGCGTATTACAGCCCAGATCAATGATAAACACATGCCGGCATTTACTAGATTCATTAATGCTAAACATATCCATACATTGGCGCTGCGAGGAGGCCGAGAGTCTCCTAGTGATTGCTCTCCGCTCTCTGAGTTTGTGTGAACGCAGTTGTTTGGCAGCACAACAAAGACTCTGAGCACAAACAACACACACTCCATCCGGCATCTGGCCCGAGAGGGTTCGTGTGTAACACACACTGCCGTTCATACACCCAGTCTTAAGTGTCACATGACCCTTCAGAAATCACTCTAATATGAGGATCTGATGATCAACAAACATTGATTATTATTATCACTGTTGAAACAGTTGTGTACAATTTCTTTAATGAATAGAAACTTAGTGATTTCTGAAGGGTCATGTGACTCTGAAGACTGGAGTAATGATTGATTTGATCACAGGAATAAATTACACTTTACTGTATATTCACATAGAGAACAGATGATTTACATTATAATCATATTTCACTGTTTTTTGTTTGTATTTTTAATCAAATAAATGCATTACTGGAATTCTTTTAAAAACATTAGAAATCTTTCTAATCCAAAGCTTTTGAGTCTTAGTGTGTGTGTGTGTGTGTGTTGTTCTATCTGTCGTCAGCTCGTGTGTGTCGTCACAGAGATGATCTCGCTGTGACGATAACGATCCGCATGCTCTGAGATCATTAGGAAAACTCCCGAGTCCTGCTAATCAAAGCACTCTGGCTCTCGCTGTGTGAACGCTAACGTCTCCGCGCTCCGCTTTGATAGTCATCTGTGCGAGGCTCACACACCTCTTGCTCATGTTTCTCTTTAACTCGTTTATGGATGTGCCGGTAATCTGATCCGCAGAACTCACCTGCGCTTCATTAATACAAGCCGTTAGCTCACGTCCTCGCTGATATCTTACTACCGTCCTGTTCAGTGTGTGTGTGTGTTAGAGTGTGTGTTCCTGTGATCAAATCAGTCATTACTCCAGTCTTCAGTGTCACATGACCCTTCAGAAATCACTCTAATATGAGGATCTGATGATCAAGACACATTTATGACAAAACATTATGAATGTTGAAAAGTTGTTTCTGAGATTTCTGAATCGCTAATAAATCAACTTTTCTTTCCGTTCGCCTAAACAAAAGTACAATAGAGCGTGTCTTGTCCTAACCCTCTATGTTCTAACCATAAATACGTTTTTATTACATGAAATAGATTCAATCATACAAATCCAAAAAGATTTTAAACATTTTGATGGGGGTAATTAATGGTCAAAAGGTGTTTTTCTTTCAATTTAATTGCACATTTCTTGTAGAAACTGATAGATTTATTTACTTGGATGCAAACAGAAGTAAGTAGATGGCTATCATTTAATCGCTCTCATCCCCAATCATGTGACGAACTCATCCTCACTCAGAGCTGAATTAAATATTGCTGGATTCATTTTCTGAAAAGAAGAAATCAATTTGTTATTTATACATAAACACAACCATGCTGCAATAAACACTTCAAATAAATAACTGCAATCGTATTGTTGATGCTTCTATCCATAAAAAATCCCAATGGGGAAATACAGTATTTCTGCAGTTACAGCGCTTATATTTTCTCAATTTACTGTAACACTTTGTTAGACAAAGTTGATTTGTGAATAAAAATATTGAAATTACTGATCAAAGATGCTTCAAAAAATCCCCCCGAGAAGAGATGTTCAGATATTCAAATGTCATGTGACTCAAAAATATAATTCCTATAGTGCAATATATTGTGTTTTATTCTGAATAACAAGAAAATTAGTTGAAATGAATATGATAGAGGGTTAAGAAAATAACCCATTTATATCCCAGATGATAACTGTATATAACAGTGAGAACTGACGCTCGTGTGTTCCTCCTGCAGAGTGTGTGAAGGAGGTTCGGCAAGTGTGTGAGAACTCATCCGACGAACATCTTCAGCCCTTCAAGGACAAGATGGAGACCTTCATCAGCACCGGTGAGTCAGAAGCATCATCTGTGCTGTGTAACTTAATAAAGTTATGCAGAATATGCATTGACAAAAACGTCGCTTGCTGCAGGGTATTAGATGTGTACATCATGTTTAGTGACGTCTTAATCACACAACAACTCAAAACAGAATTAAAAGATCAATGTTGGGATTTATTAATCAATATTTGGTTGATGAAAATGAGATTCCAGTAAATCGAACCCAAAAATGTCCTGAACTCATCCCGAGTAAAAATCCTCTGGGTTCTGACGGGATCATTTTGATCTGAACGCAGTTCTGTTTGCTGTAAAGCTGGTGAACTTTGACCTGTTCCCATAAAGAGCGTCGACCCAGAGCCGAAACCAATCCAGCAGCACTGAGTCACTGAATCACTGACTCTCTGAGTCATTAAATCACTGAGTCTCTGAGTCACTGAATCACTGAGTCTCTGAGTCACTGAGTCTCTGAGTCACTGAATCACTGAGTCTCTGAGTCACTGAATCACTGAGTCTCTGAATCACTGAGTCTCTGAGTCACTGAATCACTGACTCTCTGAGTCATTAAATCACTGAGTCTCTGAGTCACTAAATCACTGAGTCTCTGAGTCACTGAATCACTGAGTCTCTGAGTCACTGAATCACTGAGTCTCTGAATCACTGAGTCTCTGAGTCACTGAATCACTGACTCTCTGAGTCATTAAATCACTGAGTCACTAAATCACTGAGTCTCTGAGTCACTGAATCACTGAGTCTCTGAGTCACTGAATCACTGAGTCTCTGAATCACTGAGTCTCTGAGTCACTGAATCACAGAGTCACTGAGAACTCAGCAGTACTGGGACTGAAACATCCATCCATCACTCCCTCCCTCCATCTCTCCCTCCATCTATTTATCATCCCTCCATCCATCTATCATCCATCCCTCCATCCATCCCTCCATCTCTCCCTTCATCCATCCCTCTATCCCTCTATCCCTCCCTTTTTCCATCTATCATCCATCCCTCTATCCCTCCATCTCTCCCTCCATCTATCCCTCCATCTTTACCTCCATCCATCCCTCTATCCCTCCCTTCATCCATCTATCATCCATCCCTCTACCCATCCCTCTCTCCCTCCATCCATCCCTCCATCTCTCCCTTCATCCATCCATCCATCTATTATCCCTCACTCTATCCCTCCATCCATCCATTAATTCTCACAGTGGGTAAACCTCATGAAAACATCTCCAGCAAATATTTCACTCCAAAATCAAAAGAAAAAAGTACATTTTTAGAAGTACAAATGAACGCTATTAGTGCTTTTTAGTAAAATCAGTCATATTTTTAGGACAAAATCAACTCCCACTATTGATTCCAATAGAGCCACGATTCTTTAATAACCATAATTGTATTTACCTTTTTATTTATCATTTAATAATTGTTATGAAATAATTCTGTTTTTAAATCTTATCTCTCATTAGTATTTTGACATATTTTGGCACCCAGCGTCATTATTTCACATTAGTGTGTGTGTTTAGGGGTGACATATGAGCTGGACATGTTCTTGAGTCTCTTTATATTGCTCTAATGTAGAGTTTGGTTTGATCTGATGTCGAGCTTTATGAGCACAGGAACTCTTCCGTGCGCGTGTGTGTGTGACCGCAGAGATCCACTCGTGAGAAACCGCAGTCGATTGATGTGTCCGTCTGATTCCATCACACGTGTGTTTTAAAGCGAGGGATCCGTGTTACTCCATAATGAACCCTGAGTCGAGCTCTTTATGGAGAGCGCAGCCGCGAGTGGCTTTTAAAGCCTGAGTTTATTGTCCTTCTCAGCGTGCAGGTCCCATAACTTTCTAGTTAGCCACTACTGGTTTCATGTTTACAGACGGAGCTGAGGAGAAAATTCACACATCCCTCTCCGCGGCGCACACACACACACACACACACACACACACACAGCAAAGGGAGACCACAGGCGCCAGTCCACCCCTGCTGAGACCAACGCCATTGGTCACGGCTCACCCCGTCTTCATTAGCCTGAGACAATCAGCCACACACACACACACACACACACACACGCTCGCGCTGGGGAAAGCAGAAAGCGCTGTTCACACTCTCCCCCACCAAAAGACCCCCAAACTCGCCTTTGAACAATGTTTCGGAGACTTCCCGCTCTTAAATCAGGGAGTGGGAAAGGTCCCCATCATAGTAAAAAAAGGGGATGAATCTGGAAAATGCAATAAATCTGAGATCATAGGCGCGCTGGCCTGAGATAAATTCTTGCACCTCGGCCCGGCCGCCGCACATCTGCCTTACATTTAGACACTTTTACATGGAGCAGCTCCACGGGAGCCACTAGTGCAACACACACACGTACGTATGCACACACATACACTCACTCTCTCACATAGACATTCACACACACACACGCACGGATGGATGCTTGTTTCCGCCTCCAAATAAAAAAAATAAACTAATAATGATTCGTGACATTTATATAGCACTTCTCCGGGTACTCAAATCGCCACCACAAAGCTCACAATTTTCTTGCAATTGTCAGTTCACAGTTCTGAGGAAAAAGTCTGAATTGACTGAATTTAAAGTTTCATGTTTCCTTTCTCAGTGTGATGTGTTTCGTCCACAGCACAGTCCGAGCACGCGTGTGAAGACGACCGGCTGCGGGCGGCACAGGACAGGTATGAAACACCTTCAGGACACACACACTGCGTCTCCATGTTCACTATCCGTCCTAAACAGTGTGTGAGATTAGAATAAGTGTGTCTCAAAGCACTGTGTGGAGTCCCAGATGCTCCACTATTCCCAGTGGGTTTTCAAAGTGTGGATCCGTCTCCGATAACAGCTGATATTACCCACAATCCACTGCGCTTTGGAGGAGGAACTACAAACATGAATAAAAAGTGATAAAAAATTATTAGACTAAAGATTATTAGACTAATCAAATATGACTCCAGTGAAAATCATGTGTTTTCTATGTGAATATACAGTAAAGTGTAATTTATTCCTGTGATCAAATCAATCATTACTCCAGTCTTCAGTGTCACATGATCCTTCAGAAATCACTCTAATATGAGGATCTGATGATCAACAAACATTTATGATTATTATCAGTGTTGAAAACACTTTCATATTTTCGTGAAAACTGATGCATTTAATTTTCAGGATTTTGTGATGAATAGAATGTTCTAGAAAAACAACATTTGTTTGAAATTGACTTTTGATCGATTTAATGCGTCCTTGATGAACCCGAACTCTTGAATGACTCAGATTTGTTTCTGATGCATTCTGGGATTGTTTGATGTGTGAGCAGCAGGTGTGTTTCTGAAGCGTGAGCGTCGTGACGGATGTTTCTGGAGGAGCGTTGTGTTATCATGTGGTCTTATCATGTGTATTTGAGCGTGTCAGACTCCCGACAGAAACACTGTGAGCTGTGTGCGCTGATTTATGTGCAAGCGTTCGACTGCCAGATGCTGCACGACGGAAAATATCTGGAACTTTTCATAGAGGGGGGAAAAGGACAAACAAAGCATATTGATTATTTTTCCTTGTTTAGATTTGAGAGTTTTTTTGTAACCCGAAACAAAACAAAGTGAAATGAAATAAATAAGACGCAGAACATGCACACACAGAATAAAGAAATGACTTCCAGCTAACAGGGACCGTTCTCAGTACAAGAAGTTATGAACAAATGTTCTTCCAGTAACGATAATCGTTAAGAGTTATCTTTAAATATGTTCTCAGAACATTGGAACAAAACATTATTTATATATATATATCGTTTTGTTTTTTTCTGAAAGGTTCAGTTGGATGTTCATCTAACATTTTTTAAAGTAGCAAATGTTTGTTTGAGATCATTCAAAAGTAACTATTAGAGAACATTCAAAAGTAACAATTAGAGAACATTCAAAAGTAACAATTAGAGAACATTCAAAAGTAACATTCAGAGAACATTCAAAAGTAACAATCAGAGAACATTCAAAAGTAACAATCAGAGAACATTCAAAATTTACAATTAGAGAACATTCAAAAGTAACGATCAGAGAACATTCAAAAGTAATAATCAGAACATTCAAAAGTAACAATCAGAGAACATTCAAAAGTAACGTTCCCATAATGCGTGAGGAATGATGAAATGGAATGTTCAGAAAAACATTCAGAAATAACATTTTCATAACTTAATGGGAATGCAAAACGTACTGAGAACATGTTATGTTTGTCTGGGTATAAAGTGCAGATGTCAGCGTCTGAAGCTCTTCCCTGGAGAGAATCCCGCACATGGACTCCACGCTTGACTCCACCTTAATGAAGGTGTTGAATTGGCCAATATTGATCAAAAGAGCCTGGCAGCCACAAACTCCTTTAATTTCCCTTTAATTTGGTCCCAGAGAAAAGTGTGGCTTTCCCAGAGTTCCCATGGACGCACCTCGTTAAAGTGACCCGCGGGTGATGGATTCGGGATCTGGGTGGGCGTCCACATGTGTCCCGACCCGAGGGCCGGCACCTTTACACACTTCTCCCCGCAGCAAACCTGCTGAACACGATCACGCCTTTGATCTTACAAGAGCTGAGAATCACTGCGGATGATCTACTGGCTTTCTGAGTCACACACGAGACGAACGATCGGGACGTGTGTGTGTGTGTGTGTGTGTGTGTGTGTGTGTGTGTGTGTGTGTGTGTGTGTGAGATGAGGAGTTGGACGGATTGACAGCCAGAAATCACTGCATGTTT
This sequence comes from Pimephales promelas, assembly GCF_016745375.1. Next base: position 7,413,425 of record NW_024121155.1, read on the forward strand.
CATGCATTTCCAGCTTAATGCGCAAATCACACGCTGATGCTGTGAAAACAGTTCAGAGATGTACTGGATAAATCAGTGCGGTGTGTGTGTGTGTGTGTGTGTGTGTGTGAGAGGGGTTAGAGTGGGGGAGAGAATATAAAGTTTGCACAGTCTAAAAACTGTAATATATTTGTCTAGTAACTGCTGTTTTTGCAGCGTCCAGCGCTGACACACTCCCGCGCGCTGCTCCGTTGAGTGTGTCCGCGGTTCATGTGTGTGTGATCCGTCACACGGTGTCGTTAATCTCACGGTTGGCTTGATTTGCGGCCACTGAACGTGATCTTCCACCACTAATGCCACTTTGTGTTTGGGTTTCTCTTCATGCTGTGTTACCCAGAGCGGGACTAAATCTGGTCATCGCGCGTCACACACACACACACACACACAAATGCTCTGCATTTATAATGAGCACATTATAAACTCTAACTTCTAATTATCATTTTGAACCAATCAAATACGAAACGGCTCATTCTTCCAGATTTCAGTTTATCCGGTAGGATCTGATCTGATTCTTAGAGAATATTTATTAAAGATTATAACATTAATTTCAAATTATGATGGAATTTCTGTGTTTTGGTCCACGTGGAGTCACACGCTCTTTTCACATTTTATGCAATGATTTGATCTGTCGAAATCAGCAGAATCATGGGAAGATTTTTGTCTTTTGATTTAGGGAAATCAGAAAATATTTTGTGCATGAATAAAATTATGTCTATTTTATTAATATGGATGGATGGATGGATGGATGGATGGATGGATGGATGGATGGATGGATGGATGGATAGATGGATAGAATGATTGATTGATTGATTGATTGATTGAAATGTTCAGGATTATTGAGTTTGATCAGTTTCGCAGTATCACAGTAATTATATTCAATAGATATTCACAATAGATTGTGAAGCAGCTTCACAGAAAACGCTCGTTTGAGTGTATTGCATCTTTTCATGTCTTTCCGAGAACAGAGCTGTGTGTGTGTGTGTGATGAGATGTCGTGTGTGTGTCCCTGTAGTTTCCAGGACATGGTGGCGTTCTTCGGGCTCAAGCCTAAGTCTGGCGAGAAGGACGTCTCCCCGAACTACGTGTTCATGCTCTGGTACGAGTTCTGCAACGACTTCAAGAGCAGCTGGACCCGCGAGAACAAGCGCATCTCCAGCGAGAGGTGAGGGACACCAGTGTGTTTAACACACACACACACACGCACGCACGTGCACAGGAAAAGCCGAGGGATGTCATAAAGTGTGTCAGTGTGTCGGACCTCGAGCGCTTCTCTTTGATGCTCCTTGTGTCTTCATAACTTATTTTTAGATATTAATATTATTCATATATTAATATATATGATATATGATATATATTATTTTTATATTCATTTGGCAAATACACAAACTAGCTCTGTTTCCATTCACATATTTTTACAGCCAAACCAGTATTAGTCCGACAGCTTCAACATTTCTCACAGCACAAAAAATCAACTCGTATAATAGGAAAAGTGGACTCAGAACATTCATTCACATTGCGAGGAAAAAGTGTGTTTTGTGTTGATCAGAAGTAACACACACAGGTTTGAGTTAGTAAATGAGGACAGAAGGGTTTGTGTTTTTGCTGAATTAATCCTTTCATTTCGTTCTCTTTCATTTTAGACTCAAAGAAGCTCAGAAAACAGTCCAAAAAATCACAGCCGAGAAGAAAGTGGAGACGAAGAAGATCAATGAAAACAGCCTGGTGAGAAAACACACACACACACACACACTCTTCCTCACATGTGTACGGCTGTTTACACGAGTTTATGACATTAATCATAACACACGTGTTCATTCTCATGTAAATCCAACACCGGCAGGAAGATCTTCAGATTCTGAAGGATAATGTGCTTTAATAGTCACACACACACACACACACACACACACACACACACACACACACACACACACACACGAGTTTGATCAAAAGCAAGTCTCTGTGAGCCAGAAGCTCTGGAAGTGAATAACAGCAGAGACTGGGAAATAATGGACATCAAGTACACTTTTATGGTTATTATGTGTGAAGAAAGACTGTTTATTGGTTTCAGTTTGTTATTTGCCTGATTTAAGGACAATAGAATTATTAGTTTTAAACAAGTTTTTGAAAAACTCTTAAAATATTTGTTTTCTCTTTATAATGCCAGGTGTATTAGATAATTTAAGTGATTTTATAATTTAAGTGATCTTATTTTTCATAATTATAACATTCATGTATTAATTTATGCTAATTAGATATTATTGTCATAATTTAATTTTTATTATAATAATTTTTTTCAGTTTTCAGTTTAATTAAACAACTTTTTATTTATATATATATATTGTTTATTTTATTTTAATACATTATTTTAATTACATATTTATTTATTTTAATTATATTATTGTTCTCAGTTGATATATTCAAATAAATATTTTTATTTTATCAATTTTTTTTCAGTTTTTAACCACTATAATTATAATTTTAGATTATTTTCACACATTATTCTAATGAGATGAAATTGTGTATATATATACATTATTTTATCTTAACTTAATTTTCTCTGTTTAATTTTACATAATTTTGTTTTCATACATTATTTTTAGTATATATTTAATTATAATTATATATATATATATATATATATGTATCTTAATATTTAGATAGTTATTAACTATTGTAATATATTTCTCTAGTAAATAAATGATATTTCTGCTTTCAGATCCTTGAATTCTCCAGATATTTTTGATCTTAGTTTTATTGAATTATGCCTACAGCAGGTTTAATTTCCACGAAGGCATGAACTGATGAAACACACGTACACCTTCTGTATTAAAGTGCATTGATGCAGATGTAAGTAAGTTCTGGAATGTGTTTGACAGAAAGAGCGACTGCGTAAGAAAGAAGCCGGCGTGCCGTCCGTCTGAAGTGCTGCTGACCTCAGATCAGCGACAGCAGGACCGGGACACACTCTTCTCAAACACACAGCCGTGCCTCACACTCGCCAAACGCCACTGAGTGAGTCGCTTCTGTTTTATACTAAAACATGTGAAGTGTGTGTGTGTGTGTGCGCTGGAAGAGACAAGCACTCGCACGCCGTCGGGTTCACACACTTTCCTTCTGTGTGACGCACTTTTACACACTATGCAATATCCTGCGTTTAGAAAAGTGAATCATGTACATTTGCAATGAGCTTTTTTATTTGAGAACATGATGAGAAATGAATCATATTTCAGTGTTCTGTATATTTGATGTGTGTAGATGAGTGAATGAGCGACTCGAAGCCCGATTTATGCACAGGAGGAAGGTTTATTTAAGGAATATGTGTAATAGTGAGAGGGATTTAAGGATGTTTATAAATGGTGAATTCTTTAATTTATCCAGTTATTTTAAGACAAGCCTGAATGTGTTTCCACTGTCAAACTCCTGGAACGTCAGATATTTCTGATTTTAATTGACTTTTTTTTGTGAGACTTTTTCATTTATTAGGTGCAATAAACTTTATCCTAAAGGTTTGAAAGATTGTCAAAATTCAAAGAAAATGTGTCTTCTGAATTTTTTTTTCATCTTATAATGAAAGTTTACATTCAAAATCACATTTGACCAATGAAATGATGCTTATCACATTTACATCATCTGTCAGTCAGTGTTTCAATAATGCAATATTCGTTTCTAAACGACATAATTTTTCATAATTAGACAGACATAATGTGGTTGAAGCATTTGAGAAAGAGATACAGGTGTAAAAGTTTGATCTTTTATTAATATGATCTTCATACAAGCCATCTATCCACAACATTATACACAGCATCTGTACAACTTAAACCACCATGTGTGATAACTTTGGGTTTCACAACTATAATCTGATATTATAAATAGAGGAATCGATGAAGAAACTCAATCCAGCAGAAACATGAATAACAGTGTCTCGTTCCGTCACATTAAATAAAGTCGTTCCACATAGTGGAAACTATCCGTCCTGAAACACTAGCGTATCGTGCAACAGGTCATGTGTTTCGTTAAATCAACTTAAAAGATGAAACTAAGATATTTAGTGTATAACTATTATACTTCTCAGAGGGCCGACATTTCTGTATTATGTAATATTCTAATTTTCTGAGATGTTGAATTTGGGGTTTTCATCATCATCACAATCATAACTTTTGCACGATATTCTAATTAGTTGAGTTTGACCTGTAGACGTGGAGATATTCTCGGTTATGTGGGTTAATAACAAGCATGATCTCATCAACTGAAGCATATGGCATGCAGAAATCAGTCCTGCATAAATCAATCAGAGTAGAAATCCTCCATGCATCTCTGCATGATTAATAATCATAAAGTGTTGTTTAAAACTAAAGATTAAGATGAAGATGCTTTTCATGCGTAGAAGCTCAGACATGTTTAACACAATCTGATAAACTGGAAAATGAGTTTTGAAAGCTAATATTGAGGTGTGTGCTACTTATGGAAGCACATTTATGACACATATGCCACAATAATCATGCTTTTGTTCGTTGAAATTATGAAATTCTAAGTTAAAAGTCTGATTTAGAAAGTTAGAATTACGACATAAAAAGTCAAACTGATTAATTTTGTGTGTAAATGGGTGCAATTATGAAACATAAAATGACAAAAGTTCAATTATGACAGATTTCTGCTTTTGATCAATTATGACTTAAAATGTCAACTTCAACTTTTTAATCTCGTTATGACTTTTTTTATCTGATAATTGACAATTTTCATTTTTAGTATGACATTTTCAACTTTTTATCTCATAATTTACTTATTAGTGTGTGACAATTTTAACTGCCATCATTTTAGTTTTCCATCTCAAAATTATGACAGTAAATTTCAACGATTTATCTCATTATGATTTAGTGTGTCATAACCATGTGTTTTCCCATGTGATCAGTGTTCCCACAGCATGTGTTCTGTCATTTTTCGACTTTGTCATAATTTTGACTTTTTAATCTCATAATTATGACTCATATAGCAGTTTTGACGTAGTTTGACAATTTTGACTTTTTATCTCAGTCTAAATTGACTTTGTGTATTGTGTCACAAAATTTGACTGTCATAATTTCAATTTTCTGTCTCAATATTATAACAGTCAATTTCAACTTTCTAAATATTATAATCATGACTGAAGGTCACAATTGTGATGTCATAATAATGATGGTGTCTTTTCTCATGTGATAACCAGTATTCCCCAGAGCATGTCCCGTGTGCTTCTTCCTCGGTTCTGCTGTGTTCTTACTGTCGGCCCGGTCCAGATCCGGTTCTGCTGTGTTCCTTCTCTTGCAGTGACCCAGGACCCAGACCCGAAACCCAAGACCCCGGACCCTCAGTCGAGGTCGATGGAGATGCACCGGCACTGCTTGACCCGCTGCACGCGCTTCTTCCGGGTCGGCGGCTGCTGATCGGGGCAGTTCAGGGTGAAGCTCATGGTGGTGAAGCGTTTGGGTTTGCAGAACGAGCAGGACCGGAACGCTCCCTCCTCTCGCCGCACGTGTCTCGGGATGTAGAAGGAGTTGCACTGGCCGTAGCAGAACCGGTTGATGATGGTCCGGCTCACGCACCCCTCCTCGTGGATGGTCTGTTTGAGCGGCTGGGTTTTACACCAGTCCCGCTTCAGGTACCGGCGCTCGGTCACGTGCAGCGCCTCCTGGCTGGACTCCAGAACCTCCTCGGAGCCTCGGCTCCTGCCTCTCGGATGAGGGTTCTGGTTCTGGTTCTGGTCCGACTCGTTCGGGGTGCTCTTGTCCGGGTGAGGGATCGAGCCTCGGTTCCGTTTGGACTCGGTCGGACTCGAGAGCAGAACCCAGGAGAACAGGATCACACACAGGATCTGCACGCTGGGGGCCATCGGCGCTGACGAGAGAACGTCACACATCACAACTCGTAATCATAGTCATCAGATGCTGTACTTTACAATACATCGATGGCTCTGATACATCAGCTGGAGTTCATTACTGCCATAATTTGGACTTTCTGTGATAATTGCACATTTTTAATCTCATAATCATGAGTCTTTTGTGACAATTTAGACTGTCATCATTTCAATTCATTTCAATTCAGTCATAATTATGAGATTAAATTCAAAATTTTCATACTTAAATCATCATGAAATAAATCAAACTTGTCATGAAATTTTCAATTATTTTGACTTTCATAATTTCAATTTTCTATCTCTAAATAAGTCAATTTCAACTTTTTAAATATAATCATGACTGTCACAATTTTAACTTTGTCATAATTGCCCATTTTTAATCTAATAATTATGAGACTTTAATGACAATTTTGACTTTTAATCTCATCATTCATGACTGTCATAATTGCAACTTTTTAATCTCATAATTATGACAATTTTGACTTATCTCATGATTTAGTATGATATTTTCAACTTTTAATCTCATAATTATGACTTCTAATTTTAACTTTAATCTCATTACAACTTTTTATCTCATTATTTGAACGTGGCCATTTGTTGCTTCAAAGTTCAAACAGCATTTAATTAAAAAATGTTTATAAATTAGCATTGAAAATTTTTACAAGATCTGCAAATTGAATCAATGTAATGTCTTCAAATTATATTTATTTTACATAACAAATATTCTTAATTTTAATATTTAGGTACTGAATGACATCCATTTAATAATAATTTATCTATATTATTAAATTACGAGAGCTATGAAGAGTCCAGGCGTGTTTAGAGTTATGAGATATTTGTACTGATATAAACTGGTATCTGAAAATAAAGATTATGAGTGTGTGTGTGTATCGCAGAGCGCGGAGAGGAAGCAGCTCTGAGGTCGTGCGAGTCGCTCTGGATAAAAGCTTCTGCCAAACGCATGAATGTAGAGATAATGTGCTGGACACACACTGCAAACACACACTGCGGATCAGTAACGGTGTAAGATCGCTCACCTGTCGGCGTTGAAGAGCTTCTGCCAGAGAAGATGTTTGTGGAGAGAAGAGCTGTGATCTGTTCCACACACACACACACACACACTCTGACTGCTTACATGTGCACTGCATCTCTAAACACTCCAGCCAGACACAACGCAGGAGGATCAGAGCTATCCGCCCACTCCACACACACACACTCTCTCTCTCATACACACACTCTCTCTTTCTCTCTCTCACATACACACACACACGCACAAACACTCAAACTCTCTCTCTCTCACACACACACACACACACACACACTCTCTCACTCATACACACTCAAACTCTCTCTGTCATACAGATTCACACACTCACTCTCTCTCTCACACACACGATCATTTTATATATATATATATATAATGTGTGTGTGTGTATATATATATATATATATATATATATATATATAATATATGTGTGTGTGTGTGTGTGTGTGTGTGTGCCTGTGCCTGTGCCTGCATGTATGCGTTAAATATGTATGAATGTATGGGCCAATGGCAAAGAAGGATGTCCAAGATGAATAAAACTGAAAAACTCTTAAAATTATTTTGAATCCTTGTTGGTTTCATGCATATATGAAAGTATCTATACTATTTTCTACAACTATGATTTAATGGCTACAAAACTTCATGTGAGTACATCATACCATTTTTTTATTCACTTATTTATTTAAAAACAAAAATCTTTCATTCAATAAATTCTGTGACAATTTAAACAAAAACCTCTTCTGTCAGTCACGTGACACGCGAGAACCTATGGGCGTCAAATAAGAGTCCAAAAGGCGCCAAATTTGAATTTATCACCAGCGCGAAGATTTGACGGCTACCGTTACTCTAATCTGGTTTCACACAAAACTATTACGTTAATTGACTAAATTATATTAATATATGAGTCGCGTACTGAGTTTATGATACATTTATTATATTTTTTGTTGTCAACGTGTCTATTCAATGTAATTTAATGGAAACGAGGAGCTGGCACATATTTTTCCCCTCAGAAGAACGACATCAACGGTGAGTAAATGACGACAGAATCTATATTTGATTTTTTTTTTTTTAAATAAATCAATCCTTAAGGAAAGAAATAATCTGCTTTTAATGTATTTCACTATAGTCCACTTTTTAACAATACATCTGCTCTGAATTGATCGATTCGCACACATTAATTCAGTTGATAATTGTTTAGAGTCGGAGTGTTACGTCAGTTTATTCTCGGCATGTGTTTCTCATTCATCCTCTTTCTTGGCTACAAAACAACTGACCACAAAAATGAATGTACTGTCGTTTTTCATCCATTGTTTCTAACACGTATACATGTCACGAGCCATGTAAAAACATCTAATAAGCTCAAATGTAGTAAAGTCTTTTGTCTTCTGTTTTTCTCAAGGCCAAATTCCTTCCAAATCCCCTCAAATGGAGATGAAAGCGTCAGAATATCAAACCCTCAGTTGTGTTTGGGTCTGTATGGATTTGTCTCCAGGGAAAGATGATCCACAGATTCCCTCAGAAATGAAACTAGCTTGCTATCATATCAGGTTTAATCCTGTCTAGTTGTTATGTAGATCAGTAAATGTTGATGACACAGAGGAGAATTAAGGATCTAATACGGATTTGGAGGATTACATTACAGAGTGCTTGTCCTAAAAAAAATAAAGGTAAGTTTTCCTGTGAAGGATCCTGATCAATCATCAAGACATTTTAATGGCGTTTACAGCTGAAACACAAAACTCTGACACATGGATTTTATGAATATATTGACCTTAAGTGTTTGTTCTGACAGGAGAAAATTATACAACTTTGGTCTTGTTAAATCAGGGTTCGTACAGATTCTGTAAAATGAAATTCCAGGACTTTTAAAGACTTTTTTTCTCTCTATTATATATATATATATATATATATATATATATATATATATATATGTGTGTGTGTGTGTGTGTGTGTGTGTGTTATCTCTCACTTCATAGAGATCAATCCATTAACCAGCGCTGCCAGGCATGGGATACTATCCTTAAACTTCCTTATTAAAACTGATTTTGCCATGAATATATGATTGACCTGAAGAATGAAAGCTGTATTACATAGCCTACTTATTATAAACTTAATATCATGCTCATAGCCCTACATCTCAGATTAGTTTGTTTTTTAGCTAAAAAAAAAAAAGTTCAATTCAATGGCTGTTTTTAAGAGTTTTACAGGACTTCCATTTATAAAAATGCCAAATTCAAGTACTTCAAGCACCATGTACAAACCCTGTTAAATGTTTTGGTAGCAACAGCGCCAAAATATAACAAATGCAATGCTTTAAAACTATCTGAAATTTTAACCCTTTTCATTAATTCCAAAATTGGTTTACTTTAAGTGAAATCAAACTCTTGTAATATAGTAAACAATAAAGTCAGTGATCTCTCTGTTTAGTGCATTATTAGTAAAATGCGGATGTTTTGCAGACGAATCATTCAAAATATGCCGTAGACTAATGAACTTTAATACTGACTGAACCATGGCCCTGTTGAACAAAGTGCGCCACCAGGTGGTGAAGAAAGAAACTTCAAAAACATCAGTTAAACAGAGTTTAGTTGGCACAAAAAGCAAAACATGTTTACAAACAAGTGAAAAATAACAGCATTGAGGATATCACATATGACCATAATACTGCTTAACATACCACACATTTCCTTGAGTTGCACCATGAATGTTGTCTTTAAGGCCTTACAATATATAAATAAAGGTAAATATTAAGACACCTTCCAATTCCAATCTAATTCACAAGCATCCATTTTCACTCTAAACACAATTATGATCTATTCTCACAGACACGAATAACTTTCATAGACTCGTCTTTTCACTTACAGCAAAACACTCAAACAAGATCAGTATCGAGGCTAGAGTGCAATCAGTTCGCAATCTAAAATCACAGGATGGGTCGGAAATGTTTCGCTGCTCATGCATTTGAGTTCGGCTTTCAAACCAAACGAAGCAAAACCTGAAATCCAAACTGATAATGTAATGACTAAAAAAATGATCGCACCATTCACCTGTTAACCAAAAGCTCACTGCAGTAAAATAAATTAAGACCCCTGAATATACGAGTTCAAAAGCGTCCGCAGAAAAAAAGCATTTAAAGAGTAGATCATTTTTGAATAAAAATTTCCTGATAATTTATTCACCCCACATCATTCAAGAGATATCCGTGTCTGTCGAAGAACTTCGAGGAACACACTCCAGGATTTCTCCATATAGTGACTTCATTGGGGTCCAACGGGTCCAGATGTGAGTTTCAAAGTCTCGACACGATCCAGCCGAGGAATAAGAGTCTGATCTAGACAAACCAGCCCACATTTAGAACAAAATACACATTTATATACTTTTAACCACTAATACTGGTCTTGCACGCCCACAAATTCACGCATTACGTAATCAGGTTGAAAGGTCAATCTCATTTTCTCCAACAACAAAATCGTCCAACACTGATCTACCTTTTATTTATTTATTTATTTAGTTTGACTTGGTCTTTGCAGGTTCGGTTTGTAAACCCTCGGTCGGTTCTTACGCCTACGTCACGCTTGACCTTTCGTAATGTGTGTCGCATCACAGCTCGTGCAAGACCAGCATTAGTGGTTAAAAGTATATAAATGTGTATTTTGTTCTAAATGTCGGCTGTCTTGTCTAGATCAGACTTATTCCTCGGCTGGATCGTATCGAGACTTTAAAACTCACATCCGGACCCGTTGGACCCCATAGAAGTCACTATATGGAGAAACCCTGGAGTGTGTTCCTCAAAAAAACCTTAATTTCTTTTCCACAGAAGAATGAAAAACATGAACATCTTGGATGATGTGGAAATTTTTATCTACTCCTTTAACACTAGATCTTATATATCGATGGGCTTCAGCGCCGACAGCAGTTTGACCTCAGCGAGAGGGTTTCTGGGTGAACCTCGATAGCGATTAGTCTCGTTTCCAGACACTTCCAGCAGAACAGACTTGGGATGTTCATTTGTGCGTTTGGTCTTTGGCGCCTTATTGGTGACGTCTTCCAGCGTTGCGTGTCTAACCTTCGTTTTCTTCGGAGGAACTGGAGGTTTGGGTTTAGCAAACGTCGAATGCAGAGCGCTTTCTAAACTCACAGCCTTTATCTGAGTCGCAGCGGCACACCAACCCATCCGGACCTCTTTCCGACTCCCAACCAAAGAGTTCAACCGTCTCACGGACTGTCGAACCGGCGTGCGCTGGAACTTCATCGGGGAGCGCATCACTTTAGCTTTGGGCGAATCCAACGTCATCATGTTGAACCGTTTAATCTGCTCGGCCACTTTCATCCGGCGAGCTTCAGCGCCACTGGGAATGCCATCAGTCTCGTTTCCCAATGACGACGTGCTGGTGTTCGTTTGCGCTCTCGATCCGTACGGAGTTGATTGGATCGGTATGGAAGAGTCTGGTCTGAAGGCAACGGGACTTTGCATGTCTAAAGCGTCGATTAACTGACTGCATTCTGCAGGACAGCAATCCTTGCTTTCGTTTTCAAGCCAGAGAGACTCGTTAAGACTGGTTTCCCCAAACCGGGTCGTTCCGCTATCAAACAAAGCGCTGTCGATGTGTAGAGGAGACAAAGGAGCGATCTCGATGTGTCCGAATGTCACGTTGTGTGAGGTCTCCGAGGAGTTGTGCTGGTTCTGAGTGATGATGCTGTGAAGGTCACTGCCAGACTCACCGAACGCTCGTTTGATTTTCAGTAGGGTCGATCCGGACCGCTCTTCGCTGAACGACTCCTCGACGCTGAGGATCTTGGGAAGGTCGCTGACCGCCAGAGGTTCGGTCTCCGAGAACGAATCCGTCGGGCCGACATCAGGAGTGTCTCGACCCCATGAGCTCCGGTGGGTTATTGATTCACACCGAGGGGTCAAGAGGTCATCCTCCGATTTACTGAGAAACGTTGAGCCTGTCAAACAAACGTGGACGATAGAAAACTCAAATTATACACCGCTTCTGAAAGAATCTCTTCTGCTCAACAAGCGTGCGTTAATAAAAACACTAAAATAACTTTCAGTTAAAATGATGTTTTATTTAAAGGTGTCTTTGATGCACTGTAACTATAAATTTAAGTACATGTACTTACTATATAGGGCTAGGTGCATGTAATTCTGCATTATTTATAGTTTTTACTACATGTGAGACACTAAAAGAAAGTGCCATCCAAAATTACAATTTTAGTGCTAAACTATACATATGTACATGATGCTTTTTTATTCAGTTTATTAAGTTTGTTAATAATTTATGCAATTTACGACATTATATTTGTTCGTTTAAATGTTAAGCACTTTATTTCAGTAAAGTTATTTCATCGCTTTGAATAAAATTTAAAACAGGGCATTAATATTTTGCTGATTGCGCCCTCTTGTGGCCAAGAGCTGTTTAGTCCTCACTGAAATATGCCTTTTATAATATAAAATGTATTTTTTGTAATATTTAAGTAAAAAAATAGCATTTAGTTTCAGCCATTTTGATAGCCTTAATATGACTATAGTAAAGTGTAATTTATTCCTGTGATCAAATCAATCATTACTCCAGTCTTCAGTGTCACATAATCCTTCAGAAATCACTCTAATATGTTGATCAAGATACAGTACATTTATTAACAGTTCAGATTATTATGGAAACTAATTCATTTGCTTTTCAGGATTCTTTGAACATTCTTTGAAGCTCTAAAGAACAGCATTTAAATAGAATCTTTTGTAACATTATAAATGTCTTTACTGTCACTTTTGATCAATTTAATGCATCCTTGATGAATAAAAATATAACTTTGTTTTTTATGTTTGTTTAAATCTTACTTCACTTTTGAATGGTGGTGTATGACTGTTTCCACACAGATCTGAAGCAGGACCACCGTTTAACACTGATAATAATAATCATAAATGTTTGTTGATCATCAGATCCTCATATTAGAGTGATTTCAGAAGGGTCATGTGACACTGAAGACTGGAGTAATGATTGATTTGATCACAGGAATAAATTACACTTCACTATATATTCACATAGAGAACAGATGATTTACATTATAATATAATAAACTGAGCTTTTAATAAGCAAAGAGACGTAAAGTAGAAGAGATAAAATAGCCCACAGCTTTAAATATCAACATGAAAAAGCTTTTGCATCCAATTTTTCTTCTGAATTGAAACACAACATTCAATTAGAAAAATAATAATGAAGACTGACAATCCATGAGCAATAGATGGTCAGGGTGGCTGCAGGTCCTTAAAGTTTTATTAATAAGAGGCCTTCAATTATTAAAAGGTCTGGTCACGTTACCGCTATAATAACCAGTGAAGCTTCGATTCACGAAAATGATTCAGATTTTATCACATAAACAGCGATTGATAATGATAATGTGTTCCTGGTGAGACTCGCCGTCTCTGTGAGAGACTTTAAAGTGAGAAATTAAAACAAACGATCATAACACACATAAAAAAAAATTTCAATGTTCACAACGTTGATTTTTTATTCACAACGTGATATAGTAGAGTAACATAACATGGCGGGAGCTATTGTGCTGCATATTCTCACGATTGCAAATGTGATTTTAGTTCAAGTAGTTAATATGAAATCACTTAGGTTAATATTAAATATTACATATACGTTTGTGTATTTCTATCACAGATTTGGTCTTAAATTTCATTCAAAATGTAATTAAAAAGGTCTTAAAGTCTTAAATGTAACTTGTTTATATCTGTAGACACCCTGACGGTGTAGTTTTTCTCGACTTGACGCCCGCAGAAAAGGTAGTTTCAGATTAGTTTTCTTAGGAATGACATGCACTGATGAATCAATCAATCAATCAAATCACACCACAGCAATCAATCAAAACTAACTTTATCTGGACAATAACTTGATTCTAGATCTGCCTTAAAGCCTAAACACTCTCTGTTACTGTAATCTCCTGTAAGCACTGTAAAGCTGCAGTCAAACTCTCTTTATAGTTAAAAGCGCTGTATAGATGAAGACTTGATGAGTCTTTTTATATAATGAGATCAAAATGGGGTCAATTTTGATTTTTACATTTTTCTGCAACCGTGTAGGAAAAGTTTTTTAAATAAAAACCCAAAATACTGACCTTTCGATGGGCTCTCCTTCAAAACAGTCGGACTCAACTCCTTGCTGAAGTGAAAACCAGTACAGCTCTCTTGTGTTGCAAGCCGCCACCCTATGACCTCTGACCCCTTTGGCCCCAGTTGTGAATGTGTAATGAGGTTCTGTTGAAATACAGGCAGCTTCTTTTTACTCTCTTTGGTTTGTGATTGTTTGACTCATCATGTCAGTGTTGAATTATGATAATGCTTAGCTGAAAAAATAAAAAAAATACTGATTTTTGGTCAATCATCTTTTTTTATTTCAGCATATATATGCATGCATAAAATAATGACCATGTCAATAATGGCAAGGAATAACCCAAAACCACAAAGATGCATTTTAATGAGAAATGACAACGTTAAAAATTGTAAATATTAATATTTGTTTCCTCTTAAAACATTTTATTACTCTACAAGTATTTTTAGTAATATCAGGTTCTTAAATAAAATTTCCTAAAATCACAATGCTACAACATGTGCAATATTAAGCAAATCAGACAACACAAATATTAGAACAAACAAACAATCACATCACATCCATAATCATAGTGTCATAAATCTTAGCAATGGGTAAAACCATCATTTTCTTGAACGCTTAAACACTTTAAAGCACCAGATCAATCATACTCCAGCGGTCGAGCTCAGAGCCTTTCTTATTTTTTTCCCATAAAATGCACGAGTTAAACTCTCAAACCAAGGCAGTTAAATAACACATTAAAAGATTGTGATGATTATTGCTATATTCCCAGTCCTCATTAATAGCAGCATGTACCAACACTAAACCGCCACTAGATGGAGCCAGACATCAACGTGGCATAACAAAACTCCTTAATTCTGTTTACCAAGTGCTAATTACTCACCCATTAATATGTATTAATACATGAAAAATTAGATGCACATTATAAGCATGCAAATCAGGGTTGCGCAGAAAAGATGGTGGATTGTTCAGTCTCTGGTGGATGTTGACAGAGGTGATGTTTCTGAACTTACAGACTCGCGGCTGGATTTGCCCAGACTGAAGCGCAGACGCAGGGATTTCCTCACTGGCTCTTTCTTGGCGGCTCTGGGAGAGAAACAGCCGGCCTTCCCCGACTCGACTCTGGAGGCAACAAGAGGCCAATCACAGTGAGAAGGTTATTACACTTATTTCACTAATCTCATTTCATTGCTTAGAATAAACCATTTAATACGAGACACTACAGGTGCATAGGGTACTTTAACTAGCAGATATCACCGTGAAACCAGTTGATTACCAACATTAAGATGAGAAAAAAAATTACACATTTCTGTAATTTAATATTTAAATATGCAAATTAGGCATTATCCAATTAAATGTGCTAATTTGCATATTTAAAAAAAATTTGTATCAATTTTAGAATTCTGAGTATTGGATAAAGCCAGGTTAAAAATTCTTTTTTTTTCATTGAGTTCACATTACAGAAACTACAGAGGGATTTAAGGATATCTACTTTTGTTATCCTGTAAATCAGAATATACTGTAAATAGCCTTTAAAAAAAGATTTTTGGAATAAAATATTATATAAATCAGGCTATGAATATTAAATTTACAAATCCCTCTGTAAATGTCTTGAGAATATAACGAGAATATTTCTCTCTTGAGTATGAGAGAAAAATCATTTTGAGAAAACGATCTCATCAGCCAATGAGATTAAATCCCCCTTTTAATTTCACGATTGGTTGCTGATAAAAAGGAAATTACTACCATATTTGGGTGTGTGTGATGACATGGACGTGCAGATCGCGGAGCAGCGGAATGATTTTTAACGGCAACTTTTGACGAATTTATGAGAAATTACAGACGCAAACAGACGAAGCATCGTAAAATAAAGACCTAAATGTGCATTTTGTAATTTCTTTTCACCTCAAGTCTGAAAGAAGACTTGTTATTGAAGACAAATATCCCAAAATTGACAGTGAGAAAAACCCGTTTTTGCCTGCCGTTTTGCACATCTCGCCCTTTTGTGGCCTAAGGAGACGAGCAAAAGCTTTTTCCTCCTTAATTAAATTATTACATACTGGTATTTCCATTTGTTTTATAATATAATTTGCATATTCGTAGTAATATTTAAGTAAAAAAAAAAAAATCTAATTCAGTTTCAGCCATTTTGACAGCTTTAATGTGATGAAGTGTAATTTATTCCAGCGTTCAAATCAATCATTACTCCAATCTTCAGTGTCACATGATCCTTCAGAAATCACTCTAATATAAGGATCAAGAAACAATTGGTGATCAAGTCGTATTTTACAATTTTGGCGTACTTTGCATCGAGAAAAGGTCTGATGGGGTTTATGAGATGAGCTGCAGTGTTCATTTTGCGTGAAAAGATTTTCATAAATGTGAGCGTCACCACAGAACCACACTCGAGTCGCACGGGTGCATCTGTGGCGATAGCCAACAATACATTATATGGGTCAAAATTATTGATTTTTCTTTTATTCCAAAAATCATTAGGACATTAAGTAGAGATCATGTTCTATGAAGATATTTTGTACATTTCCTACCATAAATATATATAAATAAAGTGGATGCAGCAAAATCGCAAACATAAATGCACAACTTTAAAGGCGATTTTCTCAATGTTTTGATTTTTTTTTTGCTTCCTCAGATTCCACATCTTCAAATATTGTCCTATCCTAACAAACCATACATCAATGGAAAGCTTATTGGTTCAGCTTTATATGATGTATACATCTCAATTTAAAAAGAAATGAAGATGAGAATGTGTGTTGTACCTGTTGACACTGCGGTCTCTGCGTCGCCGGCTCTTCCTCCGGGCAGAACTGCAGGACAGACGAGAGTTCCTGCCCACAGAGGACAGAAGACCACCGCGAGACGAGTCCAGAGCCGCGCCGGCACTGTGTGCTGAGAGAACGCCACAGGGAACAGGTCAATAAGGTACCAGACGCTGTGCTGTATCGTGAATGGGTCCCGGCTGAAGGGCCTTGTTAGCACGACTTACTCACGATACAGCACTAGCCTCGAGCACCTTATTGCTTTTATACTACGCTTACCACACAATATAAATATTAAAGCTGAAAAATATGCATCTATGCAACTTTCATGAAGTAAAATCACTAAAATTATCTTAAAATTAATCCTATAGGAAACCGGCAGCCTTAGTTGAAGTGGGGTTGTCCTAAAGTTATGACATTTTTTAGGATTTGTTGAAGTTAGTAAGCTTCCGCAATACCCTTTTCCCGTAGTTACTAGTTAAGGTAAGATTATGCACTTAAGAAAAGTCATTTTATTAATGGCTAACAAACAGATAAGATAGGATTCTAAAGTTACGTTACGTCCATATTTTTTTACAGTCTATGCCAATATGTCATGGAGCTCACCTGATCCAGGTGTAGACGCTCCTCCAAACAGAGCGTTGGGGAACAGCTCCAGGCCCAGGTTCTTCTTGATGGACCTGCGCTTCTTGTTGGAGAAGCCATGAGTGTGTGCCGACTCCAGCGGGAGCTTACGCTTGGAGTTCGGCGTTACGATGACCGGAGTGGCCATGGAGAAAACTGAAGGAAAAAGACACGAGTTCACTCAACGAGTTATTGAAGGAGATTCACGTAATTCTTCCATACGAGCTCAGGCTATAGAGTCGATACAAGGGAATTAAGCTCGAGCCAGAAGCGTCAGATTGACAAGCAAAGATGTGCGTGCGCGACTGAGAATAGAGCAGAAATCATTTAACCCTTGTGCGACCTTATGGACTTTTCTTTTATCGTTCTGCCTGTGTTCGTGTCCAACTACATACATTTTGGCACAGGTGTGTATTACATTGGAATTTTACTATTTCAACCGGGTTAACGGCCAAACAAACTTACTGAGAGCTCATTTTTGAAACATCAAACTCAAATTTAGAACATATTTAGATTCATGGGTTTGATTTTTCTAGCTCAACATATACAAATGTTACTTATTAAAATGTATTTTTTTACAACAGTAATCTGCCACGGGTCTTATTTAAAAATGAGACCAAACTTAAACTTTAAAGGGTTAGTTCACCCAAAAATGAAAATTCTGTCAGTATTTACTCGCCCTCATGTTGTTCCAACCCCGTAAGACCTTCGTTCATCTTCGGGACACAAATTAAGATATTTAAGATATTAAGATCGCTCCATAGGCTTCTTGAGGGAATGGCTCTTGCTGTCCCCGAAAAGTCATTAAAGACATCGTTAAAATAGTCCAAGTGACTACAGGGGCTCAATCTTAACTTTATCAAACGACTAGAACACTTTTGTGCGCAAAAAACAACAAAAATAACGACTTTATTTCAACTATTCACTTCCTTCTCCATGGGCCTGTAAGTCAGTTAACGTAGTGTGATTGCGTAAAGCTACGTCACACGAAGGCTCACTATTGGCCGACGCTGGTCATGTGTGTGATGCGTGTGACGTACAATAACAGAAGCTTATGCTATTAAACTAGTAACCTGACTCGCGCAGAGGGAGAAACAAACAAATAGTTGAAATAAAGTCGTTATTTTTGTTGTTTTTGCGCACAAAAGTGTTCTCGTCGTTTGATAAAGTTAAGATTGAGCCCCTGTAGTCACTTGGACTATTTTAACGATGTTTTTAATGACTTTTCGATGCCAGCAAGAGTCATTCCCTCAAGAAGCCTATGGAGCGATCTTAATATCTTAAATATCTTAATTTGTGTTCCGAAGATGAACGAAGGTCTTACGGGGTTGAACAACATGAGGGTGAGTAAATACTGACAGAATTTTCATTTTTGGGTGAACTAACCCTTTAAGTCTGTGCTCCCAAACTTCAGTTTTTATGGCATTTTTGTCCATTGTGGACATATGTGTAACTTTTTTTTTTTAATTAAAGCACAAGGGTTAACCAAAAGTAGAGGGAAAATATTCTCACAAGTGCCAAAAGACAAACACTATGCCGTGCCAATATGTGAACAGAGTGTGCAGACACAAAGCCATCTCAAACTCAATTAAGAAACACGTGCTCATTACATTAACGAAGTGAAGACGAGAAACCCTGGAGCGGATCTGATGAGGACGTTACCCACCTGCTCCATCAGACTGAGGGGTATTTGTTGGGGTTCTACTACTTTTAAACCTATTCAGAGCTCCATTTACCACATCTGGAATACAAAACAAACCCACTCAACTAAAACAACTCGGATTAAATGCCTTCAAATCCTTATTACATGCTTCGTACAGAAACTGCTAAATAAAATTCAAGGACTTTAAGCACTACTTTTTTAGTTTTCAAGGACAACAATCGGAGATCTCACTTATTAAACAATGTTTATTATGTTTCAAATTATAAAAAGGTAAATATATAAATAAATACAACAAAATGGTACAAATAAAGTACAGCACATGAAATAGCTGAAACATTAAAACTGTTTTTTTTTCTCCCTTAAAGGGATACTCCACTTTTTTTGTAAATAGGCTCATTTTACCACTCCCCCAGAGTTAAACAGTTGGGTTTGACGGTTTTGAATGTTTTCAGCCGATTCTTTGATATTTAGATGAATATCAGTAACCACAGAGTTTCTGGTCTCATTGACTTCCATAGTATATTTTTTTTCCTACAATGGAAGTCAATGAGACCAGAAACTCTCTGGTTACTGATATTCTTCTAAATATCAAAGAATCGGCTGAATGGATTTGAAAACGCTAAAACACGACTGTTTAACTCTGGGGGAGTGGTAAAATGAGCCTATTTCCAAAAAAAGTGGAGTATCCCTTTAAATGTATAATAAACCTGAATAAATAAAGCTGTATCGTATACTTTATTATATGAGCAATATCACGCTCATAGCTAGTGGCTCTATATCAATGTCAGATGGCTGTGAAAAGATTGTTTTATCAATAACATAAAACACTATTTTCTAATATAGCGTATTTTCTTCCAATACTCCAAGCACTTTTCAGAAATATGGCTGTTTTCCCAAACTTAAATGTCAAAAAGTCAAATTCAAGCACGAAAACTACTTGTACGAACCCTGTTATTAACCGTAACCACTTCCCTTCAAAGCAGTCATGTGATGAAACTGATCGAATGACCCTTTAGACACGTTTCTTACCTCCTAAACTGCGTCTGTTGCTTTTCTTCAGGTCTGAGTGAGCGTTACTCTCCTCTAGAGACACCGACGCTGGAGAAAACACAGCAGCATCACAACCCAACATGGCTGGAACCTTCTCCATCAGGAACTGAGGAACCGCACCTGTGGATGACAACAACAGGGTTCGCTTTACTGTTCTTATTGCTTTTCTCTGGATTAACCGAGTACATATTAAATGTATCATGTT
This sequence comes from Pimephales promelas, assembly GCF_016745375.1. The sequence goes on from NW_024121155.1 coordinate 7,433,833, forward strand.
ATATTTACATCAGGGTTTCTCAAACTGGAATTGGTGTCAGTAACACTCCGTTTACTTCCTGTCTCTATGAAGCCCCTCCTCCTGAAAAGCACACTGTGCTCTGATTGGTCGAGCACTTCGAGTGTGTTTGGAAATGCCCCGCCCCTTTCCATAACCGCCAGTTTAACACACTACTAACTAACTCGCCCCTTTATTCTGCGTATGAATTATTATAATGAGGAAAATTGTGACGTGTTCAAAACACTGACACTGATATAGAGGAGAACTGGAGCTTTCTCATGATCACACAGCAACAATACACACTAAACACAGATGAAGATGTAAAAAAAAAGTTTAAATCTCAGAGGGACTTCAAGTAAATATCAAGTCTATATTTTATATAAATGTGTCCAGCTGACTAAAAAAGGTTTAAGAACCCCGTACGGATTAATAGTGATGAAGTGTGTGTGTTAGGGCTTACACACACCCAGGTGTTGAGCGTTCTCTATGAGGCACTGCAGAGCCGCCGCCTGATGCTTCAGTCTCTTCTCCGTGTTGCTGCTCATCTTTTCTCCACCGTCGCCACAGTGGAAGAGATTCGGCGCAAAGATGACCGAGAGATTACTGCTGTCCATCTTATTCTCAGCACATCTGAAACGAAGGAGCAACACACACACACACACGCATGTGAACACAAAGGAAGTCATTATCTAGTAGTGGTGGAACGGATCACAACACTTACGGTTCAGATCATTTACTGTTTTTGAGCCATGGATCGGACCTTTTTGTTTTTACTAAGGTTCAACCCATATTAACTCTTTCACCACCTCTTCTGCATTTAAAATTGTTTTAATGTTTAGAAATTGGCAAGACAAAACACGTGCAAATTATAAACTTTCACTCTATGATGGTTAATTTAGAAGTTAATCCACGAATCAAAAGCGTGCTGAATCATGATCAACCGCGACCCTGTTAATTAGCATAACGAGAGATTTGAGCAGAACGGCGTACCGCTGAGAGACGGTCTTCAGGAAGCTGAAGAAGTAGCGCAGCGTGTTGAGATTCCTGTCGGGCAGCACACAGGACAGCAGGACCGTGGCCGAGGTGCGCTCGTCCTCCGAGGGCAGCTCCTGGGCCTTCAGGAAGCCGGCGTGCAGGTCTGTGGTCAGGACCGGCTCGGGAAGCTCCCGGAAGAACTGCTTGAGGAGGCCAGCGATGTCCAGCGGGAGCGCCGTGGGGAGGCCGTCCTCGCCCTGGTCCAGTTTGGCCTGCGGGTCACAGAGACACACACCCGCTGTGTGAGAACACCATCATCAGAGTCTGCAAGAGGAAGTGTAAGAAAGGCCATCACTCACCCGGAGGCTCTTGACCCGCACCACAGAACCGGACTTCCTGAACAGGCCCTCCGTGTCCAAATGATCCATGAGACACGTACAAGCATCGACTATAAAGCTGGAAGACAACGAGACACAAGAACTATATAAATAAAAAACACATTTAAATAAATATACAATTACAATAGTAATGAAATATATGGCACATAAATATATTTATTTTTATTATTTTTTTTAGGTTTTAAGTAAAAAATAATACTAATATAGGGAAAATACTAGGGCAACAAAAAACAAACGTAAATAATAATTAAATTATGGAATATAGGGCAAATAATTAAAATTTAAACCATAAATATAAAGTAATAAAATAACACTAAAATATGGGAAAATGTTAAATAATTAACATATATTACTATCATTTTATGGGGAAATATAGGGCAAATAAATAAAATATAAAACTAATAAAAATAAACAAGTGATCAAATAATACTAAACTATAGAGAAACAGGGCAAAAATGTAAATAAAAAAAATGGTAAAATAGGGGAAATAATTACCATATAAATTATAGTAAAAAGGAAATATTTGGCAAATAAATTATAATAAAATCAAACAACAATATAGGGAAAAACTAAATTAAATAAAATGATGATTATAATAACTTATAGGGCAAATAAAATAATAATTAAATATATGTGAAAAGATTAAGTATTTTTATTAAATAATTTATACACATAGATTTGACTACCATTTTATAGGGAAGTATATAAAATAGATGTACAAATGTAACAAATATATTTATAGGGCAAATATAAAAAATAATAAAATAAAAAGGGCATAAATAAAAAAAAATAATCATAACATTTAATTAAAAGAAAATTATATAATTAAAGTAAATGTCCAAAGAATCAGGCAACATTTGGATTTTTTTAATTATTATTTTAGTAGGCATATTTTGTTTATCCTTTTACTGCATGGTTAACTGGCCAACCACATTCCACGGCTGAACTGAAAACAACTCAAGATCAATCATGCATGCCTCAATTTACAGCCATTCGCACCTAGAGATTGCTGTGGGTGTGGTGTGGACATCGTTATGCCTCAAAAGATATTGCAAGTATGTGAAAAATGGTGCCGTGAAAGTCGAGACATGCACTTACAGGCATCGTTCACCCCAACATGAAAAGGTAAAGGGTGACAGAAACCCCTAATTTCATAATCTTTAAGCTCTTACAAACAAACATTAAAAAGCATCTGTGTGCAAGCCAGTAAATGTTGGTCTCCCTCAGTCTTACCAGGGTACGTCTCCGTAGTCCAACACGTGACAGTGTGGCAAACCTTCGAGCGCGACGCCAAACACCCTCGCCTAGAAGCACAAGGAGGATCTGTTCAGGTGAGGATGGAGAACTGAACAGGAGAAGCTCTGTGTGTTTGAAAATCAACAGCACTTCCCCTTCACTTACACTGGCATCAAGAAATGCCCACAAATTACTCTCATCATGAGACCAGAATCAAATGGATAAGAGTCTTGTTGTGACTGTTACGCAATTAATCTTTCTATGATTTTGCAACCATAAATGTGATGTATATATTAAATGTGTGTATTTTCAACATTAAATGTACAGAGTAATGCAGACTGAAGATGCTGAGGTCAAAGGTCATATGGTGCATTTGAGAAAGCCAATTATTATTATTTTTTTCATAAATGCAAAGTCACACACAAGCCATACACACACATCAGCATAGAATAGGTGTTTTGCACTGTAAATGGGTTATTGCAATAATACATTAATAAAGTATTGATTTTTTTTATTTTTAAACATATTTTTGTTTTTAAAGGGATAGTTCACCCAAGAAAATACAATTGTGTCTGTACTTTACATTACCATATGGTTGATGGCACCCATTGACTTCCATTATAGGAAGAAAAATACCATGGAAGTCCATGGGTGCCGTCAACAGTATGCTTAAAAACATTAGCTAATTAAAATACATTCTTGTGTGTTCAACAGAAGAAAGAAACGCATACAGGTTTCGAACAACTTTAGTGCGAGTAAATTATGACAGAATTTTATTTTTTTAGGATGAACTGTCCCTTTAAGATGTGTTGATTCATCTTTTTATTACAGTGAACCACGTGAACAGGAAGTTGATCAACCTTAACAAATGAGAAAAACATTACACAAACCAACTTCAACTACTGAATATTGACCATTAATAATAATACTAAATACACAAAAGTCTGGTTGCAGAGCAATTGTCGAATCAAATAGTTTTCATTCCTGGTTATTGTTAATAAATTTATGGAATCACAATCCTGCAAGAAAACTGTTTCTGTCCAGCGTTTATATAATGAAATTAGAGGTTTAATAAACTCACCGTGTTCGCCGATGTCTGTTTGTTTCTGTTTTTATTCCAGTTTTTAATTTTAATCCCATAAACGGACCGAAGATGCTGAACTACTGCCAGACGAAGCACATTTCTCTCCAAAACCTTCATAATGACGTCTAAAAATCGTTAAAACGACTCGAAATATGAGGAATATAGATTAAAGCGTGCTTTCAGTTTAAAAACAAGCACAATAAATGTTGTGGATGTGATGAATAAACAAACTGATGGTTAGTTTACTTTTCCTCGACACATTTCAATAAAAACAACCGATCAAAGTCACCAAACGCATCTCATATTAGGTTTCCAGGATGTGCTGCGCGTAAACATAATTTTATAAAATAAAATAATAATATTTTTTCGCCATTTAAATCTAGTGTTTGTTTCTGTGTGTCCGCTTGCTTTATTTCCCGTCTTCACAACGGCAGCTCGGAAAAAGACGTTCAAATTTCGCCCTGCCTACGTCACTCAGGCGTTTCCAGCACTCTGATTGGGTTGCGAGTAGTCACGTGTTGGTTCAGTCTGAGATGACCCCGCCCCCCTGCAGCGTGACACGCGTGATTAATGCCCAGCAGATGTTAAAGCGACAGTGCAACATAATATCGCACTCCTTTCCTGAACAACTGCAGCGCCAGTGCTGAAAGCTTGAGATAATAGTCCATATCAGAGGAACTGGAGATTAAAAACAAAGGTTAATTTGACAAACTTTGCAAATCTATTTTATAGTGCTAGGCAACGATTAATCTGTGTATAATTATTGTGTGTATAAATAAATAAACACAAATGCATGTATTTATTTAAGAAATATTTGCATTTATATACTCTATTTATATTTATACATTATTTATATTATATATAAATAACACATTTTTCTTAAATATTGTGTGCATGTGTGTGTACTTATATGTACTATACAATTATACTTTGCCCAGCACTACTATTTTACCATAATGCTAGTTAGTTAGTTTTGCATTACTGATGCCATACAGTGCACTATATATATATATATATATATATATATATATATATATATATATAATCTTAGTTTAGGAAACATGTTTTGATATTTTGCATTATGAGTGCATTATATTTTTAGTTTAGGAAACACACTGTGATATTCTTTTAAGAACTTATGTTAACATGGTGGTGCATATAATTATTATCCAGTACCATATCATGTATAGTAACTTGCTTTTACCCCTTTGCATCATTTCTCAAATGCATTGCACAGGCCAGTGATCACTCAAGACACGGTAGTCTATAATCAGTTATCTGTTTTTATTACAACATTACATGTATATACAGTAAAAGAGACAGTACAAATGTACGGCTGAGACTGAGAGATTGTTGTTTGTTTAGAAGCACTTCCTGTGGACGATGGAAGGACCGGCCTCGTCGTACTCCTGCTTGGTGATCCACATCTGCTGGAAGGTGGACAGGGAAGCCAGGATGGAGCCGCCGATCCAGACGGAGTACTTACGCTCAGGAGGAGCAATGATCTGGAGAGAGAGAGATGGGGTTAAACTCTGAGCAACCACTGCATATACACAATATATACTTCAAAAGCATTTCCCTCGGGACATTTTGATCAGAATTGTCATCAAAAGGGGCCAAGAAATCAGACTTTTGTTGCACTTGAACCACAAGTACACACACACACAAAAGAATGGATTGGAGGAGTTTTGTATTTGACATTAAAAAAAGTAACAAATCCTTCCCTCGATTTGAATGCTTCAGTACACACCGAACATGAAAAAATGCTCAAAATTCAGACTAGAAATGCTAAAACTTTACCAATAAATGATTTATAATATCTGCCAGCCCATCTAGAGTCATGAAATACCATGTTATATTATTATTTGTCCACAAGAGGTCGACAAAGACTACAAAATGTAAGATATTTAGAGCTGAATTAAAAGTTGTGCATGAAACTGAGAGTTATTTTGAATTTAAGTGGAAAGAATGTGAGGTGAAGTGCTTAAATTACTAGATATTCATTTATATATATGAAGAGTTCAGATGCAAAAGCCTCTAGAATGATAATTTTTATCAAGCTTGTATATTTAAGTTCAGTAATTTCACTTAAATAGCAATGAAGATTACCTATTAATTGTTATTTAAGTGAAATTACTGAACTTAAATATACAAGTTTGATAAAAATCATCATTAAAAAAGAAAATTTCAAATGGCATTTAGAGGCTTTTGCATCTGAACTCTTCATATATATATATATATATATATATAATAACTAAAAATAAATAATTATTAGGGCTTCGGCTAATTGTCACCCGCGCGGGAAAGACGTGCAAGTTAACAAAGTGGGGGAAAGTTAAACTTTAGCTAATGCTTTAATCGCCTGTATATGTGTGTGTGTGTGTGTGTCTCACCTTGATCTTCATGGTGCTGGGAGCCAGAGCAGTGATCTCCTTCTGCATGCGGTCAGCGATACCGGGGTACATGGTGGTTCCACCGGACAGCACGTTGTTGGCGTACAGATCCTTACGGATGTCAATGTCGCACTTCATGATGCTGTTGTAAGCGGTCTCATGGATGCCAGCGGACTCCATACCTGAGGTGAGAGAGAGAGAGAAGGTGAGTTTCAGCCCATCACAGGTGAGCACACACCTGAGGAGCAGCGGGAGGACACGCACCGATGAAGGAGGGCTGGAAGAGGGTCTCGGGGCACCTGAAACGCTCGTTGCCGATGGTGATCACCTGGCCGTCGGGCAACTCGTAGCTCTTCTCCAGGGAGGAGGAGGAGGCTGCGGTCGCCATCTCGTTCTCGAAGTCCAGAGCCACATAGCAGAGCTTCTCCTTGATGTCGCGCACGATCTCACGCTCAGCTGTGGAGACGCAACAAGGTGTGTGTGTGTTACTTCGCGGCTCTCGCACCTGATACACACCTGTGGCTGTGCTGTAAGTGTCGCTACTCACCGGTTGTAACGAAAGAGTAGCCTCTCTCAGTCAGGATCTTCATGAGATAGTCAGTCAGATCGCGACCGGCCAGATCCAGACGCATGATGGCGTGGGGAAGAGCGTAACCCTCATATACGGGCACGTTGTGGGTCACACCGTCACCAGCGTCCAGCACGATACCTGAGGACACGCGATCAGACAGGTCAGGTGACGTCAGCGGTGCATCGGTCACACACACACAGCAGTGTCGTTCATGGAGTCTGAAATGTTTCAGTTGGACGTTCTAACGTTTTGAAATGATACATTTCCAGAGAACATTCGAATTTGAAGAATGACGCAATGGAATGTTCATTTAAAGTAGAAGAAAAAAAAGGATGTTTTTCACGTGACACGTTCTTAGAATATAATTGTTTAATGAATAACACGGGCTTAGTCAAACATTAATGCTAAGAAATGTGTACAGGATTCCAATTTGATTTTTTTTAATGATAATTTGGAAACGATCCTAATTGAAATCAGGGTTATTACTGTTAACTTAAACCATTTTAAAAAACGTGATGCTGATACTGGAAATATATATAAAAAGTATTATAAGTGCTAACTAACTATCATATTAGATCCTACTGGATTCAAAAAATAAGATTCTACAGGATTTTGATGAAAAAAGGTCTCAAAAGCTTTCACAGGGCGACATATTTTCAAAACGTTGTATAATATGCACTCTGCCCTTTTGCATCTCTAAGATATATGCACCTTTTATGAGTAAATATGCTTTTGAAAGGTTCCCATCCCAATACTTTTTTTAAAACTGATTTGTCTCATTCTGTGTTGTCTAGGAGTGTGTGAAGAGTGTTGGTGACTGACCAGTGGTACGGCCAGAGGCGTACAGGGACAGCACAGCCTGGATGGCCACATACATGGCGGGAACGTTGAAGGTCTCAAACATGATCTGCAAGAGGAAAGACTCGGTGTGATGAAGCCTGTGAGGGTGTGTGAGGCTCGTGTGTGTGTGTAGGTCTCATCCGTACCTGAGTCATCTTCTCCCTGTTGGCCTTGGGGTTGAGTGGGGCCTCGGTGAGCAGGGTGGGGTGCTCCTCGGGGGCCACACGCAGCTCATTGTAGAAGGTGTGATGCCAGATCTTCTCCATGTCGTCCCAGTTAGTGATGATGCCGTGCTCAATGGGATACTTCAGGGTCAAGATACCTCTCTTGCTCTGAGCCTCATCACCGACGTAGCTGTCCTTCTGACCCATGCCGACCATCACACCCTGAGCGAGAGAGCGTAGAGGTTTAGTGAGTCTGATCAACACACACCACACACAAACTTTCATGCACTGCTCACTTCTTAGGGCCATTTGGCTTTTCATTACTGCAGTAATAAGATGCATTCAAATACTTTTATAATGCATTATACACTCTAATGAGTCAAACGAAATTAAACAAGAAATTGGGAATTTATCCAAATTTGTGTATGTGAGGGAATGTGTTTGACAACGTGTATTTAATTAGGCAATGCATTTGAAAATGCATAATGTATAATGCATCATAAAAGTATTTTAATGCATTAATTATGCCCCGTAATGCATCTACAGTGCAACCGCAGTTATAATACATCATAGCAGAAAGTATAAAACGCGTCAAACAACCAATTTCAGATGTAATGAGTCTGTGAATATTACAGTATAATGCTTTTTAACTTTATTTATGAAACTGTGTAATGCATTATGACTACTTTTATACTGTATTATAGATAAAGGCTTGTTATCTGCATATTTAATTAGACTATGCTTTCGAAAATGCATATTAACACTTTAATGTGTAATCATTGTTTGGTCTCATGAAAAATTGTAACAGTATAGTGCGTCAAAAAAATGCGATATAACAAAGAATCGGAATATTATAATGCATTTTTAACTTTATTTGTGAAAATATGTAATGCATTATGACTCCCTTGATATTGTATTATAGATAAAGGCTTTACGTGTTACCTGTTATCTAATTATATTTAATTAGACTATGCTTTCGAAAACACTTTAATGTATAATGCATTATGAAAGTGTTTTAATACATTAATTATGCCTTGTTATGCATCTTATAACTTATTGTTTGGTCTCATGAAAAAATTGTAACAGTAGTGCATTAAATCTGAATTGAATATTACAATGAATTTTAACTTTATTTGTGAAAATATGTAATGCATTATGATGCACATTATGACTACCTTTATAATGCATTATAGATAAAAGTGCATATTTGATTATATAATGCATTAATTTGCATATTTAATATCAAAAAACGTGTTGCAATTCTTACAGTAATCATTATAGTGAAATCTAATGATATCAGTGGTGTGGTGTGTTTGAGTGTATCCCCTGTGTTATCGTTGTCTGCAGAAGTGTTGCACCTGGTGACGGGGTCTTCCAACGATGGAGGGGAACACAGCACGGGGAGCGTCATCTCCGGCAAACCCAGCCTTGACCAAGCCAGAGCCGTTGTCACACACAAGGGCGGTAGTTTCCTCGTCGTCGCACATGGTTGGTTTTCTGGATGGTCTGAGAAAGAAGCATCACACAGTCAGACACCACACACACACACACACACACACACGCTGTTCTACAGTTAAACCATGACCTAACGCTGCCAGAAACACGTGTGAACCCATGGAGGGTCACTGAAACCAAACCCTGCAGCTCAAGACTAATGCCAAAGAAAGGCAGGAGTTTAACAGGCGCTCTATTTAGGGCTCCAAGTCTTCTCACTTTCTCCAGTCGCAGCTGTCAGTGCACTCTCTAGTTTCATTCATGCACTACATGTTGCCTGGAAAACACTGAAGTGCATTATTGTCACAGCTCTGTCACAAAACCAAGAATAACCAGAACTGGAGTGGCAGAACCGTGACAATTATCAAATCAAAACCAAAGATTATCCTCTCCAACACAAATGGTAAAGTCGCTGTTATCCGCTCTCGCACTCTAACTAGCTCTGGAAGATCTGAGGAAATATCGGATGCAGAAGTCGACGTTCGCTGGACTCACCAAGTTGTTATCACAAGACTGATGCTTCCACTGGGACAGAGAGAGAAGGTGAGCAGGGCCTTTAAATACGAGCGGCTCCTGGGGGCCGGGGCGGGGCCTGGGGTTCACACAAGCCCAAATAAGAGCAGCAAGAAAAAATTAAAACCAGAAAATAACCCCCTCCACCCCTGAATCTGAATCTGATCTCCACGGGCCCTAAAATTAAGAAACGCTTAAGAGCACCAGTCATCCACTCGCCAGATTTCTGGGTAAAATTAAGATTAAATAATATAATAACAATTATATATATATATATATATAGTTTAAACCACATTTGAAGTGGATCAAAATCTTTCATCAAAGTTGTATATGAATTTTGAACATTACACATTACAACTTTGATTCACTTTTTTGATCCACTTCAAATGTTGACTACTGCATGTATGTATATATATATATATAAACTTTTTTAATCCACCTTAAATGTTGACTACTGCACATATATATTTATTTATTTATTTATTTATTTATATATATTTATATATTACTTATATAATATATTTTTAATAATATATTATATAAGTAATATATAAATAAATATATATAAATAAATACATCACAGAATAGCCAACTTTGTTTTCTTGCATATCTCAGGCAAATATTATTTAAATTTTTTTTTAAATACATAAACAACTGTAATGTGCATGTTTTGTGCATTTATAATATCGTCCCTTTTTAAGTGCTTTTCATTGGATGAGATGCGGAAATGTTTGAAACAGGGATCATATTTAAATCATTGTCTCTTTTTGAAACATTGCAGCATTTACACTGTTCTTCATCCATTCGTGAAGGGTCATGTTTGAATAATTCCTGCATTAACTAAAGCATGATGTGTGTAATTTGTGTGTTTCTGGTGTGTGTGTGTGTGGAACCAGCCGACAGTCAGCAGTCTCTGGATATAATCGTGATTATTCAGCGTTTTACGGACACAGGCTGCCTAAAGATGTCAAGTAGGGTTTGCCGGCTCTCGTTTTAGCAACATCTTGAGGCTCCTCGCTCTCTCCAGGATGAATACTGTATATGTCAATGGCTTCAGGCATGCGGGCTCGAACCCTAAATGTGGTTAACAGCTGAGAGTAACGCGCGCCTGGCCCTTGGCCCTCTCCTGCGCTCTGATTGGCCGAGCTAGGGTTGTAGCTGTGCTCTGATTGGCTCAGCTCTCTCCTTTTAGGGTCACAGTTCTCATCAGGTGTTGTGTGTGTGACGGGACGTCCCATTGGTGTGTTTCAGAGATCCCGGTCCTCATTAGGAGATTCTCCCTTACTATGGCAACATGTGGAGTCGTCAAATCCTCTTCCTGATCCTGAGACGCTTTTCCAAACTCGTCCCTGTCGTTTACTCAGAACTAGAACTGAAATAGACGAGAGTCAGACTCGAGCGTTCAGGAGGGAGTTGGAGTTCATTATCCTGTCTTTAATCAGGAGATGTTGCGATCTCTTCTTCCAGAGAGTCCTGGTCAGGACGGCAGCACACACACATCCACACACACACACACACACACACACACACACACACACACACACACACACACACACACACACACACACACATAATCACACACACATCCACACACACACACACACACACACACACACATTCACACGCACATCCACACACACACAACCACACAATTACAAACTGTCTCTCTATCTCTCTATCTATCTATCTATCTATCTATCTATCTATCTATCTATCTACAGTATCTATCTATCAATCTATCTATCTCTATCTATCTATCTATCTATCTATCTATCTATCTATCTATCTATCTATCTATCTATCTATCTATCTATCTATCTATCTATCTATCTATCTATCTATCTGTCTATCTATCAATTCATCTATCTATCTGTCTGTCTGTCTGTCTGTCTGTCTGTCTGTCTGTCTGTCTGTCTGTCTGTCTGTCTGTCTGTCTGTCTGTCTGTCTGTCTATCTATCTATCTATCTATCTATCTGTCTATCTATCTATCTATCTATCTGTCTATCTACAGTATCTATCCATCTATCTCTCTGTCTATCTACAGTATCTATCTCTATCTATCTATCTACAGTATCTTTCTGTCTGTCTATCTTCTATCTGTCTATCTATCTGTCTGTCTGTCTATCTACAGTATCTATCTATCTTCTATCTATCTATCTCTCTGTCTATCTATCTATCTATCTGTCTATCTACAGTATCTATCTATTTATCTATCTATCTTCTATCTATCTATCCATCTCTCTATCTATATATCTATCATCTATCTATCAAATAACTATAATACAATTCAATTAAAAATAAAACTCAAAATCTATGAATATGTAGTGTATTTATGTGTATATTATGGGAATGTGAATGTAATTGTGTAACAGTGGGGGAATTGTATCTAAAACAAAGAACTGTAAATGCAAAACTAAACATTCAGCTGTATTTCCCATGGAATCTCCCAGAATGCTGAGCGGTGAACGGGTGTTTTGGACATCATGATTGAGAATGAGCGTCTGTTCTGGTTGTTCTTCATAATCTCTGCTTGAGAGTTTGACTATTACAGTTTTTCTCAATTGCTTTGGCACATTTTTCGAAACAGTCTTAACATTCTCTAAACTGTGAGTGCAAATGTCACAACTGTTTGCAGGAACTTCAAAACTTTATAGCATGTCTGCAAAATGTAGTTACTCACCCAAAACATTTAATTCATGCTTCAAAACCTAGTTATTTTGTCAATAATTTGGCCAAGGCCACCAAAATCTAAAGTATTTTTGTCATTGTGTGAGCCACACTGGTCAAAATGTTTAGTTATTTTTTCACCATAAGTCAACCATGAAAATTAAGGGTTTACTGTCTGTAAACAAATCTCATATTTGTTGAGAAAAGTCAATAGTATGTAGAAAAAAAATTCTATGAACATTTGTATTTTTACAGTGTTTATTTTTGTACTTCATGTGTATACACAATACAAGTGTATTTACTGTACATGTAAAGTAACTGACAAGAATAACAAGATTTCACATTACATCTCATATTTGTGTATTACCACAAATACACAAACAACAAATAACATTCATGGAAAAAAAAAGAAAAAGAAACAAATTATTCTTGGTGGACATCTTGTCGCTCACGTTGGTCAGGCCAAAGATTTTCATCAACATCACATCTGATGTTACCATTGCCACACAACGTGGAAAAAATCTCCTTGAATGATGCACCCATCCCCTGCAATGGTCAGATTTATGACATGATCCACAAGTGTGGCTCTGATTTCATCAGAGACTCTGACTCTTCTATTTCCACCTCTTCCTCGATTATTTCTTTCTCTACCACCACCACCACGTATTCTTACACGCCTTCCAATTGCTCTTCCATGAGCATGTTGCTGCAGTTCAGGGTTGTGAATGTCCTCCATTCTATATATACTCTATATACTCTAAATACTCTATATATATATATATATATATATACTCTAAATATATACTCTCTCTCTCTCTCTCTCTCTCTCTCTCTCTATATATATATATATATATATATATATTCCCAAAGTTGATTGGTTAAATGGTTAAATGGTTGATTCATATTAGAGGTAATTTATAATTAGATTGCGAATGCAATTAGAAGTCATGTGCCAATTTAGCAAACATTACAAACAATGTCAATGTCAGATATATTTTAGAATATACATTCATGTATACTAATTATGATAATTGAATAGATCGTTTTGAATGTGATGGCTTACACAATAAAAAATGTCTGAGAAGTTCTGAAGTGTTTGATAGTGTAAGTGAGAATCAAATCATCAGTTTTGATCAACAAGCCATATACAATTATTTGTTGTCCAAACTGCAGACAGTTGTATGTACTCTTTGCACACATGTGCCAAAGCATTTGCAATTTTCTCAAATCAATAAGAAATTCCAATCTGATGTGAACAAGAAGCGAATTGTTCAGAGATATGAACTTAATGTTTTGGGAAATAAAAAAAACATTTGAGAACTGAGCCAAAGCAATTGAGAAAAACTGTAATAGGTTTCTGCTCTGTCTACACACACACACACACACACACACACACGAGTGAAGAAAACAGATTCCACAGCTTTATAATGATGTCCACCAACACATCATGTCATATAATCACAAAAACACATTCATTCAGTTCTCTCAATCGCTTTGGCTCAATTCTTAAATTAAAGAGAACTCAAAACAATTAGTTTCTGGTTCACATTTTAATTTCAAATTGATTTAAGGATAGTGCATCTGTTGGCACTTGTGTGCAAAAGAGTAAAGTACAATTGTCTGTAATTTGCACGATGACAAAATATAGAAATGTGTTGCATGTAAACTGAAAATCCTTGTCATGGAAGACCAATTGGAAGATAATCATAATAAACTTTATTTTATAAAGCAGCTTTCTGGGCACTTTACACAATAAAAATACATAATAAAAGTAAAAAAATACACAGAAATACAAAGCCTACAACAACAAAAAATAACTCAACCATTATTACAATTAAAACCTTTATCTTATCTTATCTTTCAACAATTAAAACCATTATCTTTAATATGAGGAAGTGAGTCTAGAATAGCATAGGATGAGAAAGTGTGTTTTAGAGAAAGAACAAGCTGCTGAGAATTTTCAATTTAAATATTTTGTGTCGAGCAACAGCGCCTCTCAGCGGCAGGACGAGGAACTGCAGCGCGCGCGTACACGTCATCAGAGCGACGCACGAGCGTGACGCTGCCACGCGACGCGACGGCTGTTTTGATTACATGCTTCCACATGAGAAGTTTTATGAATGTTTTCTGCGTGGTTTTGCTCGGCGATGGTGTTGAGGAGTGTGTGTGAGTGCTGAGCTCCTCGTGCAGAATGAATGATTACTCTCTTCAACAGGAGAACGAGCTCGAGGCGCTGGCATCGATATACGGGGAGGATTTCACTGATATACGAGCGGAAGGTCCATGGAAGGTATTGATTTATGTTCAGAAATGACATCAATGTGTCGTAAAGAGCTCATGTTCAGTTCATGGTTCTTTTAAGTCCACAAACACTCATAATACAGTTGTTGATTTCACTTTCTACGTCCGTCAGTGCTTAGATTTGAAAATGTGGGCGTGTCATGGTAATTAGCTCAATGTTGTGACACGCATCATGTGTTATGTTACAGTAACATGTAATTAACTGAAACCATGAAACTTATACAGCTTAGCAGAAGTTTAAGAACAGCAACAAAAACATTTAAAACCTTATGAAATATGTTTTTAATCAAAAAAATTAATACTGCGTTTAGAGGAAGATTATACTGTAGTACAATAACATTTTAATTCAGTTACAATTTCTGTATCAACCCGGACTTTTATTTTGGCGGGTTGTCAACTTAAAAAACAAATTCGTTTTATATATTACATACATTTTTAATACTGCTTTTAGAGGAACATTCATCTGTACAATAACATTTTAATTCTGTCAGTGTCACAATTTCTTTGTCAAACCGGACTTTTATTTCGGCGGGGCGCCGCGTTGCATTCTGGGACGTGGCGGCCAAGTTGATAGCTTCGCAAATGTAAACACACCAGCAAATCGAACGAGGAGAAGCAGCTGAGTTTGGTGAAAGAAAATAAAAAAAGATGTTAAAATCCCTAAAAGGATGCGGAATTTACCCGGATACGTTTAATAGGGAAACCAGAGACCGGTGTGTGGATAAAACGGCACTTTTAACGGTTTGGATCCATTTGAAATTTCCAACAAACAGTGGGAGCACAGAGTACGTAAGTTAACCCTAACTTAAATCCGGACAAAGGTAAACTGCGCTTTACCTAGCTGCTAGTTTAGTAACAACTGCAAGTGCTAACAACCATTCACAAATGTAACGTACTTTTAACTATATGTTTCAAAAGTAAAAGTTAGTTAGTAACTTTAGCTGTTTTAAACAAACTTAAGTTAGTAAGCAAAACGATGCTTAAAGCAAGAGGGTAACAGTTTGCAACAGAGACTGACAGGTCCGATTAAAGGGCTAATAATGTTATGAGAATATTAAAATACGGGACATTTTACAGGAAAATGCTAAAACGGGAAGACAGCGGGAAAAGAGCTCAAGTACGTGAGAAACCTGGAAAAAAACGTGAGGGTTGACATCTAACTTTACTAACTATTTGTCCGGATTACTGTGTTCCCACTGTTTGCCGACTCTTTGTTGGAAGATTCATATAGATCCAGACCGTTAAAAGTGTTTAGTCCACATACCGGTCACTGGCTTCCCTATTTAACATATCTCGGTAAATTCCACAACCTTTTAGGGATTTTAACGTGTTTTTTCTTTTCTTTATCCCAACTCTGCTGCTTCTCCTCGTTCGACTTGCTGTATGTTTACATGCGCATAAGCTGCCAACATGGCCGCCGCCAGAAATCATAGACATATAAACTAGACCTCACCTTGGCTACGGCAGTTCATTAGAACGAATGCGTCAATAGAGCCGCCATCTTGAAACAGGGGAGCCCCTCCACTTTAATGCATCAGACACAGGTCTAACGCAAATAAAATCACCATAAATCATCATGAATGCGATTTTTCTTGTTTTTTTGGTTTGTTCCAACGGTCAGGCATGTATTTATCATTGATTCCAGAAAGAATTTTTTTTTTTTTTTAAAAACATTCTTCCTAGTTCAGATTTCATCCGTGAACATCATACGCTGCACAAAAGTCTGCAACCATCAATGAATTCGAAGTAAAGGCAGAGATAGCAGCGTTACCTAGCTACTTCCTATGACAAGACCCCTGTTCCAAGATGGCGGCGGTTTTGACGCATGCTTAGAACCCCAAGGTGAGGTCTAATGTATATGTCTATGGCCAGACATGACGTCACGATGCCCAAGCCCTATTCAATAACAAACACGGTTTGTATATTACATACATTTTAATACTGCTTTTAGAGCAACATTCTACTGTACAATAATATTTTAATTCTCTTACAATTGTTTTTAAAGTTAAACCAGACTTTTATTTTGTCGGGTATTACTAAATTATAAATAAGTAATTCTGGATTCAATTTTAATCGCTAAATTAAGTTTCAATATTTATAAAGCAACTTGAATTAATAAATAAATTTATATATTTATTTATTAAGTTGTTTTATAAATATTGAAACTTATTTTAGAGATTAAAATTGAATCCAGAATTACTTATCAAAATTGGTGGTGATCAAATGAAGCCATAAAACATTTACAATTTATTTAAACAACATTTTTTTTTGTCAAACAAAATGCTCCACAACAGAGCTTTACTGTTAAAACATAGAAGAAAAATGTTGATATTATTCTAAGTTTTAATAATTTAATACGTTTTTTTGGAGGAATTATTATTATTATTTTTTTCATAATTCTGTCACATTTTCATCAAGTGAAACCAGACTTTTATTTTGCTGGGTTGTCATAGCTTTTCATTTACCTATCCGCGACGCTCTGCTAGACCCCTGGCGTGTCGTGTGCAGGAAGTGACCCGTGTGATGATGTCATCTGCAGGTCAGACGTCCCCCTGAGGTGTTCCTGAAGCTGCGGCCGAAGGGACTCGGCACTCGCTTCGTCTCGGTGGATCTGCAGGTCAAGTGTGCCGAGACGTATCCTGATGTGTGAGTGTCACTCGGATCCGAAGCTCTAAAACACGGTTTTAAGGGTCACATGATGTGCAGGTCTAGGTTAAGGGTCACATGGCGTGCAGCTCAGCAAATAAAACAATTTCTTTTTTTTTTTAATTTTTAGTCATTTTGTTGTGTCTTTGTCACTTTAAAAGTCTATATAGTTGTTAATGATGTTTATTTCGATTTTGATGTGTGCTCTCTCTGTGTGTGTGTGTGTGTGTCCTGTGACATCAGGCCTCCAGAGCTGGAGCTGAAGAACGCTAAAGGTCTTTCTCATGATAAGCTGGAGGAACTGAAGGCAGAGCTGCACAAGCTGGCCCGAGACCGCTGTGGAGAGGTACCAGCCACAATGCATTATGGGGCTTTCTTCAATATGGATGCACTCATTAATAATATATGAATATGGAAGTGTCCAGATGTGACGTTCAGCCAATGTTAGAGATTATATTTGATTTTTTTGTTTTTTGTGTGTGTGTGTTTGTTGCATTCTGTTAGGTTTTAATTACATTTGTTGTATTTACTTTGTATTTTTAGGTTGCCAAATATACATCTGGCTTAGGACTGCAGATGAAAACTAGCCTTTTGGCTAACTCTGGCATATTTTGACTTGTCATGTTAAAATGCACTGTCCTTGTAATAAATAAAGTTCAGGATTATATATCATAGTAGTTGAGCTTGCAGTCGATCGATTGTGTTATTAGTGATGATGACGGCGCAGACAATTGTGAAAGAAATTATGAACGTGAGAGAGCGAACGATTCATGTCTGATTATGTCGTAGTGAGTGTGTGTTTTTTTTCTTGTCAGCTTTTTGTTTTTCTTATGTAAAACACCGTAGACGAGTTTAGTGTTTCGTAACTTCTTACATCATATTTAAAAATGATATAATATGTTCGTCACATTTACAGGTGATGATCTATGAGTTGGCGGATCTGGTTCAGGGGTTCCTGACGGAGCACAACGCTCCTCCCTCGAGCTCGTTCCACGAGGAGATGCTGAAGAACCAGCGCCGCCGGCAGGAGCGACTCGCTCAGGAGGAGCAGCGCAAGATCGACCAGCGCCGCAGACAGGAAGAGCAGACGGTACAGCACTTCCTGTGGCACATCGTTTCTCCTTGAGTTCGTGTCTCGCCACACCATGTTCAGTTTGTTAATATCACAGGGTTCGTACAAGGGGCTTAAAAATGCTACCACACCATAAAAATAATACAGTAAAAAAAATATGTATTAGTGCAACTTTCATGACGTAAAATCACTAAAAGAAGCCTTCCTTCCGCTAGAAAAAATAGTCCCTGACAGTGTACAGTGTGTGATATGTCAAAGCTCAAATAAACACAACGTAACCGTTCATAAAGCACAGCTATTGACCAATCAGAATCAAGGATTGTAATTTTTCTTTCTTTTCAGAGCCATTTAGCCTAGCTACGAGCATGACATTGCTCATATAATTATCCAAGTATATGATGTATATATATTTCTATTCAAGGGAGAATAAATCAGTTTGACTAAGACTATTTTTGTCAGTGTCGTTTCAATGGAAAGTTCATTCATAGTAACAAACAGGCAAATAATAACGATCGACGACGCTTCATCTGATAATCGTTAATATTACAAGAAAATCATATTGATACGACGACATTATTACTGTTGTTCTTGATGTCCGTGCTGAATCTGTTTCTGACCCGAGCATCATCTCCGTAAACCTGATCTGTGTTTCTGTGTTTCCCGTCCGCAGCAAAACGAGATCCTGGCCGAGATCCAGAGACGAGAGGAGGAGCGGCGGGAGGAGAAGAGGAGGAAGGAGATGGCCAAACTGGTGAGATCATCAATCAATCAATCAATCAACGTTTATTTCTATAGCGCTTTACACAACCGTACTTCACATCATACAACAGCATATTATACAATAGATATCATGATCATGAGTTCAGTTTCTGCGGGGAAAGGAGTTTAAAGGGTTAGTTCGCCCAAAAAGTGGAAATGATGTCATTAATGACTGTCCCCCATGTCGTCCCGAGCCCGTCAGACCTCTGTTCATCTCCAGAACACAGTTTCAGATATTTCACATTTAGTCCGAGAGCATTCTGTCCCTCCATTGGAGATGTGTGTCCGGTATACTGTCCTCGTCCAGAAAGGAAATAAAGACATCATCACAGTAGTCATGTGACATCAGTGGGTTAGTTACAATGTTTTGAAGCTTCGAAAATACATTTTGGTCCAAAAATAACAAAAAACTCTGTTGTGGATCTGTGTTCAGTGACGCTGCTCAGTAATTAATTAGTATTACAGTATTTTTTTTAAATTATGTTATTGAATATGAATAAATGAGTATTAATTAATCACAGCATTGAATCACATGGACGTTTTTTATGATCCATCCGGTTGCTGGATCTGATTGCGTGGGTGTGTGACGGCGCTGTTCTGGACTGTGTTTCAGGAGCGCTTGGAGAGTGTCGTCGCGGTGCAGCCGGCGTCAGAGACACACACGACACACTCGTCATCCGGGTCGCCTGTGGATCCCAGCGACGTGAAGAAAGTGCTGACAAACAGACGCAGAACCACATCAAGCAGCAGACACAGGTCTGAACACACACACACACACACACACACACACACACACACACTCACTCACACACACACACACACACACACACACACACACACACACACACACACACACACACACACACACACACACACACACACACACACACACACTCTTCAGTAAGCCTGTGTTTCTGTCCTCAGAGGCTGTTATATAATAACTCACCACTGGATGGCGCTGTTGACCAATCAGAATCAAGTAATAAAGTGTCATATAAATGCTAAAAATTAGTTATCATGGTAAAAACATGGTAATTCTTGCTTACAACGTGTTTGTAAGTAATATTAAACTTTTCTACAAGGCTTTGTCAACCCAACAGCCAACGTTTTTCATAAACTGTGCTCATCTAGTTATTAGCAGGATATTATTCCCCTTTTCTCATTGAAACCAACAGAATAAATGTTTTGCCCTTCCGTGGTGGAGTACAGGCTTCTCATATTGTTTATATGACATGTTAATGTGACCCTGGACCACAAAACCAGTCATAAGGGTGTTTTATTTTAATTGAGATCATGTATAGATCCCATAAAGCTGAATAAATGATCTTTCCATTGCTGTATGGTGTGTTAGGACAATATTTGAAGATCTGGAATCTGAGTGTGCAAAACATCTAAACATTGAGAAAATTGTGACTCCTCCTCTTCCTCCTCAGGCGAGACACGTGCGGCGAGGAGAGCCAGCGGCAGCAGGAAGTGCTCCACTTCAGCAACAGTGTCCTCGGAGAGGTCAGAGTTCACCGGGGGAAGTGCATTGGTGAGCATGCTGGGAAATCAGAATCATCACTTACACTTCAATCAGAATTAAGGACAGCTAGTAAACATTATTATATGTAAAATCATATATTGATTATTGTTTAGTAATTCAGTATTATATGCATTTTTATTATTAATAAAATATTATATGTAAACTACTCTGATGATTAATTGAAATAAATGTAATTTACAATTATTAAATCACATTATTATGTCAAATAAATAAATTATTAATACAATTTAATTTAGAATTAAGTAGAATTATTATCAATAAAACATTATTATATTTAAAATAAATTGGTTGTATTATTATGTAAAATATACTGATTATTAATTAAATGAGTTTAATTTACATTTAAATCACATTATTAAAACATTTAAAAATAAATTATTAATATGATTCAATTTATAACTAAGTAGAATTATTATCAATAAAACATATTATATATATATATGTAAAAAAATCAATTGTTAATTAAATTTTATAAGTCGAACTATTGTTAATTAAACATTATTATATGTGAAATATTCTGATGATCTATTAAAATAAATTTCATTCACACTTATTAAATCCAATTATTAGAACATTATTAAATGAAAAATACATTTAAAAAAAGGAGGATTTAATTCACAATTATTAAGTAGAATTATTATATATAAAAATAAATTGATTGTTAATTACATTTTATTTAGAATTATTAAGTAAAATTATTGTTAATAAAACATTATGATATGTAAAATATACTGATTATTAATTAAATTTAAATCAGAGTTAAGTACAGTTATTATTACATGCTGATGGTAAACTCGAGTGCAACTCAGGACTGGGATGAGGTGTGTGTGTGTGTGTGTCGGTTCTCCGTCTCAGGCGAGAGCGAGCGGCTGCGGCGGAGTGTGTATTACGCGTTTAACTCCAGCACGGGAGACTTCTCCGTGGTGTACGAGTGGATCCTGCGCTGGAGCTCCGTCGGGAAGCTCTTCACCAGCCAGGAGAGGGAGAAGATAGACAAGTGCAAGAAACAGGTACAGAACACACACACACATCTCACGGAAAGTTCACATTTGTTCACTAACGGATGTAAAATGTTAGTTTATAATGAAATTTGTATGTTGGCACAATTTAATGTGTCATGTATTTAAATTTGTAATTTAATTTGCAATTATATATCACACATATACAATAATAATAAATATAAAAAATATTACTTTTCTGGCAAATAAAAAAAAATGGTGTATTTAAAAAAAATATATTATTTTACATTACAATAACATCAGTAATATTTATGACTGCCTTAATATCCTTATTTTCAATCATTAAACTATTGGACTTTTATTTTGAATAAACGAATGAACACTACCAGTCTACCACTAATATTTTAGTTTTTAATTAATAAGTTGGCACAATTTATCTGTCTAATTTCATGCTTTTAAATTGAAGTCCCACCGTTGTCAGTAACTGTAACTGTTAACTCAACTTTGATCACCAAAATTACATATTTAAAATAAAAAATATCTTGAATGTAACTCGACACCCTCGCCTCATTTAGTATGCACGGTTCTATGAATATGCGAATGAGCCCCGCCTCCACTCCCTCACTGGTTGACGATCACACGTTGATCTGATTGGTTACAAGGTGGTTTGTGACGTCGCGTGTTTTTGAGACTGTCTTTGGTTCACTGCAGTTTTAAGGAGGAAATACTCAGCAATGCTGTCCACTTATCAACGCACACACGGTGTGTCTTATTAAAAACACCACATACACACACAAGCAATTATTAAACATTATAAAGCTCGGAAGCGTCAGGGTGTTTATTAATGTAAGGCAAGACAAGTTTATTTATATAGCACATTACATACACGATGGCAATTCAAAGTGCTTTACATAGAAGACATTAAAATAATCAAAAAGAAATCAGAATAATTAAAACAGTTTAGAATAAGAAATAATGAAAAATAAAAATAAAATACAGTAAATTAAAACCATTTAGAATAACATGAAGTGCAGTAACAGTCGGACGAACAGTGGCACAGTGCTCATTCAGTAAATGCACAGCTAAACAGATAACTCTGATTGTATTCGTCTGAAAGAAGAACGTCATGTACATCTAGGATGACTTGAGGGAGAGTAAATCATTTTAAAGTGAACTCCTCCTTTAGATCAGAAGTTGTTTGCAGTCATGATAAACACACACTCTCTTCTGCTCCAGATCCACGGCGCCGAGAGCGAGCTGAACTCGCTGCTGAAGCTCAAGCACCCGAACCTGGTGCACTATCAGGCGCTGAGCTTCAGCGAGCACGACGACGGGCTAGTCGTGGACCTGCTAGCCGAACACGTTCCCGGCTCGAGTCTGGCACAGAAGCTCTCGAGTGGCTCTCCGGTGCCGGTGGATCAGCTCCGGCGGCACGCGCTCCAGCTAGCGGCTGCGCTCGAGTATCTGCACAGCAACTCTGTGGTCCACAAGCACCTGAACCCGTCCTGTGTCCTGCTGGACGCTCACGGGGACGTCCGGCTCGCCGACTACAGTCTGGCCAAGCGGCTCGCCGACGTGTGTGACGCCGACATCTTCCAGCAGGGGCGCGTGCGCTTCAGCGACGAGGCGATTCCCGCGCGGGCCGGGAAGAAAGGAGACGTGTGGGCTTTCGGGCTGCTAATGCTAGCGCTCGCGCAGGGTCGCGAGGTCGAGGAGTATCCCGTCACGGTGCCGGAGACGCTGCCCGCGGACCTGCGCGACTTCCTCAACAGGTGTGTGTGTGTGTGTGTGTGTGACGGTGTCGACTGACTAGCCAGATTCACTTAAGCTAGTCCTCATGAAGTTAATATTTCAATAATTCACAGGTTTTTATTTTACTTAGATTAACTGATAATTAATTAAATCATTTTTAATTATTGAATTCACATCACTGCATGATTTTTTGGTCGGGGGGGGGTAGTTGGTGGGGTAATTGCAATTTTTCAAAACTGATGAAAAATAATAATAAATTAAACCTAAATTGAAATTGTAAATAAAAAAAAGTATTTAATAATAATAATAGTAATATTAGTAATTCAGAGTAAACTCTCTCTGAAGTTTTTATATCAATAATTCACAGTTTTTCATTTTACTTAAATTAATTGATAATGACAGAATTTAGATATTTCGGGGGCAAAAATTGAATTGCAATTTTTCAAAACCGATTAAAAAATATCCAGGTTTGCTGTGCTTGTTTGTAGGGACTGAATATCATTTCTGTAAATACTGTATATCAATAAGGCTGGCTATGTAATAATAATATGATATTAATAACGTTAAATAATGTTAAACATAACATACTGTGAACGGAGACGCTGAACACACTGGCGGATCATGCATGTAAATGAATCCCCATGCTCTAGACTGCTTTATGAATATGTTTGTGCGGTAAAACTATAATTTAATAATTCGTTTGCTTGCATATTTCTGTATATATTAGGTGTGTGTGTGTTAATGACGCTGATCGCTGGCACGCTCACCAGCTTCTGGATCATCCGTTCCTGAGACCTCCGTCACCCAGGAGTGTGTTGCCGTGTCACGAGTCCAGTCCAGAGGGTGAAGCGCGCACACACACACACACACACACACACATTTTACACCTTTAACTCGTCACTCCTTCGGGTCATTTTGACCCCAATCTCCTTTTAAAAAATAATAATTGAGTGTTCATCAGAGGGGTCCAAAAGTTCATCAGACTTTTGTTGCACTTGAACCACGAGTACACACACACACACACACACACACACTCACACAAATAATGGATTTGAGGAGTTTTGTGATTGAAATTTAAAAAAGAAACAAATCCTTCCCTTATTTTGACCCCTTTAGGAATGAATGGAATGCGAGAAATGCTTCAGTTCACATAGAAAAATATAAAAATGCTCAAAATTCAAAAACTAAAAATGCTAAAACTTTACCAAAAAATATTATTGTATAGTGTGTACATGTGTATATGAGCCCACACTGAAGGGCAACTGGCTTTAGGACCCAGTGGAACAGCTCCTCTGCTCATATAGAGATATAAGCCCATCTACAGTCATCAAATATCATGTTATTATTATTATTTCTCCACAAGAGGGCAAAGACTCCCGATGGAAGATATTTAGAGCTGAATTAAAAGAGTTATGCATAAAATTATTTTGAATTTAAGTTGAAAGAATGTGAGGAATGTGCTTAAATAACTATTTATTTATTATTTATTGATCAAATCTAGTCATTTAAAGGTAAATCAAATAAAAAATAAAATGCATTAAAAAATATTATCAAAATGAAATAAAATAAGCTTTCTGGACAAAAGGAAAGAAGTCTCTCCTCAACACGTGTGGGTGATGTCCGTGTGTTGGTCCCTCAGACACAGGCGTTGACTTCGCGTCCACGATTGTTCCGCGCAGCCTCCTCCACAGCGCCCCCTTCAGTACGGAGGTGCAGAAGCAGTTCTCCAGATACTACAACGAGTTCTCCGAGCTGCAGATGCTGGGCAAGGGAGCGTTCGGGGCCGTAATCAAGGTCAGGCATGCCGTGTTTAATTTAATAATAACTTAAGAAATATATATATATATATTATACATGCATATGCAATATGTATAAAAATAAAAAATAAATATAATATAGTAAAAAAAAATGTTAGTAAAAAAAGAAAATATTTATAAAAATTATACATGCACATATATATATATATATATATATATATATGCATGTATGTATAAAAATAAACGAATTCTGTTAGTAAATGCTGGTATTTGTCTGTCCCCCGTCAGGTCCAGAATAAGCTGGACGGCTGTTATTACGCGGTGAAGCGGATCCAGGTGAACCCGGCTAGCAGGCAGTTCCGGCGGATCAAAGGTGAGGTGACGCTGCTGTCGCGGCTCAACCACGAGAACATCGTGCGCTACTATAACGCGTGGATCGAGCGGCACGAGACGGCGTGGACCGCAGCGCTGAGCAGCGACGACTCTGAGGCGCTCACCAGCCCGGAGAGACGCTCTCCGCCCGCGGCACGATCCCGCCGCAACGAGCTGGGGCTGACGGACAACATCGAGGACGAGGCGCCGCCGCCGGCTCTCGCCAGCTCTGTGGAGTGGAGCACGTCGCTAGAGAGGTCGACCAGCGCTAAGTGCAGCGCTGCCGACAGCGAGGAAGACGACGATGATGATGATGAAGAGGACGTGTTCTGCCCCTCATTCCTGTGAGATTTCAGATTTTATTTCTATGTTCAATTTGTGTAAAGGAGGTCACACACGGCCTCAATCAGAAGTCCTGGATCCTCATAACTCCAGTTTGTGGCGAAACCTTTTACAGTGCTTGTATATTGATGTATTTCAATACATTTGATAATTCATACTCATAAAGTAGAACTATTTTTACTAAATGACACGATTATTAGTTATTTCACTATTTTTCCAGTCATGAATTTTGTCTCTAAAGTGTTGTTCAATAATGGCGTCTGGTGAGATTCTGACCCGCTCTGTCTCGACACACAGCCCTCCCGACAGCGACTCTGAGAGCGACGTCATCTTTGACAACGCTGACGCCAGCAGAGACAGTTTCCTGCAGGTCAGACATTAATGAGTTTAACACATTAACCCTGTAACGCCTGACATGTGAATTAATAGTCAGAAATGTTTGATACGTCAGGCTTTTATGGCTCATATAGACTGATACTGTGAGAATATGGAAGAAACAAAAAGTGCAGTTTGTGCAGATCCTGATATTCATATGGGAATAAAGTGATACAGTTCTGATGCTTGTAATGTCAATCGATGAGATCTTTATAACAGTATGCATAGAAATATCAAAATCTGCCAATAATGTCTTAGTAAGATAGGCTTTAAAGGGTTAACTATGAACATTAATCTGTAGTTTCACAAACACAAAGTAGCAATGCATTCTGTTTTCCATTTTCAACAATCAATGAATCAAACTTTGTGTTTCTTTACAATAAATGCACTTGCTTTGATTAATGGGTTGTGACCCCTCATTCTAAGTGTTCAAATCATTTATTTCAAGTCAATTTTCATTCATATACATCAAGATGTCTGTCATGCCGTAATGCTTTTATCTTTATTCCCATCTGAACATCACATGACCAGTGTATTATATTTTGTGTCATGTTTTTCCCGCAGGATCCCAGCAGCCGGAAAGCAGCGGATCCGTCGGAGAGCACGGACTCGGAGAAACCCCTGCTGATAGCGCATTACCTGTACATACAGGTGCGTGACTTGTGACCCCTGACCCCGTGACCCCTGACCTCTGTGTTGACCTGTGGTGTTGTGCATCCGCAGATGGAGTACTGTGAGAGGAGCACGCTGCGAGACACGATCGACCAGGGCTTGTATCAGGACATCAGTCGGCTCTGGAGGCTCTTCAGGGAGATCCTGGACGGCCTCTCCTACATCCATGAGCAGGTCAACATCATCAACTTCTAATTAATTGAAATCATGAAATGTATGCGATTCTAACAATTTTTGTCATGAAATTTTTATTGTTGCAAATTAACACTTTTTTTATATTAAAAATATTATAAAAAAATTCAAGCTCAATTTTCCCCCCCTCCAAATTCCGTTTTTACTTTCTAATTTTTCTGGATTCTTTTTCCCTTCCATTTTTTTTGGGACTCTGATTTAATGGTTAAATGAAGTGTTAGTAATAAAAAAGTCTAATTAATTGAAATCATTAAAATTATACATTTTAGAATTTTTTAAGGCCCTAAGAAATGCGTTTCATTTTTCCCCAAATTCTTTTTACTTTTTTGGATTCCATTTTAAAACAAAAAGAATGTCATATAGAATGTAACAACTTAATTATATATATATACAGTATATATATATATATATATTATATATATAAATTGTTCAATTGTTTAATGATTTAAAAATCATTAAAAATTTAATGATTTCTGTAAATTAGAAGTTTCTTTTATTACTAATAACATAATGTAACCATTAAATCAGCATCCAAAAAATAATAATTTAAGGAAAAAAAGGAATCCAGAAAAATAATAAATGAAAAACTGAATTTGGAAAACAAAATAACTTAAGTTTCAAGCCCTATTAAATCTATTTTAACAAAAAAGGACAGAAAAGTAAATAAATAAATAAATATATATATATATGTGTGTATATGTGTATATATATATATATATATATATATATACATGTATATGTATATGGAATATTGTTTCTTTTTCACAAATTCTGCATTGGTTTTTTCTTTTTTCTTTCTTTATGATTTAATCCAGTTTTTTTTTAAATCAAAAAGATTGGTAATCAGATGAAGGCATAAAACATTAACAATTTATTTAATCTTTTAAAAATGTAATCAAAAGTCATTTTTACAGTGTATATTCATATTGTGATTTCATGATTTATTAATACAAAACTTGCAAAATTCCTTTGCGTTTATACAGTAAATGCCCCTTTTCTGTCTGGATTGTGTGTGTGTGTTCCACAGGGGATGATCCACCGAGACCTGAAGCCTGTCAACATCTTCCTGGACTCTCAGGATCACGTGAAGATCGGAGACTTCGGCCTGGCCACGGATCACCCTGCTAATGTGGTATTGCATGCGCTTCCTGCGGCCTTCAGTGCATTTTCCATTCAAATGCATGCATGCCTTGCTGTCCTTCTTCAATATGTTCATGCATTATTCATGAGTCTGTATGTTTTCTGATTGATGTGCATCATGTGCTTCAGGCTGCAGGTAAACTGGAGGCGGAGGAACACGGCTCAGGGTTCGTCCCCAAACAAGATCCAACAGGTACAACACCTCATCACATACTGACCCCAGGGTCATGTGTTCTCCACTAATGCCTTACTTGAAGGGGTGTGCATACCTTTATAATCATGACACGACACATGTCATGAATAATTTTAATAACTGTAGTGTTGCTGTTTCCCAGATAACATGACTGGAATGATCGGCACGGCTCTTTACGTCGGTCCGGAGGTTCAGGGAAACACTAAAGCCACGTACAACCAGGTATTGAAGAACTGCATGTCTTACTCCATTAATATTTGATATTCAGATGTGTTTCATTGCTGTGTGTGTTTGTGTGTGTGCAGAAAGTGGATCTGTTCAGCCTGGGCATCATCTTGTTCGAGATGTCCTACAGACCCATGACCACCGCGTCAGAACGCATATTTGTGCTCAGCCAACTCAGGAAAGTGAGTCTCGGCAAACTCTCAGACTCTGATCTCAGTGTTTTAGTTTGTGAGATATAGCTATAGATATAGTTTTTAATTTTTTCAGCGACTTTTTATGAATATTTTTTGAGTTTTGATGCTTCAAAAATTTGGAATAATTAAGATTTTTAAAAATGTTTTTAAAAGAAGTCTCTTCTGCTCATCAAGGCTGCGTTTATCTGATCAAAAATACAGTAAAAGTTATGAAATATTATTATAATGTAAATCATCTGTTTTCTATGTGAACATACAGTATAGTGTAATTTATTCCTGTGATCAAATCAATAATTACTCCAGTCTTCAGTGTCACATGATCCTGATTATTTTTATTGTCGCAAACCGTTGTGCTGCTTCATATTTTTATGTAAAGATGAATTTTTTTTAAAAGTAGTACATTTATTCATCCATGTATCAAAATGGACAATTTATGTTACAAAAGATTCTATTTCAAATAAATACTGTTCTTTAGAACTTTCTATTCATCAAAGAATCCCGAAGGATAAAATGTATCACAGTTTCTGAAAAGAAGTTTTCAACACTGATAATAATCATAACTGTTTGTTGATCATCAGATCCTCATATTAGAGTGATTTCTGAAGGGTCATGTGACACTGAAGACTGGAGTAATGATTGATTTGATCACAGGAATAAATTACACTTTACTGTATATTCACATAGAGAACAGATGATTTACATTATAATCATATTTCACTGTTTTACTGTATTTCTGATCAAATAAATGCAGCCTCTTTCAAAACCATAATATAAACAGAGTTTTGTACACATTTGCCATGTAATGACTGTAATCTCCTGCATCTCATAATCACTGGCTCTCTCCCGTTGGTCCTGCAGGAGTCGACTGGTTTCCCTGAGGACTTCTCTGAGTATGAAAGTGGGAAGCAGGTGCGCATCAGCACACATCCTCATTTGTGCTGGTCTCCACATCACTCCTAGGGTCGGGGACCGTTCACATTGTACCAGTCTCCGCTACTTTAGGCTCAAAAGTAGAAACTGTAACTCATTTATAGAAGTTTTTTTAACATTTGAGCTGCATTGGCCGCTGGAATACTGTAATATTTACAGTATAAATAGTAGGCTACTAGCTACTTACTTAGCTTGTAATATATACTAATATATTTCAGTCCCTCCAGAAAAACGCGATTATGCGATCGCTGAATTCAATGCAAAATCAGCCAAAGTCCGCATATTTATGCAGGGGCCGCATTTTTTCAAATACGCCGCACTTTCGCCGCATAAATTGCCGATTTCCGTGCAAAATATGCGGGGTTTGCATAATTTCATAATCCTCGCATTTTCGTTGCAAAAAAAGTCATGTATCTTAGCAGAAAGTTGAAAAATGTTGCGTTTGCTTCACACAAGAGTAGCCATTTCCCCCTGTTTCCATGGGAACGTTATGAAGTGACGCAATTACGCGACGCCAGACAGACTCACGGAGGCGATCGACATCTCACAAATCGAACTCGTATAACTGTCTGTCACACGTTCTACCGTCACATCGTTACTTAATAAACAACATAAGATAAAAGAAGTAGCATCAAACAGACATGGGGTGTTCGAGGTGCACACAGTTCAACAGCTCTTAAAGGGGCCACACCTTATTTACACTCGTTACAGTCTGAAATAAAACAAGATGAGAAATTAAATATTCCCAGCACTTTCTATGATGTAGTATTCTTGTTTATCAAAGGAAGTAATCAGAAATGACTCTTACATTAGCCTAGTGAGAACAGGATGTTGGGGGAATCACTTTTTTTTCTCTTTTTCATCAAACCGCAATTTTTGCAAGTTCCCTCAATTTTTGCAAATTCCTGCAATTTCATCGCATAAATATCCCGCATATTCCATCACATTTTTAAAGAAAACGGGCCGCGTAATCAATCAATTTTTGCCCGCAACAATCACAAAAAAACTCCGCATTTTTCTGGAAGGACTGAATACTATTATGGTAAATGTTTTATATATAAATCGCACATTTTTTCACGAATTTTTGGAAATTACCACCACAAAATCAGTCATTTTGATCGCAAAAATCACCAAAAAAAACGTGAAATCCTGGAGGGACTGATATTTTAATAAATTTTGTTTTCCACAAATTCTGTGTTGAAGACCTAAAACATTAATTTAGCCCATCCCGAATCTGCTCTTGTGACCCAGTGCACCAGGGTGATCGCGTGGCTGCTGATGCACGACCCGGCGCTGCGGCCGACGGCGCTGGAGCTCCTGAAGAGCGACCTCCTCCCGCCGCCTCAGATGGAGGAGTCCGAGCTGCACGAGGTGCTCCAGCACACCATGGCCAACGTCAGCGGGAAAGCCTACCGGACCATGGTCAACCAGCTCTTCTCCCAGAACACCTCGCCCGTCATGGACTTCACCTACGACATCGACATCCACAAGGTGAACACACTGGACACACATGTGCAGATCTACAGCTTTTATATCGCAGCGTCCTGAACGAGTCTTCAGTTCAGTTTATCTGAATGAATCCCCGTCTTGAGCGAATCAATCGGGTGAACCAATGATTCAATGACTCAGTCATAAAGAGAGCCTTTTACTTCACTCCTGAATGATTCAGCCGTTTGAACAAGTCGAATGAATGAATGATTCACTCATCGCCACCTACTGGCAGTTTTAGTTTCTTAGTGTCACACACACTTCTGAACACATGTACTTCACCTCAGAGTGTCACACACACTTGTGGACACTTTACAGTAAGGTTGCATTTGTTGACATTAGTGAGCACAAACTAACAATGAAGACACTTATGAATCTTAAAGGATTAGTTCACTTTTGAAAAAACTTTTGCTGATAATTTACTCGCCCCCGTGTCATCCAAGATGTCCATGTCTTTCTTTCCTCAGTCGAAAAGAAATTTAGGTTTTTGATGAAAACATTCCAGGATTTTTCTCCATATAATGGACTTCAATGGGGTCCAAACGGTTCAAGGTCCAAAAGACAGTTAATAACAGTTTCAGATGCAGCTTTAAACGACACCAGACGATGAATAAGGGTCTTATCATGCGAAACGATCGCTTATCTCAAAACTTATTCCAAAAATGTAACTTTTCTAAGGACAAATGCTAGCCTTGCTCTATTCTGTGAGGCGCGTTTGTAACGTCCGTAATATGTAATTACGTTCAAAAGGTCACGGGCGACGTAGCCGGAAGTACAGAGTCAGTGTTTACAAGTTGAACGCATAGGTTGAACGTGCAAACTAACTCAAACACCGTTTACAAAAAAGGAGTTAAAAGGTAAAACAACGATGTCGGACGATTTTGATTCTGTACTTCCGGCTACGTCGCCCGTGACCTTTTGAACGTAATTACGTATTACGTGACGTTGCAAACGCGCCTCACAGAATAGAGCAAGGCTTGCATTTGTCCTTAGAAAAGTTACATTTTTGGAATAAGTTTTGAAATAACTGATGGTTTCGCATGATAAGACCCTTATTCATCGTCTGGTGTCGTTTAAAGACATTTGAAGCTGCATCTGAAACTGTTATTAACTGTCTTTTGGACCTTGAACCATCCGGTTCCCATTGAAGTCCATTATATGGAGAAAAATCCTGGAATGTTTTCATCAAAAACCTAAATTTCTTTTCGACTGAGGAAAGAAAGACATGGACATCTTGGAGTAAATTATCAGCAAAAGTGTTTTCAAAAGTGAACTAATCCTTTAATGTTAATTCCAACTCTGAAATAATCTATTAAAGCCAGTCCTGTTGTAGACGAGTCTCTGCACACCAGCAGGTGGCGCTGTGCTTTTATTTATCTCTCCATGTCTGTATGATCATCCTGTGTGTGTGTGTGTGTGTGTGTGTGTGTGTGTGTGTGTGTGTGTGTTTCCGGCAACACTTTACAATCAGGTTCATTAGTTAACATTAGTAAATGCGTTAACTAACATGAACTAACAATGAGCAATGCATTAGTTACTTTGTTAATGTTAGTTAATATAAATAGAGCTGTTCATTGTGCGTTCATGTTAGTTCACAGTCCATTAACTAATGTTAACTAATACAACCTTTGATTTTAATAACGTATTAGTAAATGTTGGAATTAAGATTAACTAAGATTAATAAATGCTGAAGAAGTATTGTTCACATATTGTACATGTTAACTAATGAACCTTATTGTAAAGTGTTACCGTGTTTCCTAACTAACTGCTGGTGTGTGTGTGTGTGTGTGTGTTTCCTAACTAACTGCTGGTGTTTGTGTGCAGGGCAGCTTTCATTTCAGCACAGCTAAACTCCAACAATACGTGTACGAGACGGTCACCCGGATCTTCAGACGACACGGTCAGTGACACACACACACACACGCACACACATACACACAAACATTTTCCTCTTTGTCTGCCTTCAGAATAATTTTAAATATTATTTTTCACAGCATTAAAAACCCAAATCATATGGGCCTATTATATGAGGGCCTATTATATTCACTTGCATTGAGGATTTTTCAACCTAGAGGTCCAGCGGGGTTAGCAGAAGGGGCGGGACTTACCAGCTCTATGAGGGTCAGAGGGGAAGAAGTGCTGCGTGACGCATTCATGAGCTCAGCAACTGTTATGTTCAAGATGAGTGTGTGTGTGTCGTCAGTGCGGGTCAGCAACTGTCCGAGGAAAGCATGTCTGCTGGTGTTTGTGTTCATGCTGAATTATAAAGCTGGAATATTGTGGCGCTGAAGGGAACTAAAGATATGTTTTGTAATATCCTGTTAAGACGAACAGCATGTTTTGTGTTATGCTTTTAGTTTTGGTGATTGCGCAACAATAGAGAGAGGGCTCGTTTACACTGCAGGTCTTGATGCCCAGTTCTGATCTGTTGCCTCTTACGACGTACTTTATCATATCTGATTAATGTGTTTACACTCGACGACATACTATCTTAAATTCCTGCGCAGATGGACGAACGTGAAATATGCCTTGTGCTAGCTCTGCGATAGATGTGAAGTGCGATTCGGTTTCGCGATAAACCACGATAAAATATACTGAAGGTTAGTATTATCGTTTAAAATGTAATTATCATTAAAACCGTGTTTGATTATTGCGATTTTAATAACTCACTGTAACCTGTCGGCCAGTCTGACGCAGCCGCGCGCTGCACGCAATGTTTACTATTCGAGAAGGAATGGCGGAAGGCAGTGACCGTGCTTGGGAGATTCAGCCTTTTAATAGGACCAAATCTGGAGTATGGTCATATTTAGGCTTTTACAAAAGTCCTGAGGGAAACTTGATCGAGGATAGTCACCCTGTCTGCAGAACAAAAAGTCACTGTCCAAAAGAAACACTTCGAATCTGCCGAGCCGTCTTCTTGTGTAACCATCACCCGCTGTTGTATAGCGAACGCAAGGCAAGTTAACTTTGACCTTAATACCAAAACAATTGGGCACGAAATGTTGTTTTGAGTTTAAACATTTTATGTCACTCACTTGAAATAGAAGTGAAGCTTCCGCAAAGAAAATTTTGCAGCAAGTGTCTTTGAGCCGACGAACGAACATCTTCAAATAAGATTATTATTAAGAGTGACGTTTTAAGGGATAGCAATCAGTGATGCGCGGGTTGATCCGAAATGAGCGGGTGCCTGCGGTCACCCGCGGTTACCCGCAGTTACGGGTCATCCAAAAATGTTTTTAATGATATTCGGGTCGCGGTCGGTCGGGTCGTTTGAAAAAAGATGCCACTTAAACATTTGTATTAATATAGTAGCCTACTAGACACAATTTTTGATGAAATATACAGCCCTACACATTATTGGCTGAATACTGGCACGAAGATAACACACAAGCTCAGTCTAAACAGTTCTCGGTTCTGGTGATTCGAGAACCGCTGCGCTGTCCCTGTGCGTTCGGTAGTAGCCAACACAGTATCTATGCGCAGTATCAGCTGCTCGTGCTCATCACTTCTCTCAACAGTGGCACCAACATGTCTCGGTTCAGTGAACTTTTCGAGTTACTGGAGTAGGGAAATTCAGGATATTGATTTATTTCCATTCGGATGGACTGTCAGGCATGTCTGAAAGTGAGTAACTTTAGTAACTTGTGGATCAGCACTGACACAAGACGCGAACTGTTTCGAACGATTCAGTTCGATTTAGTGTACTGGTTCGACCGGTTCACTAAAAAGAACCGGTTCAAAAGAACGATTCGTTCACGAACCGGCCATGTCTATGATCACAGTCTGCAGAGAGATGGAGGCGGCAAGAGAAAAGGTGAAGACTGGGGAGTGGAAGCTCCGCAAATACACAAATAGAAAGAGTAAAAGTGTGGGAGACATTTGCTGAAATAATGAAAGATGATGACTGGCTTTGCCTTTGTTATGTGTAGGCCTACGTCTTCTTGCGACGCTGTGTTGTTACACGTCTATGGTCCAATAACGCTCCGATGAGCATTTGCTATTTTTAAAAAATGCGGTCAGGAAGCGGGTCGGGTACAACATTTTTTTTACTTTTTTTTGCGGTCCGAGTTGCGGGCGGGTAGTTGAAAACGTCGGTCGGTTGCGGGTTGTTTATACATTGACTCGCGCATCACTGATAGCAATGTATAGATACATAACGTATTACACCGATTTTATTTTTACCACATAATTACGGTGACATATTGAATTGATAGTTTAGTTTAGCTAATGTTTTAAATCTTACCCGTTTATAAATTCATTTAGTAAAACAATCGTCCAGACAAGATGATCACACCAATATTATCAAACTCTGTAAACAATAAATCAACTCTGATTTCATTTTCAAAACAATCAAAAACTGGAGACGCAAGACGGCCGCCAAGTTGTATTTGAATTAAACGAGCGCGTGTCCGTTGTGATATTGATGTGCGCTGTGTAATAATGCGTTGCTATCGACGACGGGCATTATAAAGAAGGAAATGCCATAGAATAGAATCTTGCTTAAAAAAACTGCATAGAGAGGCTTGTTTATTTGTTGTTTGTTGATTTTCATTCATAAAACTTGTTGAAATGTTTTCAGTTCAACACTTTATATTTTATATTTTTACACTTTATATTTTGAACACTTTATATCTAAATTTAAGAAAACCGTGATAATATTGATAATCGCGATAATTTTGGACACTATAATCGTGATATGAAATTTTCATACCGTCCCATCCCTATTCGCCAAACATCCCCATGATGTTGAGGAGGAGGACGATGAAGAGTGCCATCGTTGAGTCAGTTATTGTGTGCGAGAGAGGTCTCGGGACTGGCGGGAGCATTTAACGAGGAGCAGTGGCTCTGAAATCTTAGGATGAGCAAGCCAAGCTTTCCACATTTACATTTATTCATTTTATCCAAAGCGACTTACAATTGCCAATTTGCCGAACTGAATCATGATGTTGAGAGTCGGTGATGATGATTGTTGTCGCTGTGCTTCTGTCAGGTGCGGTTCGCCTCCAGACGCCACTGCTCTTGCCCAGGAACAGGCGTCTGTATGAAGGCTGTGAGACGGCGTGCTTCATGGATCACAGTGGCATGCTGGTGTCTCTGCCGTATGATCTGAGAGTGAGCATCCGTCACGCCCACAGCCAATAACACTCATAACGCATAACAATGGTCTGAATCATCTCTCATGTTCTCTCCTCAGCTGGCCTTTGCCAGATTCGTGGCCAGAAACAACATTTCAAATCTCAAAAGGTACTTTGTTTTTCATGGGTTATTGTCCTGAAATTCACATTCAAAAATTGGATTAATTATGATTAAAAAAGGTTTTCTTCTATTCATCAAAACATATGAACAGTTTTCAACACTGATAATAATCATTAATGTTTGTTGATCATCAGATCCTCATATTAGAGTGATTTGTGAAGGATCATGTGACACTGAAGACTGGAGTAATGATTGATTTGATCACAGGAATAAATTACACTTTACTGTATATCCACATATACCCCTTTTCCACCCAAAAAAGAACTGGTTCGGAACTGGTGTTGGTTCAACTTGCGAACCGCTTCAGAACCGGTTTGTTTTTTCACTGACTAGAGCGCCCAGGGAACGGCGTCGTTACGTCACTCTGTACGTCGCCATACGTTTTAGCTAGAAACGCTTGCGAGTAACATTACTTTGGGATTATCTCTAACTCGTGTGCCAAGAAGGATAAAAAACTAATGATAAATGGTATAGAACTAGAGCGAGTATCTGAAATAAAATTCCTCGGGGTAGTTATTGATAACAAATTAAGCTGGAAACCTCACATAAACTATATTAAAACCAAAATATCCAAGTCATTGGCAATATTAAATAAGGCTAAAGACTTATTGAATAAGGCTTCTCTAAATATGTTGTACTGCTCCTTCATACTCCCGTATATAACTTATTGTGTGGAAGTATGGGGGAATACTTACAAAACAAATACACACCCAATCTTCATCTTACAAAAAAGGGCTATTCGAATCATACATAAAACTGCATACAGAGAACCAACAAACCCATTGTTCATTAAACTCAAAATATTAAAGTTCAAAGATCTGATTGATTTATAAAAATATTCAAATTGTTTTTAGAGCTCACAACAACCAATTACTTAGAAATATCCAAGAGCTTTTCCAATTACGAGAAAACACATATAATTTTAGAGGAATATCAATGTTTAGTAGACCGCAGATTCGCACAAACACTAAGTTGCACTGTGTGTTATACTGTGGAACAGTAGCAACAATGATTTAAAATTATGTAAAAACTTATTGCAATTGAAATATATGTTTAAAAAAAGAATCCTTGATGGATATGAGCTGGAACAGTGATTTTCTTTTTTCAACCTTAGGTAAGTTAGTTTAAGTAGTTAAAATATTATTGAAGTGGGGATAGGACAAGAAAAGTTATTCTAACTTCTTCCTACCCCCTTTGAACATGATTGTTGTTTGGACCATCTGTAGATGATCTTTTTTTCTTGATGTTGATGATTAACTATTTATTTTTACTTTTTATTCAGTTTTTGCTGTTGTGGTTTTTTTTTTTTTTTTTTTTAACATGTTCAATAAAGAGAATAATAAAAAAAGGCTTTAAAAACAATTGAAATATGCAAGTCTTTTAATCTTTTTGTTTGATATGTAATCTTTTCTGATTAGTTATGTACCCCTTTTCTTTCCATTTATTTCTTCTATATTGTGACTGTTTTCTTCTTTGCTTATAATGTCTTCAATAAAAAAATTACAAAAATAGAAACGCTTGCGCCAACTTCAAGCAAGGCGGACGCCATCGCGATCCTTTATCATGGTCAGAAAAGATGTTTAGAGCACATCTAAACCCGCCACAGCCCCCGACGTAAGCATGACTTGGTAAAATAACGGTTCTAGTCCAGCAAAGAGTTGGTGCCGCTTTGGAACCAGTTTTCCTGGCCGAGAACCGGTTCTTTGGCTGTCGAAACTGGTTCGCGCGCAGGCACCAGCTCCGAACCGGCTCTCCAAATGCTTTGGTGGAAAAGTGGCTATAGAGAACAGATGATTTACACTGGAGGAATATCCTAATTCTTCCAAAGCTCTGATCAGTTGTACAGTAATGTGGTGTTTGTGTGTGCAGGTACAGTATCGAGCGCGTTTACAGGCCGAGGAAGCTGGATCGGGCTCATCCCAGAGAACTGCTGGAGTGTGCCTTCGACATCATCATTCCCATCAGCACCAGTCTGATGCCGGACGCCGAGGCCATCTACACCGTCTCTGAGGTCATACAGGAGTTCAGCGCGCTGCAGGTACAGGAACTGAGATCATCTACGTGTTCATTAGACAACATGTTTCTCACTATCAAATCATCTGTATTCATATCCTTGATTTAATGCACTACAGGTACAGTAATAGAGTTCATCTAGACAAGTTTAATGCAAAACATGTTGGCAAAGTGTAACGTTTTCACACTCTCTGATTTTTAGTTTGGTTTGGTTTTTTAATGCTGGGGTGCCAGACAGGGTTTCTGTCAATAATTTAGTTCAGTTTGCAAAAACGTTCAAAGGTCTTGTGCAGTCTAGTTTGTCTTTCACAAAACCCCTCACTTATTTGAGAAAATAATTGCCATAATATTCACATAACACTCTTAAATAGACCCCTTCTGCATTCAATATGACAGACAACTCAAATTCATTTAATTATGTATTTTAGCAAATCACAACACAGTTCCAAGTGTCTCCAATGGCTTTTTTTTCTTTTTTTGGTTTGAGTAGGAAGAAGAAAAAAAACAAAAAACAAACAAATCCATTAAAATCATTTAATTCATATGTACTGAATCAACCTAATACTTATTAAAAATCTTTTTTTCTCAAAATATTATGTGCGTTTCAGAGCTTTTTGTAACCCAACAACTATTATTTCTAAACTTGTCTTTATGTTAAGTTCTTTGACTCTAGTGTTTAACTCTTTCCCCGCCAGCCATTTTTTATTTTTTTAAGTTGCCAGCATTTTCTATAATTTTCTCAAAAATGTAATTTTCCCCAGAATATTTTGCATATCTGAATGTCTCGGGTCTATATAACACACGTCTCATGTCTATACGGGTGTGTTTGATGTGCTGTGTCTGGTTTCAGGACAGAAACTACACCGTTCACCTGAACCACACGAGTCTGCTGAAGGCCATTCTGCTCCACAGCGGCGTTCCAGAAGACAAACTCACTCAGGCCTCCAACATACTGTGTGACTCCATGGTGAGACACACACACACACACACACACACACACACAGCAGTGAGACATGACTCTGTGTGTTTAGTTTCCCATGGGGCTCTGGGTTAAAGTTCAATTCATCAATCCGGTGAACTCTGAGAGCAAAGAGATCTAGAGTAGAAAAGGTCTATTAATTTTTTTTATTTTTATTTATTTATTTATTTAACAGGGACCATACAGTCAAACATAGTCACAATACAGAGCCTGTAACTGATGCGCAGCATAGCTAATGCTAATTTACAACTTCTGTCCCTGGTTGGGCATTTCTAAATACATTATAAAAAATACAAAAAAAATACATACAAATATAAAACAATCCCATTTCTTCAAACACATGATTTTACTTTAATGCACTTTAAAGTGGACTCAAACCCTTTACTAGTAATGATAGTGATAAAGCCAAACAATTTAAATATATATATCATCATAATAATAACAATAAATGATTATTACTGTTTATTATCCCTAATGCAGTAATCCCTGTATATTACTATTGTATTGTAATGCAACTGCATTGTAAAATAAACAAAAAAAAAAAAGTGCCATATTTCTGCAAGATAAATTGCATTGCTCATTTTGCAAGTCTCATTTTATTATTACGGGTAATTAAAACATTTACAAATATTATAAACATGCGTAGTCAGAAATATAAGTATAACACAAATTATAGCGGCATTCTTCATTAACATTTATTGTATTCGCAAACTAATAAATCTCACGTTTCTAATTCAATCGCCGCGAGTTCAGATGTTTTGCTCGTTAGACGTATATGGAATAAAGTTTAGCACGTTTCAGATGATAAAACAGTAACATTTTCTATAAAATAATGGTTTACAGTAGTAAAACTACAATACTTCAACTATTCTTCAACTATTTTGCTTTTATTTTGGTGGGAAAACACTTTTCTGTGAGGTTCGGTTTACAAACGCTGAAAGTTTGAGTAATTAATGTGAATTCAGCAGAAACGTATGCATGAAACTCCGTTTGTTTACATGTTGAAGAAGCCGAGATGTTTTTAATGCAGAACTCGTTGAACATGAGTGACAGAACAGACATGATGATGCGTGTGTGTTACTGCTCTTTTACGATGTGTGTGTGTGTGTGTGTGAGCGTCTCTTAGGGTTCGCCGGGTTCACATGAGCTTTCGCTGTTATGTAACCTGGAATATATTTCTGTCTCTCTCTTTCCCCGTCACACACAGAGTGAGAAACTGACTAAGCGAGAAGTGGAAGCCAAGTTCTGTAACCTCTCCTTGTCCAGCAACAGCGTAAGTCTCAGATTCGGGAGGTTCAATGATGCTGGAAATCAGCTTTGATCACAGGAATAAATCACTTTTTTTACTATATATCTGAAGTTCACACACTGAAAATGACTGCTCTAAAGGAATGTATTAAAAGGCAACGTTTGCGCACTGTTCAACATGATGCTTTTAAATTGCTTGAAATAAAGGAAAATACAGTTAAAGTGCAAAATATCTGTCATATCGGCTACACAACATTAAAACGAGAACATCATAATTGTGGTGAGACTTTAGTTTTTATAATCAGGCTCTCAAAAATTGTCTAAAAATTTGGATTTAGATTTATCGGCCGATATATCGGTTATCGGCTTTCAGATATAAAGAATTATCGGTTATCGGTATCAACCAAAATTGTCATATCGGTGCATCCCTAATCACCCTAATGATTAAACTAAAGTCTTTATTTCATATGAAGGAAGACACATTATTGCATATCTGATGGCATTTTCTTTAAATGCCTGAATTCAGGGGCAATTGAAATTTAAACTGCACTAATATTGCAGTCTCACATGTAATAATTGTGATTAGATCATATATCCATGATCAGACGATTAATACATAATTACTTTTTTCTAAAGCAACACCACAGAACTGTACAGAAGGAATAAATAAATAGGGATGGGAAACGATTAATCGCATCCAAAATAAAAGTTTGTGTTTACATAATATATGTGTGTGTAGTGTGTATAATTAATTTGTATATATAAATACTAACACATGCATGTATATATATTTAAGAAAAATGTGTTAATATATCAAATATTTATATATAATATTAATTGTGAATAAATATATATAAATTATATACATGCACATATTTCTTAAATATATACATGCATGCATGTGTGGGTATTTATATATACAAATTAATTATACACACTACACACACATCTATTATGTAAACACAAACTTTTATTTTGGATGCGATTAATCGTTGCCCATCCCTACATGGAACCGATGAAACATTAACCACACAACAACAGCTGCGATCGGCCTGATTTATAAAGACTGAACTAGAACTGCGTGTGATTTATGGTGTGTGTGTGTGTGTGTCAGTTACAGACGCTGTATAAGTTCATCGAGCAGAAGGGAAGCTTGCAGGATCTTCTTCCTCTCTTGAACTCGCTCACGAAGCAGAAGAGTTCGGCCGTGGCTCAGATGGCCAAGCAAGGCCTGAAGGATCTGGAGGAGGTCCTGCACCTCCTCAACAAACTGGCTGTGAAACTGCAGGTGTGTGTGTGTGTGTGTATTATCTGACACTCTTCATCTTCTGGACCAGTTTCCTCTTCATCAGCTGTCCTTTCATTACATTAACAGTGTAACAGATATGAACAGTGTCAATGTCCCAAATTTCATTGATTCATATTTTTTTTATTGTTGATTCAATTCACTTCAATAAAAGTCAATGTTGCAAAATTCATCATATTTTTTTAAATGTTAATTAAATTCACTTCAATAAAAGTCAATGTTGCAAAACTCATAATATTTTTTTTAAATGTTGATTCAATTTAGTTCAATGACAGTCAATGATGCAAAATTAATCAATTCTGAAATGATTTTTTTTAAATGTTGATTCAATTCAGTTCAATAACAGTCAATGTCACAAAATTCATCAATTATAATTTTTTTAAATGTTAATTAAATTCACTTCAATAAAAGTCAATGTTGCAAAATTCATCATATTTTTTTAAATGTTGATTCAATTCAGTTCAATGACAGTCAATGATGCAAAATTAATCAATTCTGAAATGATTTTTAAAAAATGTTGATTCAATTCAGTTCAATGACAGTCAATGATGCAAAATTCATCAATTCTAAAATGATTTTTTTAAAATGTTGATTCAATAACAGTCAATGATGCAAAATTCATCAATTATGATTTTTTAAATGTTGATTCAATTCAGTTCAAAAACAGTCAATGTCACAAAATTCATCAATTATGATTTTTTTAAATGTTAATTAAATTCACTTCAATAAAAGTCAATGTTGCAAAATTCATCATATTTTTTTTAAATGTTGATTCAATTCAGTTCTATGACAGTCAATGATGCAAAATTAATCAATTCTGAAATGATTTTTTAAAAATGTTGATTCAATTCAGTTCAATAACAGTCAATGATGCAAAATTCATCAATTATGATTTTTTAAATGTTGATTCAATTCAGTTCTATAACAGTCAATGTCACAAAATTCATCAATTATGATTTTTTTAAATGTTAATTAAATTCAGTTCAATAAAAGTCAATGTTGCGAAATTCAATGACAGTCAATGATGAAAAAAATCCATCAATTATGATTTTTTGAAATATTAATTAAATTCAGCTCAATAACAGAAGATTGATGAGTTATACTGGTGTGAAACTGCAGGTGTGTGTGTGATATCTGGTGTTCTTCATGTGAATGTGTGTGTCGTGTGTCCTGAAGGTGGTGGTGAATCTGGGTTTGGTCTATAAGGTCCAGCATCACTGTGGGGTCATCTTCCAGTTTGTGGCGTTCATCAGGAAACGGAAACGCACCGTCCCGGATATCTTGGCGGCCGGCGGACGCTACGATCATCTGGTAACACCAACACAACTACACAACTGTACAAAACTGAGCAACATTTCAGTCTCTCAATTGTCTCATCATTTATTTTTTGTTTTTCTGCCTTATATATATTTTTTATTCTATATTTATTTTATATTTTTATTTTATATTTAATTTATTTGCCCTATATTTCCCTGTGAAATGATAGTAAAAATATATATTATTTATTTTCCCTATAATTTATTATTATTTAAAAAAATGTCCTATGTTTCCTATATTTTAGTGTTATTTTAATACTTTAGATTTATTTTTATTATTGTTATAATGCGCTATAATATAAACAATTAATACAAATAATATAAAATGATAGTACATTATGTTTTATTTAATTACCCTATATTTTATTATTGTTATTTAATTAATGTTGCAAAATCAATCAATTCTTCTTTTTAATGTTGATTAAATTTAGTTCAATAACAGTCAATGTTGCAAAATTCATCAATAATGAAACTAACTGGAGGTCCGCTGTAAAGCATCTCACCGGAAGACGTTATTCAGATCAAGTGTTTTCCTGCTCGTCAGATCATGGAGTTTCACGGGCCGACGGTGTCGAGTCCGGTCCCGTCAGCGGTCGGCGCCAGCATCGCTCTAGATAAGATCTGCTCTGCTGTGGCCAATATGGAGGAACCAGTGAGTGTGTGTGTGTGTGTGTGTGAGAGAGTAGTTGCTCATTATCATTTAAAGAGACATGCACTGTGAACAGAGCTGTTTTTGAGGAGGTAGAAGTGTGTTGTTTTGAGGAATACCATTGAGAAGTTTTAACCAAAGTATGTTACAAACTTTACATGAAGACCCTAAAGAATCATCCCAACTTGTGCAAAATGGGCATCCGACGACCCTTTTAAATGCGCTATGTAAATGAAGGTGACTTGTGTGTGTGTGTGTCAGCCTCCAGTGAGCTCCTGTGATGTTCTGGTGGTTCCCGTGGGTCAGTCCTCCATGAGCAGAGCCGTTAATGTCATTCAGAAACTCTGGGCGGCCGGAGTCTCGACAGACATCGTCTATGATGTGTCTCAGGTCAGTGTTTGATCAGCCAAAACACTCACAGGTGGAGCCAAGAATGTTGGTCACATGACCAGTTCTGAGTAGATGATTGGTGAACGGTCAGTGTGTTGATGCAGCAGAAATGGCCAAGGAAAGACTTTTGACATGCATATAGGAGTGTGCAATATTGATTAAAAAATTATATTTCATTTTTTTTATCAATAGTAATAATTAGACGATATTTTGCGGTGTGTTTATTGTGACTCCTGATGCTTTTGATATCCTTCATATTCTGTGTGCTGGTCAGTTCACAGTGACAGAAATCATCTTTTCCAATATTTTAAATTGATTTTTACCTTTTATGGGCATTTTTGCCTTTATAAAGACTTTTTGTGTGTGAAATTCTTACATTTAATCAATAAATTAAATTAGAATAATGATACACAATAGGGCTGTTACCAGTCAAATGAAATCAATATCAACTAAATTAATATTTGCAATGAAGATGAAAATAGATGCT
This sequence comes from Pimephales promelas, assembly GCF_016745375.1. The sequence continues at coordinate 7,478,728 of NW_024121155.1, forward strand.
TTAACACAGACTGTTCAATGAAGCTCAGAGCGACATGAGTGTGTTTAACCTGATGTTACACATGCAGATATAATGTAAACATAAAACATTGAATATTGATATTTGAAAGGATTCAAAATAGGAAAAGATACTTTAAATGTGAAATTAAAACCACCAGTAATGAGTGATTCATTGCATTTCAATTGATTCATTTATGTCTTAATGACAGTCATTCAATCATTCATTCCACTGATTCATTCATTCCACTGATTCACTGATTCATTCATTCCACTGATTCATTAATTCCAGTGATTCATCCATTCAGTGAGGCCGCCGTGTTCATTCACACCGCCGTGTCACTCAGAGACCCAAAAACAGCCAATATTGTGTCTAAAAAGTCACGTAATATTAACTTGTTTTTTTAAACTGTTGTATAAAATCCATCACATTTGTAATCACGCTGATATTTGAAGAAAATTAATCAACATCAAATTATATAAATATAAAAGACATACACGGATAGAAAACGATAACCCCATGATCTTGAATATTGACGATTTTAATAGAAAGCATTAAATAAATCACACACTATTACAGCAGAATATTAGGCAGGTGGTTGTAATGTTTTGCCTCATCTGTGTTTCAGGAAATTTTGTTCTGTTGCAATAAAAATAATCTTGCTTTGGTTGGTCTGCGTTCACACCGAAGATGAAACCGATGAAAATGGCCTTGATGATGTTTGCTTATTAGTGCAGTTCTGCATGAGTGAGCGCTAATGAAGCGGAGTCGTTCCTCTCCATCGCTCACATGTTCCAGTGCTTGAGTTCACATCACACACAGATCTGAGAGAGAGTGTGTGTGTGATAGAGAGAGAGAGAGAGAGAGGAGAGAGAGAGTGAGTGAGTGCTAATGAAGCGGAGTCGTTCCTTTTGATCGCTCACATGTTCCAGTGCTTGAGTTTACATCACACACAGATCCGAGAGAGAGAGAGTTTGAGTCAGTGAGTGAGTCAGTGAGTGAGTGAGTGAGTCAGTGAGTCAGTGAGTGAGTGAGTCAGTGAGTCAGTGAGTGAGTGAGTCAGTGAGTGAGTGAGTCAGTGAGTGAGTGAGTCAGTGAGTGAGTGAGTGAGTCAGTGAGTGAGTGAGTCAGTGAGTGAGTGAGTGAGTCAGTGAGTGAGTGAGTCAGTGAGTGAGTGAGTGAGTCAGTGAGTGAGTGAGTCAGTGAGTGAGTGAGTCAGTGAGTGAGTGAGTGAGTCAGTGAGTGAGTGAGTCAGTGAGTGAGTCAGTGAGTGAGTGAGTCAGTGAGTGAGTGAGTCAGTGAGTGAGTGAGTCAGTGAGTGAGTGAGTGAGTCAGTGAGTGAGTCAGTGAGTGTGTGAGTGAGTCAGTCAGTGAGTGAGTGAGTCAGTGAGTCAGTGAGTGAGTGAGTCAGTGAGTGAGTGAGTGAGTCAGTGAGTGAGTGAGTGAGTGAGTCAGTGAGTGAGTGAGTGAGTCAGTGAGTGAGTGAGTGAGTGAGTCAGTGAGTGAGTGAGTCAGTGAGTGAGTGAGTGAGTGAGTGAGTGAGTCAGTGAGTGAGTGAGTGAGTCAGTGAGTCAGTGAGTCAGTGAGTGAGTGAGTGAGTGAGTGAGTCAGTGAGTGAGTGAGTCAGTGAGTCAGTGAGTGAGTGAGTCAGTGAGTGAGTGAGTCAGTGAGTGAGTCAGTGAGTCAGTGAGTGTGTGAGTGAGTCAGTGAGTGAGTGAGTCAGTGAGTCAGTGAGTGAGTGAGTCAGTGAGTGAGTGAGTCAGTGAGTGAGTGAGTCAGTGAGTGAGTGAGTCAGTGAGTGAGTCAGTGAGTGAGTCAGTGAGTGAGTGAGTGAGTCAGTGAGTGAGTGAGTGAGTCAGTGAGTCAGTGAGTGAGTGAGTGAGTCAGTGAGTCAGTGAGTCAGTGAGTGAGTGAGTGAGTCAGTGAGTGTGTGAGTCAGTGAGTGAGTGAGTGAGTCAGTGAGTGTGTGATACAGCACAGAGAGACGTCTGTTTCATCATTATCAGCAGGTTTTTCAATGACTGAAATGAGTTCCAGTGTGGAGTCCATCAGAACCTCAGCGGTGTTATTATTATTCTGTTCGACTCGAAACCACAGCATTTATATCCTTATTACTGGGCAGGAGAAGCTTATATTGATCATCAAAACACAATGACTTTACAATAATTTTGACACACTCTTATGAATGCAGTCAGATGTGTGTGTGTGTGTTTGTGTGTAAATGTGTGTTTTTGTGCCACAGTCACAAGAAGCTCTTGTGGAACATTGCAGACAAGCAGGAATCACATTCATGGTCCTTGTGTCTGATAAAGAAGGAAATTACCTGAAGGTAAATCACATCAGCACCTGCCCTCCAGCTCAAAACACTGTTCATACTCAGAAATATCATCAATTTAACTTCACTGACACTATCGGAGAAGAACTGGATTGATCTTACAGTTTCATAATTGATGAATTTTGCAATCGACTGTTATAGAATGGAATTTAATCAACATTAAAAAAAATCATAATTGATGAATTTTGCAACATTGATTTTTTTTTTTTCATAATTGATTAATAAACAGGAAAATAGCAGTTAATGTGATCTGCATTGTATAAAGCACTATAGAACTATAGAAGTGCAGTGATTGGCCGTCTCTCGTCAGGTGAAGTCGTTTGAGAAAGACCGTCAGTCGGAGAAGAGAATCCCCGAGGCGGATCTGGTCGATCACTTCATCCAGAAGAGCCGGATCAAACTCTCCGAGGAGAGGAACAGGTGAGAGACGCAAACCAAACAATTAGCCTGGAAAAAATGGATTTTTCTATTTTTATCATTTAGGGTTAGGGGTTCATGTGGGATTATCCTCACATAACAACCTCACATTAAAGCCTTCAGTGACCATAAACTCAAGAACTCTAGAGGAGCGTTCTGATATGCAATATATTACTTGTTCATTGTAATTAACCTGTTCGTCGATATTTAATGTGTTTGAATAAATGACAAATGTTGTTCACTGTGTAATTTATAGCCCTAATTAAGAAATTTGTTTAATTTTGAAAATTTGACGTACTGTACCTGATATATATATATATATATATATATATATAAATTCTAATTTATTTCAAAATCAAATAGAATTGCAAAATATTGAAATGTATTCCAGTTCAAAAAAAGGTACAAAGCAATGGTTTTCAAAAATATAGACGGTTGTGTATGATTATATATATATGTATATAAATATATATATATATTGTATGTGTGTGTGTATATATATATATATATATATATATATATATATATATATATTTATACAGTGATGTGAATAAGTTTGGACACCCATGCATGGTTTTACTTCAGTTAGCCTTATAGCTGGTTTGATTTGCATTGAAAGATGATCTTATGGAAAGTACCCCATGCCAATCTCTAGGTGTGCTGGAAGGTGTGTGATGATGTGGGGATATTTTAATCCCAAAGGCCAAGGGAACTTTATCAGGATGCATATTATCCTGGATCCATGAAATAACTGGCTTTTAAAAATAAAAATCTGCCTGACTCTATGGGAATTTAACATATGCACCCTGTATTTTAAGGAAAAACATTTATTTATTTATGATACATTATTCATTCACAAAGAAAATTGGTGTCCTTAAAGGTTGGAGTTTTCCTCATTTTTCTAATTAAGGCATTAAGATCAATATCCAAAAGATGATTTTTTATTCCTCTTTTTAGGCAACTTTAGCATGGGTGTCCAAACTTATTCACATCACTGTATATATATATATATGTATATATATATGTATATATATGTATATGTATATATATGTATATGTATGTATAATTTTCATAAATATGTGTGTTTGAATGCCCAGCCCTAGCAAACCATGTTTGAGATATCTAATGCTGTTCTCTGTCATCTGTCCATCAGAGAGGTTTCAGAGAGCATTTCTCTCCAGAATCCCAAGGGATCGTCTCTGGGAAACTCAGGTACAGCCTTCCCTGGCCTCTATTTAAACTCTATATAAACTCTCTTCCCTGGCCTCTATATAAATTTATGTGTAGAATGTGTGTGTGTGTGTGTCCCTGAGGTCTCCTCGAAGACGAGATGTCACATCTCACGGGGTTTTCCTCTTATCAGTAAATCACAGTCAGTGTCAGAGACTCGTGTCCTCTCGAGGCCTTCTGCTTTATTAGTTCATTAACACTCATTACGATTCGCTCGGTGTAATCCTCGTGTGTTGGTCTTCCGTCAGGTTTGTCCGAGTCCCACGGGAGCAGCGCCGGCATGTCCGTGAACGTGAACCTCGTGGCGCCTGAGAAAGTGTCGGCCAGCACGAGACGGAGATACGAGACGCAGGTCTGGGAACAGTGACTCACACATGACATCATCAGAAACACACTTTCTTCCTCATCTTGAGCCTGTAGAGAACATGCGGTCACACCAAACATCAGTCACACACCAGATATAAGTTGTGATGTTGTTTCTCTAGTGTGATCAGGACACTATAGTTCACTTCTGTGAGTGACGAGAGCAAAATAAAGCAAACTGAGACATATTACACACAATAACTCTTCATACAGTGACATTAATAAACTGACTCCTCCACTGTGAGCTGATGATGTTCTGCTGAAGTGTGTTTTCTGCTCTTTTCACACACACACTGAACAACATTCGCATTGCTTGGTCACTGGTTGAGCTAAACTGGTATTCTCTAATTGTGTCGTTCAATTGATCAGCTGACAGATATTCAACATAATTCATGTGTGAGAGTCCAACAGAAGGACAAAACCAGTCACATATCAAACACTGAGTTCTGCTCACGTTTATCACCATTTACTGAACTCTGATGAAACGCCTTTAGTTTTCTGTTGATTTTGCATTATGATCATGAACTGATTCTGTCTTTCAGATTCAATCGCGACTGCAGAACCTGAGCAACAATTTACAGAACAAGAGCAGCGACATCGAAGTGTTGGCTGTAAGTACATGATGTCATTTCCTGCCGTCAGATCAACACATGAGCCTCAGAGACTCACACTGCGTTCAAGGCTAACACTAGCGGTCGACCGATCTGTGGCATAGCAGCGGATCTGGCCTTTTTAAATCATCGGCATTGACTGACATGTTTTACACACACACACACACACACACACACACACACACACACACACATACACACACGCAGTTCTCAGAATTGTGAACAGCAGGAGGCGAACGCTTGTCAGTGAGATTTACATCGTTTGCATATTTAGTTGATTAGTGGTTATGAAGGAATACAGTGGTTTACTGTTTTTACACTTTACAAAACTCCTCTAGCCCTGAGTTACGGGTTCATATGCGACTCGAGCTACACACACACACACACACACACACACGTCACTTACAGAAACACAATCTGCACTGATATCAGGGTTTCACACATTCACACTCACACACACACACACTCACAGACACACACACACACACACACACACTCACAGACACTCACACACACACACACACACACACACCACTTACAGAAACACAATCTGCACTGATATCAGGGTTACACACATACACATTCACACACTCACACACACTCACAGACACTCTCACACACACTCACAGACACTCTCACACACACACACTTCCACACACACACACTTCCACTCATCATGTGCTTTACACTTTAATTCATTCCTCAAAAAGCTGTTAAAGTCTTGAACGGCCTGTATAAACCCTGCGTATGCAAACACTCTCGATGTCACATGACTCTGACATTAACGCTCACTTCCTGTCCACTGATGCGCTGTGTTTACACTGTGTGCCGTTCTCCAGATAAGCCTCCATTTTGTGTGTGTGTGTGTGTGTGTGTGTGTGTGTGTGTTAATGAGCCTCAAGATCTGCCATTCCTCCTCAGGTTGATCTGTCCAAGGAAACACTCGTCAACTTCCTGTCCCTCGAGGTCTGTGCCGATTCATTTTCAAACTTAAGAAAGCACTATGTCGTGTTTATGACAGGTTGTGTTGTCTCAGTAATGTCCAGTTGTCATGACAATGACACTGACAGGTTATGATGTATTGGTTTATGTCAAGGTGTCATAACAAAGACATCTCAAACAATGTCATATTTACATACAACATTAAAAATGTAATGAGCGAATGACACTTAACGACAGTCATCATAAACATGCATAAACCTACCTTCATATTCATGATGTCGTGTCACGGTCATGAAGGTGTCATGTCAGTCTTATGCACGCCCCTTCTAGTAAATTGATACCACGTTATACTTAAAATAACCTTTCTGAACAAAAAAAAATAAAATTTAATATTTTTTTTTAATGTAAAACATTAATGTTTTAATGTAAAACAATAAAATAACATTACCCCAAAAAATACATTAAAAAAATATTTAAAAAAATATTTTTATATATTTTTTTAATATATTTTTTGGGGTAATGTTATTTTATTTACCTCTAAATTATTAGATTTGATCAATAAATAATAAATTAATAGTAATTTAAACACATTCCTCAGACTCTTAACTTTAAATTCAAAATAATTTCATGCATAACTCTTTTAATTCAGCTCTAAATATCTTCCATCGGGAGTCTTTGCCCTCTTGTGGAGAAATAATAATAACAACATGATATTTGATGACTGTAGATGGGCTTATATCTCTATATGAGCAGAGGAGCTGTTCCGCTGGGTCCTAAAGCCACTTTCTCTTCAGTGTGCGTTCACACACACATGTACACACTATACAATCTTTTTTATGGTAAAATTTTAGCATTTTTAGTTTGAATTTTGAGCATTTTTATGGTTTGTTTAGGGGCTCAAAACAATATATTTTGTGTATCCGTGGTTCAAATGCGACTTAAGTCCTGGGGTCTCAGACCCCTCACAATCAGTTTTTTTTTTTACAAAAATCAAAAATTGACACTCCAGTTAGTATTGAGTTTTTAGTGAGCTATGCTGACCTGCTAAACCCTGATTGTGAATATGAATGAAGTGAATATGATGAGCTCTGACTGCTGTGTTCCTCCTCAGTTCGAGGGCGAGGAGCAGTTCAACATCAGTGTGAAGACGCTTCTGTCTCGGCTGCCCAAACAGCGCTACCTCAAGAGCATCTGTGACCAGATTCACCACCTCAAAATATACAAACGGTAAGGCCAGATTATCCACACACTATATAATATCTCACTGGAAATTAAATGTTCAGGTCTATGCTCAAAAAGCAAATAAATGGATTATAACTATATCGTAAATAGAATTTAGTTTAAAAAAATCACCTAAAAATAAAAGATGTAAATATTTTTGTTCCAGACACTTTAAGAACATTATTTTCATTTTTTTTTTTAATTCTGCTTAAGTTTTGTCTTTGAATACTCTTTTCTTCAGAATGTTTCATGAGTCTGTCGTCGGTGTGTGTGTGTGTGTGTTTCAGGATCGCTGTGGTGGTTCTGTACAGTTACAGAGACGATTATTACAAGATCCTCCTCTGATGTCGCTTTATGGTGTCCAGAGCCGGAGCATGATTGACAGGTCCACTGGTGACATCACACCACATACTGTACAGTGCAGAACTGAAGGAAATAAAGTATTTTCCCAAAGCCCATGGTCTTATTTAAACATGCACAAGTTAATGTACTTTAATGAGCACAGAATAAAGTCTTAATTTTACATGTGTATATAGAACAGCTTTTCAGAAATTCAGAATAATATTGTTTATAATACCTTAAACTTTTCATAATCAAGCTCTAAATCAATCAATGTGACTAAGAAATTAGAGTTGACGTTAACTCAATCAGATGATGTGGTCATGCATAAAGCAATATATGATGCACACTGGGACCTGATGTAAAAAATAATTTTCATGTGACGAACCGAGTTATTACGAGCACAGATAAGAGTTTAAGATTTTGATCATATCACTCATCTCTCAGAAATTGAACCCAGAAGTTAATTATAAGTTGTGCAATAATATTTATGCAGCCAAAGGCAATGTTGCAATAAGATCATATTATGCAATGCGGTTGTAATTATCAATGTTCACAAGGGCGTTTTCATTTGTTTTGATGAAAATGTTTGGTAAAATGCTTTGGGAGAGCGAACCAATATAATTACGAGTATTTTTTTTTCATACAAATGATATTTTGTACACGAATACAGTTAATCCTTCCTGAAATCTGATTATGTATAAAAACATGAATCTTTCTTAAAGCTAAAGAAGTTATTCAGCTAACAGCAGATCTGAGTTCATGTTACGGCACTTCATAACGTTCCCATGGCAACATGTTACGTCACTTCTTAACATTCCCATGGCAACATGTTACGTCACTGCATAACGTTCCCATGGCAACAGGGGGAAATGGCGGCTCTCGTGTGTTAGTGTTTCAAAGCAGCTTTACAGTGGAAATAATGTAGTAATAATGTTGTTACATGTAAAATTAAATGACCCTAACTAACTAAGCAAGCCAAAGGCGACGAGACCGCAGCAGGAATATTATTATAGCAAGAAAAGGAGCGACACGGTTCACACAATTGATTTTTATTTGAGAAACAGATGTACATGTGAGGATCATATCGACACGGCAAAGCCAAATAAATAAGCAGACAGACGTTTACAAAATCTGTACAGCAGCTTCGGTTTCTGCCAACATCACACACACCAACTACGCTTTAGTATTAATAAATACATGTGAAAAAATAAATAAGATACTTTCCTCTACTATTTTTGTAATGGTTTTTGTACATTTATCAAACTGCATTCACTCTAATTCCCCTCCGAACGACAATCAACATGTGATTCATCCAGACTAACACACAACGTCTAACAAACCACTTCTCTTTTGGATAGTATGACATCAAAATCATGTAAGATGATGCTAATAAAGTCCCATTCGTCACGTAAACGTCTTCCTCGCTGAAACTTCATGAGATCACAACCATAATTAACATATGACAGTTTCGCCAATCATTTACATATCTCTTAAAGATACAGTATCAAAAACTGAGTCTGTCAGAGCAAACAAAATGTTAATGTAAATAATTTCTACCTTTTTTTTGGCACCAAAAACCTCGACAACTTGGAAAACTATATAAACGAAGAAAAAGAGCATTTTAAACACGCATTTCAAGAGGCGCAAATAATAATAAAGTTTCTCCAGATTTGTTTTAACCAGTTATGAGCGATATCTTTGTATTGCGACGCTTGTCGTGAGTTCGTTCATGTTACGAACGTCTAGTGTCGCTTCGCCCGCTCCATCGCGTAACAGAGACTTTACGAGTAACACACAGAACTGAATAAACCGAGGTCAGGAAACACGGCAGTCCCGTAAGGCCTCAAGATAGCTACCGTCCGTGTGGATTTGCACAATGCTAATAATCTCCGGTAGAAAGTTTCGTCGTGGATCGACACAGAACGGCACGAAACTCCATGTCCATGAAACCGTCGTCCTCGTTGACGCGCAATAGAAATACGTTAAAGCATGAGATGTGGAGCGTTTCACAATACTTGGTTCTTCCGCCGGAGAACGAGGCTCCTGACGCGTTGGAGGATCCGGTTAGCATCCGTGTCCGTTAGCGAGTTTAGCGCGCGGGATTGTGATCCGCTCCGCTTCCGACGGGAAGCTCCCGTTCCTCGAGCTCTGGAACTTGTTCTCTCTGGACGACGGCTCCATGTAAACCACCGAGTTCTTGTTCACGTGCTTCTTCAGGATCACCGTCTGCAGAGGAAACAGGTGATATTCGCTTTTTATGCAGAATCATTTTCACTCTATATTTGGTAACAATGCGCGATATATCGGCCACATTATCGGTATGCGTTTTTAATGTTATCGTTTTCGGCCCGATAAGAAAATTTAGCTTGAAATATGATTGGAATCACTTAAAAAAAGGAAAATATCGTCATATCGGCTACATCAAATTATAATGAGAACATCATAATTGTGTGTTTCAATGATGAGACTTTTTGTAATCAGACAAAAAATATATAAAAATGTTAATTTAGATTATCGGCCAATATATCGGAATTATCGGTTATCATATCGGCCAAAATTTTTGTGCATCCCTAATATTTAGAAATAATAATCATTTTTCTTCCTGATGTTAGTAATTATAATATATTAACTCTTTCATCGCCAGCATTTTTGATCATTTTCACAAAATGAATATTTTGTTGTATGTATATCTGAACATGCAATACATCAAAGGAAAGAACAAACAAACTGTTTTATTCTATTCTATTATCGTTATCGGCCAAAATGTTCGTATTTATGCATGCCTAAAATTTAAAAAATAATAATTATTTTTATTTGTATAGTGCATTTCACACTTCCTGATGTTAGTGTTTAGAATATCTTAACTCTTTCACCGCCAGCATTTTTAATCATTTTCACAAAATGAATATTTTGTTGTATGTATATCATAAAAAAAAAACTTTTCAAAAACTGTTTTATTCTAGCTTCATGCATTTTTTTTTTTTTATCAGCACCTGATTGTGGGTAGTTTTTATAAGCAATGTTTTTTAATAAAACCCAGAGAAAATGAGGGCGCTCACCTTTTTGGGCGCGCTGTAGCAGGACATCTGGACCCAGCGGTTCCTCTTGTTGACCAGGACGGCCACGATGAGGAAGATCACGACGGCTACGAGGATCCCCGCCAGAATCCAGGCCGCTGATTGGTAGATCAGCGTCATCTCCGTCTGGCTCGGGAACTCCTTCGGGAGTCCTTTACCGGCGTCTAGAAGAGAACGGCGGCATCAGAGAACAGCGACCCAACAAAAAAAAAATGAAACTAAAATTATTCAAATTAAACTAATTTACAAATGTAAAATTAAACAAATCAAAATAATACAGTTATTTTAAAAAATCATGAAATTTTAAATATATAAAAAAATCTAATAATTTAAAAATAAAAGTAGCTACTAAAAAATTAACAGAATTGAAATAAAATCGGTTAAATTAAAACACTTACTAAAAATAAATACTAAAAGAGTATTTTTAAAATTAAATCAAAATAAAACTGTTATTAAAAATGAATCATGAATATTAAAATAACTTAAATAAATAAAATAATAACTAATATAATTTAATAATATTTAATATAATTTAATCAGTCAAATGAAAACACTTACTGAAATAAATAATAAATATACTACATTAATATAAATAATACGAAAAAAATAAAACTTTAAATAAAAGTTTGTAAAATTGTATAAAAATAAAACAGATGCTTGAAATTAATAATAAAATAAAATAAACTAATACATAAATGAATAACTGATCAACTGTCAATATTTCCAATGCTTGCTCATCTGATCAGTGTAGATTAGAACAGCTTGATCTCGGCTCGGGTGTTTTCATTGGCTGATGCGTCTGGTTTTGTTCTCATGACATCAGTTCATGATGGTGTGTATGTGTGTGTGTGTGTGTGTGTGTGTGAGAGAGAGAGAGTGTGTGTAAGCACCTGTGGCTGTATATGTGTGTGTGTGTGTGTGTGTGTGTGTAAGCACCTGTGGCTGTGTTTGTGACTGTGTGTGTGTGTGCGTCTGTGTAAGCACATGTGTGTGTGTGTGTGTGTGTGTGTACCTGTGACAGTGAAGAGTGTAGGAGCTGTGCTGGTCCCTGGGCTCTGGCTCTCTGCTTCGGCCCCTGCGCTCGACACCAGAACCGGCTCTGACGTCGTGGAGATGTCTGTGGATGGGGAACAAAAACAGTTACACAAACACATCGATTATGGAGACGTCAAGAGAGGCTCATCAGTCTCGTCTAAAGCCACAGCCACAGCTGTTCGTGACACGCAGGGCGTGAGATTTATCATGTGATTCACACTCGAATATTTCCACAGGGAAAAACAAGCTGCCGTTTCTGAGCCGGACCCCAAACCCAAACACACACAGAAGATGAACGGTGGAGGCGAACAAAGCGAGGCTTTCCCTCCAAAGGAAACGCTGACGGAGTGATTCGCTCAGGAAACACGTGAATGTGCATGCATCCCACATAGCATTTATGCGTAGCATTTATTGAGATAATGGTATAAATGCTACGTGGATCTCAATATCTCAGCTCTGGAAGGGTCTAGAGCCTCCGTTTTTGCACTCAGGTCAAAGTCTCACAGCCCTCTATCATAATCCAGAGTTTCGAGAAGGTTGGAGAAACTTATTTTTTCGCCCCCCCCAAAAAAACGAAAGGGGTAACACTGTCGTTTTTTTTTTTCAGGTCGAAATTTTGAGTTTCTCCAATCTTCTTGAAACTCTGGATTCTGATAGAGGGCCATGAGACTAAGACGTGAGTGCAAAAATGGAGGCTCTAGACCCTTCGAGAGCTGAGATATTGAGATCTACATAGCATTTATGCTATTATAAATATCTCAATATCTCAGCTCTGGAAGGATCTAGAGCCTCCATTTTTGCACTCAGGTCAAAGTCTCGTGGCCCTCTATCAGAATCCAGAGTTTTGAGAAGATTGGAGAAACTTAATTTTTCGCCCGAAAACGGAAAAAACGAAAGGGGTAACACTGTCGTTTTTTTTTCGGGTCGAAATTTTGAATGTTGATATCTCAGCTCTGGAAGGGTCTAGAGCCTCCATTTTTGCACTCAGGTCAAAGTCTCGTGGCCCTTTATCAGAATCCAGAGTTTTGAGAAGATTGGAGAAACTTAATTTTTCGGCCAAAAATGAAAAAAACGAAAGGGGTAACACTGTTGTTTTTTTTCCTGGTCGAAATTTTGAATTTCGATATCTCAGCTCTGGAAGGGTCTAGAGCCTCCATTTTTGCACTCAGGTCAAAGTCTCACAGCCCTCTATCATAATCCAGAGTTTTGAGAAGATTGGAGAAACTTAATTTTTCGCCCGAAAACGGAAAAAACGAAAGGGGTAACACTGTCGTTTTTTTTTCGGGTCGAAATTTTGAATGTTGATATCTCAGCTCTGGAAGGGTCTAGAGCCTCCATTTTTGCACTCAGGTCAAAGTCTCGTGGCCCTCTATCATAATCCAGAGTTTTGAGAAGATTGGAGAAACTTAATTTTTCGCCCGAAAACGGAAAAAAACGAAAGGGGTAACACTGTCGTTTTTTTTTCGGGTCGAAATTTTGAATGTTGATATCTCAGCTCTGGAAGGGTCTAGAGCCTCCATTTTTGCACTCAGGTCAAAGTCTCACAGCCCTCTATCATAATCCAGAGTTTTGAGAAGATTGGAGAAACTTAATTTTTCGCCCAAAAACGGAAAAAAACGAAAGGGGTAACACTGTCGTTTTTTTTCCAGGTCGAAATTTTGAATTTCGATATCTCAGCTCTGGAAGGGTCTAGAGCCTCCATTTTTGCACTCAGGTCAAAGTCTCGTGGCCCTCTATCATAATCCAGAGTTTTGAGAAGATTGGAGAAACTTAATTTTTCACCCAAAAACGGAAAAAAACGAAAGGGGTAACACTGTCGTTTTTTTTTTTCGGGTCGAAATTTTGAATGTTGATATCTCAGCTCTGGAAGGGTCTAGAGCCTCCATTTTTGCACTCAGGTCAAAGTCTCGTGGCCCTCTATCATAATCCAGAGTTTTGAGAAGATTGGAGAAACTTAATTTTTCGCCCAAAAACGGAAAAAAACGAAAGGGGTAACACTGTCGTTTTTTTTTCGGGTCGAAATTTTGAATTTCGATATCTCAGCTCTGGAAGGGTCTAGAGCCTCCATTTTTGCACTCAGGTCAAAGTCTCGTGGCCCTCTATCAGAATCCAGAGTTTTGAGAAGATTGGAGAAACTTAATTTTTCGCCCCAAAACGGAAAAAAACGAAAGGGGTAACACTGTCGTTTTTTTTCCGGTCGAAATTTTGAATGTTGATATCTCAGCTCTGGAAGGGTCTAGAGCCTCCATTTTTGCACTCAGGTCAAAGTCTCACAGCCCTCTATCATAATCCAGAGTTTTGAGACGATTGGAGAAACTTAATTTTTCACCCAAAAACTAAAAAAAACGAAAGGGGTAACACTGTCGTTTTTTTTTTCGGGTCGAAATTTTGAATTTCGATATCTCAGCTCTGGAAGGGTCTAGAGCCTCCATTTTTGCACTCAGGTCAAAGTCTCACAGCCCTCTATCAGAATCCAGAGTTTTGAGACGATTGGAGAAACTTAATTTTTCGCCCAAAAACGAAAAAAAACGAAAGGGGTAACACTGTCGTTTTTTTTTCGGGTCGAAATTTTGAATTTGATATCTCAGCTCTGGAAGGGTCTAGAGCCTCCATTTTTGCACTCAGGTCAAAGTCTCACAGCCCTCTATCATAATCCAGAGTTTTGAGAAGATTGGAGAAACTTAATTTTTCGCCCAAAAACGAAAAAAACGAAAGGGGTAACACTGTCGTTTTTTTTTCGGGTCGAAATTTTGAATTTCGATATCTCAGCTCTGGAAGGGTCTAGAGCCTCCATTTTTGCACTCAGGTCAAAGTCTCGTGGCCCTCTATCAGAATCCAGAGTTTTGAGAAGATTGGAGAAACTTAATTTTTCGCCCAAAAACGGAAAAAAACGAAAGGGGTAACACTGTCGTTTTTTTTTTCGGTCGAAATTTTGAATTTGATATCTCAGCTCTGGAAGGGTCTAGAGCCTCCATTTTTGCACTCAGGTCAAAGTCTCGTGGCCCTCTATCATAATCCAGAGTTTTGAGAAGATTGGAGAAACTTAATTTTTCACCCAAAAACTAAAAAAAAACGAAAGGGGTAACACTGTCGTTTTTTTTTCGGGTCGAAATTTTGAATTTGATATCTCAGCTCTGGAAGGGTCTAGAGCCTCCATTTTTGCACTCAGGTCAAAGTCTCGTGGCCCTCTATCAGAATCTGAGTTTTGAGAAGATTGGAGAAACTTAATTTTTCGGCCAAAAATGAAAAAAAACGAAAGGGGTAACACTGTCGTTTTTTTTTCGGGTCGAAATTTTGAATTTGATATCTCAGCTCTGGAAGGGTCTAGAGCCTCCATTTTTGCACTCAGGTCAAAGTCTCACAGCCCTCTATCATAATCCAGAGTTTTGAGAAGATTGGAGAAACTTAATTTTTCGCCCAAAAACGAAAAAAACGAAAGGGGTAACACTGTCGTTTTTTTTCGGGTCGAAATTTTGAATTCGATATCTCAGCTCTGGAAGGGTCTAGAGCCTCCATTTTTGCACTCAGGTCAAAGTCTCGTGGCCCTCTATCAGAATCCAGAGTTTTGAGAAGATTGGAGAAACTTAATTTTTCGCCCAAAAACGAAAAAAAACGAAAGGGGTAACACTGTCGTTTTTTTTTCTGGTCGAAATTTTGAATTTCGATATCTCAGCTCTGGAAGGGTCTAGAGCCTCCATTTTTGCACTCAGGTCAAAGTCTCACAGCCCTCTATCATAATCCAGAGTTTTGAGAAGATTGGAGAAACTTAATTTTTCGCCCGAAAACGAAAAAAAACGAAAGGGGTAACACTGTCGTTTTTTTCGGGTCGAAATTTTGAATTTGATATCTCAGCTCTGGAAGGGTCTAGAGCCTCCATTTTTGCACTCAGGTCAAAGTCTCACAGCCCTCTATCATAATCCAGAGTTTTGAGAAGATTGGAGAAACTTAATTTTTCGCCCCAAAACGAAAAAAAGAAAGGGGTAACACTGTCGTTTTTTTTTTCGGGTCGAAATTTTGAATGTTGATATCTCAGCTCTGGAAGGGTCTAGAGCCTCCATTTTTGCACTCAGGTCAAAGTCTCGTGGCCCTCTATCATAATCCAGAGTTTTGAGAAGATTGGAGAAACTTAATTTTTCGCCCAAAAACGAAAAAAACGAAAGGGGTAACACTGTCGTTTTTTTTTTCGGGTCGAAATTTTGAATTTGATATCTCAGCTCTGGAAGGGTCTAGAGCCTCCATTTTTGCACTCAGGTCAAAGTCTCGTGGCCCTCTATCATAATCCAGAGTTTTGAGAAGATTGGAGAAACTTAATTTTTCGCCCAAAAACGGAAAAAACGAAAGGGGTAACACTGTCGTTTTTTTTTTCGGGTCGAAATTTTGAATTTCGATATCTCAGCTCTGGAAGGGTCTAGAGCCTCCATTTTTGCACTCAGGTCAAAGTCTCGTGGCCCTCTATCAGAATCCAGAGTTTTGAGAAGATTGGAGAAACTTAATTTTTCGCCCAAAAACGGAAAAAACGAAAGGGGTAACACTGTCGTTTTTTTTTCGGGTCGAAATTTTGAATGTTGATATCTCAGCTCTGGAAGGGTCTAGAGCCTCCATTTTTGCACTCAGGTCAAAGTCTCACAGCCCTCTATCATAATCCAGAGTTTTGAGAAGATTGGAGAAACTTAATTTTTCGCCCAAAAAAAAAAAAAACGAAAGGGGTAACACTGTCGTTTTTTTTTCGGGTCGAAATTTTGAATTTCGATATCTCAGCTCTGGAAGGGTCTAGAGCCTCCATTTTTGCACTCAGGTCAAAGTCTCACAGCCCTCTATCATAATCCAGAGTTTTGAGAAGATTGGAGAAACTTAATTTTTCGCCCAAAAACGGAAAAAAACGAAAGGGGTAACACTGTCGTTTTTTTTTCGGGTCGAAATTTTGAATTTTGATATCTCAGCTCTGGAAGGGTCTAGAGCCTCCATTTTTGCACTCAGGTCAAAGTCTCACAGCCCTCTATCATAATCCAGAGTTTTGAGAAGATTGGAGAAACTTAATTTTTCGCCCAAAAACGGAAAAAAAACGAAAGGGGTAACACTGTCGTTTTTTTTTCGGGTCGAAATTTTGAATTTCGATATCTCAGCTCTGGAAGGGTCTAGAGCCTCCATTTTTGCACTCAGGTCAAAGTCTCGTGGCCCTCTATCAGAATCCAGAGTTTTGAGAAGATTGGAGAAACTTAATTTTTCGCCCAAAAACGGAAAAAAACGAAAGGGGTAACACTGTCGTTTTTTTTTCGGTCGAAATTTTGAATTTGATATCTCAGCTCTGGAAGGGTCTAGAGCCTCCATTTTTGCACTCAGGTCAAAGTCTCGTGGCCCTCTATCATAATCCAGAGTTTTGAGAAGATTGGAGAAACTTAATTTTTCACCCAAAAACTAAAAAAAACGAAAGGGGTAACACTGTCGTTTTTTTTTTCGGGTCGAAATTTTGAATTTGATATCTCAGCTCTGGAAGGGTCTAGAGCCTCCATTTTTGCACTCAGGTCAAAGTCTCGTGGCCCTCTATCATAATCCAGAGTTTTGAGAAGATTGGAGAAACTTAATTTTTCGCCCAAAAATGAAAAAAACGAAAGGGGTAACACTGTCGTTTTTTTTTTCGGTTCGAAATTTTGAATGTTGATATCTCAGCTCTGGAAGGGTCTAGAGCCTCCATTTTTGCACTCAGGTCAAAGTCTCACAGCCCTCTATCATAATCCAGAGTTTTGAGAAGATTGGAGAAACTTAATTTTTCGCCCAAAAACGGAAAAAAACGAAAGGGGTAACACTGTCGTTTTTTTTTCGGGTCGAAATTTTGAATTTCGATATCTCAGCTCTGGAAGGGTCTAGAGCCTCCATTTTTGCACTCAGGTCAAAGTCTCGTGCCCTCTATCATAATCCAGAGTTTTGAGAAGATTGGAGAAACTTAATTTTTCGCCCAAAAACGAAAAAAACGAAAGGGGTAACACTGTCGTTTTTTTTTTGGGTCGAAATTTTGAATTTCGATATCTCAGCTCTGGAAGGGTCTAGAGCCTCCATTTTTGCACTCAGGTCAAAGTCTCACAGCCCTCTATCATAATCCAGAGTTTTGAGAAGATTGGAGAAACTTAATTTTTCGCCCGAAAACGGAAAAAAACGAAAGGGGTAACACTGTCGTTTTTTTTTCGGGTCGAAATTTTGAATGTTGATATCTCAGCTCTGGAAGGGTCTAGAGCCTCCATTTTTGCACTCAGGTCAAAGTCTCGTGGCCCTCTATCAGAATCCAGAGTTTTGAGAAGATTGGAGAAACTTAATTTTTCGCCCAAAAACGGAAAAAACGAAAGGGGTAACACTGTCGTTTTTTTTTCGGTCGAAATTTTGAAATTTGATATCTCAGCTCTGGAAGGGTCTAGAGCCTCCATTTTTGCACTCAGGTCAAAGTCTCACAGCCCTCTATCATAATCCAGAGTTTTGAGAAGATTGGAGAAACTTAATTTTTCGCCCAAAAACGAAAAAAAAAAAACGGGGTAACACTGTCGTTTTTTTTTCGGGTCGAAATTTTGAATTTCGATATCTCAGCTCTGGAAGGGTCTAGAGCCTCCATTTTTGCACTCAGGTCAAAGTCTCGTGGCCCTCTATCATAATCCAGAGTTTTGAGAAGATTGGAGAAACTTAATTTTTCGCCCAAAAACGGAAAAAAACGAAAGGGGTAACACTGTCGTTTTTTTTTCGGGTCGAAATTTTGAATTTCGATATCTCAGCTCTGGAAGGGTCTAGAGCCTCCATTTTTGCACTCAGGTCAAAGTCTCGTGGCCCTCTATCATAATCCAGAGTTTTGAGAAGATTGGAGAAACTTAATTTTTCGCCCAACGAAAAAAAACGAAAGGGGTAACACTGTCGTTTTTTTTTCGGGTCGAAATTTTGAATTTCGATATCTCAGCTCTGGAAGGGTCTAGAGCCTCCATTTTTGCACTCAGGTCAAAGTCTCACAGCCCTCTATCATAATCCAGAGTTTTGAGAAGATTGGAGAAACTTAATTTTCGCCGAAAACGAAAAAAACGAAAGGGGTAACACTGTCGTTTTTTTTTCGGGTCGAAATTTTGAATTTGATATCTCAGCTCTGGAAGGGTCTAGAGCCTCCATTTTTGCACTCAGGTCAAAGTCTCACAGCCCTCTATCATAATCCAGAGTTTGAGAAGATTGGAGAAACTTAATTTTTCGCCCAAAATGGAAAAAAACGAAAGGGGTAACACTGTCGTTTTTTTTTCGGGTCGAAATTTTGAATTTGATATCTCAGCTCTGGAAGGGTCTAGAGCCTCCATTTTTGCACTCAGGTCAAAGTCTCACAGCCCTCTATCATAATCCAGAGTTTTGAGAAGATTGGAGAAACTTAATTTTTCGCCCAAAAATGAAAAAAAACGAAAGGGGTAACACTGTCGTTTTTTTTTCGGGTCAAAATTTTGAATTTTGATATCTCAGCTCTGGAAGGGTCTAGAGCCTCCATTTTTGCACTCAAGTCAAAGTTTCGTTGCCCTCTATCATAATCCAGAGTTTTGAGAAGATTGGAGAAACTTAATTTTTCGCCCAAAAATGAAAAAAAACGAAAGGGGTAACACTGTCGTTTTTTTTTTCGGGTCGAAATTTTGAATTTCGATATCTCAGCTCTGGAAGGGTCTAGAGCCTCCATTTTTGCACTCAGGTCAAAGTCTCGTGGCCTCTATCATAATCCAGAGTTTTGAGAAGATTGGAGAAACTTAATTTTTCGCCCAAAAATGAAAAAAAACGAAAGGGTAACACTGTCGTTTTTTTTTTCGGGTCGAAATTTTGAATTTGATATCTCAGCTCTGGAAGGGTCTAGAGCCTCCATTTTTGCACTCAGGTCAAAGTCTCACGCCCTCTATCATAATCCAGAGTTTTGAGAAGATTGGAGAAACTTAATTTTTCGCCCAAAAATGAAAAAAACGAAAGGGGTAACACTGTCGTTTTTTTTCGGGTCGAAATTTTGAATTTGATATCTCAGCTCTGGAAGGGTCTAGAGCCTCCATTTTTGCACTCGGGTCAAAGTCTCACAGGCCCTCTATCATAATCCAGAG
>NW_024121155.1:7498884-7708884 GCF_016745375.1 Pimephales promelas
CGACGCTTTTCACTGTGTAGTACGACGTCCGTTGGGAACGTATTGCGTATTACGGAGCTGATTTTCAACTGCCAGTGTGAAGGCGGCGTTAGCCGTAAAACCGTCGCCGCGCTCTGAATGGCGCCACGAGCTCGGGAGAAAATCGCGAATATCTCGGCGAAAAATCAACGTTTCGACGCCAATTTTTTATCGAGATACAGGCCCCTAAAGCCCCTCTGGAAGCAAAAAACGCAAATAGGCTATGTCAACGAAAACTGAACGTATCCGGCGGAGACCGGCTCCTTCGAACCGTCTCGCCGAACTGAACAAAACATATGCGTTTTCGTCATTTTTGGTGGAGTATTCGCGGAGATATTATGCTGCTGTGAGAATTTCCCGCTTGTGCTCAAGAAACGCGTTTGAGCCGATCTCCTTTACTGAGATCAGAATCACATGTGGAACACTTATGGATTTTGTTTTCCCTGCAGTTTTAAAGTAAAACAGTTGAATAGTATTTTTTTTTTTTTTTTGAGTGTGCATTTTTCATAACAATACACGTAAAATTCTGTAACTTTCAGAGCAATGAAGAAGGTGACGGCTGAGTCCTACGTGTTTTCCCACCAGCGGAGCAAGTTGATTGGCTATATTAAAATTTTACCGTTTCCAGTCGGCAAAACTCCAAACACAACTTTTTTTTTTTAATGACTCGAGTGCTGTTCTTTGTTCTGTTTTCAAGAAAAGCTTAAGTTCAAATCATCCAGAGTCGCGGATCAAAGACAGATGTTCGCCAGTTTTCGCAACTCTGTCGCCATTATGTTAAGCCCGCCTGACAACTCTATATACACGATGTGATTGTGGCCTGACCAGAGTTTGGTTTTTCCAGCTAAAACGTCTATGGAGAGTTAGACCACACAAATACCTTTTGCTGCCGCTAGGATGCGTCTAGATTTCTAGGCTAGTCTTCAGTCACTTCAGGCATCAGGTCTCAGGTTTTATTAGGAAGTTCCCTCTAGAGGCGCATCACAGACAAACACACACACACACCATCGGTGATGATGATCAATGAACCATACGACATTAGATATGCTTGTTTCAAATGGGATTTCTATGGAATGATAATGACTCTAAATGGCATTAAGTTTATTAGCTTGACGTTTAATCTTAGAAGCTCTCATCATCTATTTTATTGGATCATTATGATGATATTCTGATGAACTATAAATTACATGTTATGAATTGTCAAATACTGTAATAAACGTATTTAATGTTGATTCGAGCACTTTAGAGAATTAGACATCAAGCTTTGTATTTTATGGGATTTTGACTTTTTGTTTTTATTTATTTATTTATTTACAGTCAGAGACATTTTAGTGCTTTCAATTTTTCCATCTTGTATTTGATTTTATTTCAGCTTTATTTCCATTACTAGAAATGTTTATATATATATATATATATATAGTTTTGGTAAAGGATAATAACCCTGGATTAAAGGCACAGACTATTTAGGTTGATTTTATTCCTTTTTCAGTTTCAGTTTTAGTTTTTAATTTATTTCCAGTTAGATATTTTAGTGCAACATTTCTAATTTATTTTACTTAACTTTTAAGAAAATTTAACTAATTTAAATTAATTTAATTTAAACTAATTTACTTAGTTATTTTACTTAAATGTTATCTTACTTGATTTGTTTTCAGCTTTATTTAAATTAACACAGTTTTTTATGCTTTCAGTTTCAGTTGACGATAATAACATGGATTAAAATGCACAGATTTTTAAAGTTGATTTTAAAAAATCATTTCATTTAGTTTTTTTATATAGCCTATATAATGTTTATATTTTATTTGAACTGTATTGCCTCTGACTCGTCTTCACTGTATTTCTCTTAACAAAAATGTATATATATTTCTTGATAATGATAAACCCTAGACTAAATGTATATTCTATTTATTTTGATTTTATTTTTATTTCATTTTGATTTTTATTTTGAGCTAGATATTTTAGTGCTTAAACTTGAACATATTTCAATTTATTGCCATGCAACATTCCAAATTCACTTTGTTTTTTATCCAATATTTATATTTTATTTCAGCTGCATTTCAATTAACAAAAACATTACTATTTGGGTTTGTTTTATTTTTATTTCAGTTTTGGTTTTTATTTATATCCAGTTAGACATTTTAGTACGACATTCAAATTTTTGTTTAGTTTCAGTTGTTTTATGTGATATTTTATTTTATTTTTAGTTAACGATAATAGCCTTGTATTAAACATCCCCAGACGGCAACATAGTGTCGGCCCAGATCCGGCCCACATCTGGAACATGTGGATTCAGCGCGCACCGGATATGGGCCGACACTAAGTTACTGTCTGGGTCCAGAGCTAATAAAGGAGCGAGTTTCTCATCTCCCTGTTCGGTCTGTGTTTGTGCAGGAGATGGACGTGCCGAACCACGTGTGAATGGAGAACCGAGCCGCTGCGATCATCATGAACATCAGCGCTAACGCCTCAGATGTCCTGTTCACACACAGTCTATGGGAAGTGGTGGCGATCGCTAGCGTCTCCGCCGTGGTGAGCCTCGTGACCATCATCGGGAACGTTCTGGTGATGCTGTCCTTCAAGGTGAACAGCCAGTTGAAGACGGTCAACAACTATTACCTGCTTAGCCTAGCCTTTGCGGACCTCATCATCGGCGTGTTCTCCATGAACCTGTACACCTCATATATCCTCATGGGCTACTGGGCTCTCGGAAGCCTAGCCTGTGATTTATGGCTAGCGTTGGATTATGTGGCTAGTAACGCCTCTGTGATGAACCTACTGGTTATAAGCTTCGATCGCTACTTCTCCATAACCAGACCGCTGACGTATCGAGCCAAGCGCACGCCGAAGCGAGCGGCCATCATGATCGGGTTAGCTTGGCTCGTGTCGTTCGTTCTCTGGGCGCCACCGATCCTCTGCTGGCAGTATTTTGTGGGAAAACGGACGGTTCCTGAACGGCAGTGTCAGATCCAGTTCTTCTCCGAGCCTGTGATTACTTTCGGGACGGCGATAGCCGCTTTTTATTTCCCTGTCTCCGTCATGACTATCCTTTACTGTCGGATATATAAGGAAACCGAGAGACGCACTAAAGATCTCGCCGAGCTTCAAGGCGTAAACTCTTCGCCGAACTCCAGTGGCGAGACTCAAACCGTTCGCTCGTGTTGCGGCTGCAAGCATACGAGCGAAAGCACACAAAACTCCACTCCTAAAGCGGCCGAGTTCAACAGCTACGCCTCCTCCGAGGAAGAGGAGCGATCCACGTCTCCCGGCGTCTTCCAGGCGTCCAAACGCAAAGCCGACGAGCAGAACTACTTCAGAACGAGTCCTACCCTGGTGAAGAAAAATACGCTAAGTATACTTGCAGCTAGACTAATTCAGTACACTTCAAGTGTGTTAAAGGTGCAGTCTCAGATGACGACATCACTTCCTGTCGGCCACTGTAACTTCTGCTGGGTGCAGTTCACAACCTCACCACTAGATGCCGCTGAAATTACACACTGCACCTTTATCTTGAAATGTACTATTTTAGAACAACTCATTTTGCACTATGTATATTTTAGTTGTAATTAAATTTTAATAACTTATGTGTGTATTTAGTGTGCTAAATCGGTACAAAGTATACTTTAAGTACATGCCTGTGTTGGGACTAATTACATGCTTGATTATTGATATTAAAGTGTACTTTATTAAAGTTACAAGTACATTACAAATTCATTGCGAGTGTCTTTGAAACATACAAGCAATATACGATAAGTGTATTATATTTGAGTAAAAAGTACAGTATATGCTCAGTAATAACTTTGGCCAATTCCAAATACTACAAAATTTGTCTTCAATAAAAAATGCACCTTAATAAACAAATAATTGTTAGCTATACTTTGTAGACTGTACTATTGTATACTATAACATTTTCAGCACACAGTTGAAATATACCTAAAATATATTTTAATAAAGTGCAAATAAATACACTTTTAAAAAATAAATAGGCTTTTCACTTTAAATGTTGCATTGTGAAAATAGTAGGTAAAAGCATGACGCTAATATACTATTAATATATTTAAAAATAGTTCACATTTTTGTAAGTATATTTGCAATGTTCTATTGAAAAAAAGGAATATATTTCAAATACAATAAAGTATACTTTTTTTCACTAGGGTTCGCGGAGCAAGAAGTGCGTCTCCTACAAGTTCAAACCGACCGTTCCACTAAAGAACACCAACGGAGACGCGAAACCCTCGTCTTTCTCATCCGCCGAATCCGTGAACGCACCTTCCTCCTCGTCTTCCTCCAAACCCATCGACGCCACACTTAAAAGCCAGATCACCAAGAGGAAGAGGATGGTGCTGATCAAAGAGAAGAAGGCGGCACAGACTCTGAGCGCCATCTTGCTGGCCTTCATCCTTACCTGGACGCCGTATAACATCATGGTTCTGGTGTCCACCTTCTGCTCCGACTGCATCCCGCTCTCGCTCTGGCATCTGGGATACTGGCTGTGTTACGTCAACAGCACCGTCAACCCCATGTGTTACGCACTCTGCAACAAAACCTTCCAGAAGACCTTCCGCATGTTGCTTCTGTGCCAGTGGAGGAAGAAGCGTGAGGAGGAGAAGCTGTACTGGTGCGGCCAGAACCCGGTGGCGGGCGGCAGACTCGCCTGAGACTCAACTGAGACACGCCTGAGACCTTCGGCAGACTCGCCTGAGACTCACCTGAGACACGCCTGAGACCTTCAGCAAACTCGGCTGAGACTCACCTGAGAGTCGGCTGAGACCTTCGGCAGACTCGCCTGAGAGTCGGCTGAGACCTTCAGAAGACTGTCCTAAGACTCAGCTGAGACTCGCCTGAGACCTTCGGCAGACTCGCCTGAGAGTCGCCTGAGACCTTCAGAAGACTGTCCTAAGACTCAGCTGAGACTCGCCTGAGACCTTCGGCAGACTCGCCTGAGAGTCGCCTGAGACCTTCAGAAGACTGTCCTAAGACTCACCTGAGACTCGCCTGAGACCTTCAGCAAACTCGGCTGAGACTCACCTGAGAGTCGGCTGAGACCTTCGGCAGACTCGCCTGAGAGTCGGCTGAGACCTTCAGAAGACTGTCCTAAGACTCAGCTGAGACTCGCCTGAGACCTTCGGCAGACTCGCCTGAGAGTCGCCTGAGACCTTCAGAAGACTGTCCTAAGACTCACCTGAGACTCGCCTGAGACCTTCGGCAGACTCACCTGAGACATGCCTGAGACCTTCAGAAGACTGTCCTAAGACTCACCTGAGACTTGCCTGAGACCTTCGGCAGACTCGCCTGAGACTCGCCTGAGACCTTCAGCAGACTCGCCTGAGACTCACCTGAGACCTTCGGCAGACTCGCCTGAGACTCACCTGAGACCTTCGGCAGACTCGCCTGAGACTCGCCTGAGACCTTCAGCAGACTGTCCTAAGACTCACCTGAGACTCGCCTGAGACATTCGGCAGACTCACCTGAGACATGCCTGAGACCTTCAGAAGACTGTCCTAAGACTCACCTGAGACTTGCCTGAGACCTTCGGCAGACTCGCCTGAGACTCGCCTGAGACCTTCAGCAGACTCGCCTGAGAGTCACCTGAGACCTTCAGAAGATTGTCCTAAGACTCACCTGAGACTCTCCTCAGACCTTCGGCAGACTTGCCTGAGACTCGCCTGAGACCTTCAGCAGACTCGCCTGAGACACGCCTGAGACCTTCAGCAGACTCGCCTGAGAGTTGCCTGAGACCTTCGGCAGACTCGCCTGAGACTCACCTGAGACCTTCGGCAGATTCACCTGAGACTCACCTGAGACTCGCCTGAGACTTTCGGCAGACTCGCCTGAGACTCGCCTGAGACCTTCGGTAGACTCGCCTGAGACTCGCCTGAGACCTTCGGTAGACTCGCCTGAGACCTTTAGCAGACTCGCCTGAGACTCGCCTGAGACCTTCGGCAGACTCGCCTGAGACTCACCTGAGACCTTAGGCAGATTCACCTGAGACTCACCTGAGACTCGCCTGAGACCTTCGGTAGACTCGCCTGAGACCTTCGGTAGACTCGCCTGAGACCTTCAGCAGACTCGCCTGAGACTCGCCTGAGACCTTCGGCAGACTCGCCTGAGAGTTGCCTGAGACCTTCAGAAGACTGTCCTAAAACTCACCTGAGACTCGCCTGAGACCTTCGGCAGACTCGCCTGAGACGCCCCAGATTCATCAGACAACTGACTTTAAAATACTATCACAGGACAGAAACCAGTTTCACTGTCAACTGAAAAGTTTTGATTTATAATGTTCCTGAAAGGATTCTCTTCTGCTCACCGAGGCTGCATTTATTTGTTAAAAAATACAGTAAAAATTATTAGGGAACATGATATATTGGCGACCATATCAGTATCTGCTGATATCTGTTCTTTTTTAATGAAATTTGGCTATAAATTTGGCTAATAATGTATTATTTCCTTCAGCAGAGACACTTCAGATGTGTGCTGTTCAACATGATGGTTTTGAATTGGTTCGTTTTTTTACATCTCGAAGGTGATTGGGCTCCCGGGCGAGACCCCGTTCGTCAGACGTGACGTCGTAGACCGTGACTGACCGAACGGGAATGTGAATATATAGTAAAGTGTAATCTATATGTGAATTTTCAGGATCATTACTCCAGTCTTCAGTGTCACATGATCCTTCAGAAATAATTTTACATTGTTTTACATTCTAATGATATTTCACTCTTTTACTGTATTTTTACTGTATCAAACAAATGCAGCTTTAGGGAGCAGACGAGACTCTTTCAGAAAGATTAGCAAAACTGGTTTTCAGGTTTTAACCAGTTTTGTGTCGTTATAGTGTCTGTGAAGGATGTGATGTAAATGATCTTACCTGAACCTGATCTCTCACTGTATTTCTCAGCATAAAGGATGAATTAAAGCTCCAGGAATCGAACGTCTGCATTTCTGTGCAAAAGTGCATTATAGGCATTGAAGTTTTGGGAAAATGCAACTCGACAAGTATTTTAGTGTGAACTTTTCTTTTAACTCTGTCCTAACTCTTGAGTTCATCTGTAAAGCAGATGTGTGTAATCTTCGGATGATGTGATCCTTAATGGAAATACAGTAAACCTCCTACTATTATCAAATATGAGGGATGATGGAGATCCAGTTTCACGAGTGCAGAACAAACACACCGTCATGTTTTAGCTCAGTGATGATTTTATCCATGTTTTAAGGGCTAATGTTGTACATTTCACTGGCTTGATGTTGATTGTACCCTCTTTAAATGCCTTACTGTACCATTATAAGAACGACAGAAACAGCTTCATTTCTCCTGGATCTGGATGTTTCCCGCTGTCGTGTTGATGAAGATGTCCGAGTTTCAGGAAACGAACGAGGATTGGTTTAAATGTGCCGTAAACAACTCGATGAGGGTGAACAAACATGTCAGGACTTTTATTTTCATCGGCTTCATTAGTGTTTCTGTCTTCATTAGTGTTCACAAAGCCTCAGTGTTTCTGTCTCGTCTTCCTGCACAAATATCTAAAGATTCTGAAATCAAGATCTACTGGAGAAGCGAAATGACTGAAGATCAGAAGAGAAGTGAGTTTGTGTTTAAAACAAGAAATAATCTTGTTTTCCCTTTGAATTAAGATGTTTCTTCTTCATTGGCAGATATTTGTTCTTGTTTTAAGCACAAATTCACTACATTTTAATACATTTTTCAGAAACAAGACTTCCGATCTTATCCAGTAAATGCATCTTGATTTAAGAATGCTGGAAAACAAGACTACACTCTAAAAAATGCTGGGTTGTTTTAACCTAACTTTGGGTCAAATATGGACTAACCCAGCCGTTGGGTTAAATTTTTACATTACATTTTAACCCAACATTTCAGGTTTGTCCATATTTGACCCAAAATTGGGTTAAAACAACCCAGCATTTTTTAGAGTGTATAATCTGCAGTATGTGTCCGGTCTGTTGATTCCCAGTGATCGTGTGTGTGTGTGTGATCTGTTTTATGAAACTTTTTGCACTTCAGTACAAGAAATCTGACGTTTAAATGTTTATTGAATAAAAAAGAAATAGATAATTGATCATCATGTGTTGAATGGGTTAATAATTCAACAATGCACAAAAAAAAAATCTTGTTTTCCAACTCAGTTTTCTCCTTTAGAAGCAAAATGACAAGATTTTTTTTTCAGAAAAGAATAATCTTTTGATTCAGATTATTTTTATTTTCTAATTCGCAAACAAAAATTGTCCCCCTGTAGTCAATAATTCTATCCCTTAAAACTCATCTTTGATCAGCAAAATGACAAATTTAAACGTTATTTCCTTTTAAAATATTCTTCATGCCTTAAAATATCTTGAATGTAACCCGACACTCGCCTCATTTAGAATG
Organism: Pimephales promelas; assembly: GCF_016745375.1. Next base: position 7,507,280 of record NW_024121155.1, read on the forward strand.
CGCGGTTCTATGAATATGCAAATGAGCCCCGCCTCGACTCACTGGTTGACGATCACACGTTGATCTGATTGGTTACAAGGTGGTTTGTGACGTCGCGTGTTTTTGAGACTGCTTTGATTCACTGCAGTTTTAAGGAGGAAATACTCAGCAATGCTGTCCACTTATCAACGCACACACAGTGTGTGTTAAAGCAGATTAAACACACCACACACACACATAAACAACATTAAACGCTGGATTTACACCACAGGGGGACTTTAATTAAAAACATCACTAAATTCAACAGTAACACTTTATTTCACAGTGTCCTTGTTACATATGTTACATACTTACCGTAGTAATAACAGTAAATTGTGCATAATTACATGCAACTAACCCTCAACCAAATCCTAATCTTACCCAAACCCTGTAGTAAGTACATGTTGTCAATTATTATTCCTCAGTTCTTAAATGTATAATAACATCGTAGCAATGACACATTCAGATAAAGCGTGCCCTGCTGATCTTGAAGGATGTTGAGCCGCTCAGAGCTCGTCTCTGGCACAGTCTCCGGAGCGAACCACCTTGACCTGGTCTGAAGGCCTCACCATCATCCAGGCGTATTTGCACAAGTGCTCTTTATTACAGTCCTTCTGCCAGTAGATGACGTTCCTGCGGTTGAGGTTCGCGCCGGCGCACGCGTCGTACCACCACCCTCCGCCCGCGACGCCCTGGAACTCCAGCTTAGCGCAGTTCTGGAAGTAGTTGTCGTTGTCCCGGTCTCGGGTGGTGAAGCGCTGGTTATCGTGAAGATAGTTCTCGGTGTCGAGCGTGAGAGCGTCCGCCGCCGTGCCCTGAAACGGACCCAAACGCAGGCGGTACTGAGCGTCCTCGTCCTCCACCAGAACCGGGTCGTACTCGCCGGTCTTGGTCATGGCGTCCTGGTCCACTAGCTTGACGGCGAGCTTGTAGCGCACGGGTCCGCCGGTGAGCCGGTGCAGGTGCTCGTTGCCCAGCCAGTGGTTTCCCGTGAGCGACCCGAAGCCGCGCTTGTACTCGGCCCAGGTTCTGTCGAAGTCCACGCTGCTGTTGACCGTGATGTGCTGGACCACCGTCCACCCGCCCTCGCTCATGGCACAGAACACCGCGATCGGCGAGTCACCGGGTCGGATCAGATACAGCCCGTCCCGAACCTGACCGCCAGAGCTGTGCCACAGATCATGACAGTCCCGGGGAATCTCTGAGAGAACAAGAAATAAATTATAGCTATATATAGTTTATATATATATATATATATATATAATATACATTTTTCTTATTTTTTTTTACTTTAAAAATACTGGCTCTTCATAAACATTTATTTCAGTTGGGTGCCAAGGCAAGATTTTTATTTAATAGTTATATATTTTCCAGTTTTATTTCCAAAAACAATCTGCTATATTATGTTCTATAATATTTGATTAATTTATATATATATATATATATATAAATTCATTTAAATATTGTTTATATATATATTTTTTTTCTTATATATATACTTTTATTTTTCTTATATAAGAAAATAAAAGTACTAAAATATATTACAAAACCTAAATAGGGCTATAAAAATGAAACTGTAGCTTTTTTATATATACAGAAACTTATATCTTTTTTGAGTACATACACAATATGTTGTCTATGTGGTGCACAAATTATGAGCTAGCTTGGGCTGTTTGTCGGATGCTAGACTGGTAGACTGAAAATATAGCTTTAATTAATTTTTATATTACTTCATATATTTTATTTATGTTTTAGAAATTTTAACTTATTTATTGTATTTATTGTATTTTATAAATACATCGAAGTACTTAACATCTAAAAGACATAAAAAAGAAACGTTATTACCAATAAATATTTTTAGTAAAAAGCTGTGTTGTAATAAATAAAAGAAACTGTAATAAGTATGTTTAAGAAAACGCATGCTTGCCTTGAAAATCTTTCATCATTTCATTAATCAGAAGCCATTATCTCTAACCTGATGTAATTAGTCTTTATTATGTGAACACACCCTGAGTCCTACTTGACCTTTGACCTTTGCTCTAATGGCTCACACGTCAGAATGTGTTAGTGGAGTAAAGTTACGAAAACTGCCCAAAACTCACTCAAACAAACTAGTATTTCTATATATACGAAATGTTTTTGAGTTTGATTTACTGGATCTTGTTATATAATCACTGTGACTGCATGAAGATGCGGGAGTAAAGAGATGTTTGAGTATTAACCAGGATCTGACCTTTGTGTCCGAGGTTCAGGATGAGTTTGTGCTCTTCGGCCTCGAGCATGTGCATGTTTTCAGCCGGAGACGCTTCAGAAGGATCCAGCAGAACCAGAACCAGGCAAACCCACAGCATCCTGGATCCGTGCGACTGGGAGATCCGGAGAATCCTGAGGGAAAGCGAGCCGCACTATCAGCTCTGGACTTCAGCACGCCACTGACGGCTTTATCTGGACGCTTCGCTGGACGAGTTTCACTTTATCTGATTGAGTTCAGCCTTTGACCCGATCACCAGCCGAACCCAGACCTCCGGCTCACACGTGGAGCTGACAGAAGCAAACACGACTAACATTTGCAAAATTAAAAATAATCAAATATAGAAATAAAATCAAAAATCCTACATGCATACTAATTAATACATACAAAATATTAATAAATACTACAGTAGTACTACTGTAATACTACTACCAGGGACAGCAGATGTAAAATAGCCTACTGGCTAATTCTGGCACACTGTACATTTAATCATGTATCATTAGTGTGCATTGTCCCTGTTAAATAAACCTGAAATAAATAAATAAAATAGTATACAAATAAAATATGGTTCTTTATCTATACTGTTATTTAGAAATAACTAATATAGGCCTATATATATATTTAAATCAATGAAAAAGCACATCTTACACTAATATTGAAAACTGAAAATAAATATAAAAGTGAATTGAAAATATTAATAAATACAGTAAATAAATCTACTGACACAAAAAAGTTCCTGTTTTCATGAACAGACCGGATTGTGTTTCACCTCAAATTGCATTTCTGGAATGTGACCTATTTTTTTTTTTTTTTTTGAAGTATTTTATACATCATGGTTAATTTATGCTGATTTTGGAAATATATATACATACATATATATATATATATATATATATATGAAGAGTTCAGATGCAAAAGCCTCTAAATGCCATTTGAAATTTTCTTCTAAAATGACAATTTTTATCAAACTTGTATATATTTAAGTTCAGTAATTTCACTTAAATGACAATTAATAGGTAATCTTCTTTGCCATTTAAGTGAAATTACTGAACTTAAATATACAAGCTTGATAAAAATTATCATTTTAGAAGAAAATTTCAAATGGCACTTAGAGGCTTTTGCATCTGAACTCTTCATATATATATATATATATATATATATATATATATATATATTTCAGTACTGTACACCAACAAGCATCTAATGTGAGTCATCACAACCGAATAATGAGTTATTTGGAAAATATTGTGACCATATTAAACAGTTTGATAGTCGGTTTTATATTCTGGTGATTTTTGAGATTTACAGACGATCGTCATTCATCACACAAGAATGAACTTTGTGTTTTGTGCTGTGTGCGCGTGCGTGTGTGTGTGTGTGTGTGTGTGCGCGCGCGTGTGAGAGAGAGAGAGAGAGAGAGAGAGAGAGAGAGAGAGAGAGAGAGAGAGAGAGAGAGAGAGAGAGAGAGAGAGAGCACACCTTTGCTAAATATAGATTCAGTCTCTATCCATAAATGTCACACTGGGCTCATTTGACAAATACGCACAGACACACACACACACACACACACGGTGTTTGGCAAGTTGCAGCTTATGAAATAAGACGCAACACTTTCTAAACACATTTTCTGTTGAAGAATAAAAATAATCTCTGAAATAAAAATAAAATAGTTGTAGTCGTGACATCATCACGGAGCGCCTGTTAAACTCTGATTGACAGCAGACAGAAATGTAAACCGTCACGTGCAGGTCTATCTGTACCCGAAGGAAAACAACAACTTTAATAATAAACTACTGACGAAAAGCGGAAAACGCGCGCATCGATCCGATGGAGACGCGCGTGGGATCTCGAGCGTGCGCGTGCGTCGCGCTCCTGCTGTTCGCGTTGCACGCGAGTCTCGGTCACGAACACATTAAACTACAGGAGGATGAAGAGACAGCAGAAGATGTGAAGTTCAGGACACATGAGGAAGATCAGCTGAAGTTCAGGACTCCTGAAGGAGATGTGAGGGTCCAGGTGTCGGGTCGAGCTCTGGTTCCGGGAGTCAGAACGCAGGACTGGATCGCTAATGCTCGGGTTCTGCTGGACGGAGACACACATGTGGGATTCATCAGGTGCGTGTAAACATGAACACACACACACACCTGAGACCAGTCTTGGGGAAAGTTACATTACTTTTGCGTCACTTTTTTTCCTCATCTGGGCTGGGCTTGTTGGTATTTTGATTACAAAAAAGTTATATTTTGACAAATGTTAAGGCCTGTTTCAAACGAATTCTGAATAAGCCTCAGGCTAAAGGAAATGTATTGAATGTATTGGGAATGTTAGTGTGTGGATCCCAGAACGGACATTCTAGCTGCGTTCGTTGTTTAGAAATTTGTTCTTAACGCCAGTAGAACAATCTCTTTAATGTTCCCAGAATTTTCCCAGAACCTCCTCATATACAGTATTCCCACAATGTTCTTATTTGATTCGAAAAAATATAAAAGCAAAAAAAGTCTGAATTTCGACTTTAAATCCCGCAAGTCTGAGAAAAAAAGTCAGAATTGCGATGTTAAAGAAGAAGATTCATAAACAACGGTTTAATGGTTTAATGGGAGCATCGGCACATGTGTTTGTGTCCCGCTCTTTTCTGCAGAGAAGATGGAGGATTCTCAGTCAGTGACGTTCCGTCGGGATCGTATGTTCTGGAAATCTCCTCTCCAACCTACAGATTCCAGCCTGTGCGAGTCGACATCACGGCGACCGGGAAGATGAGGTGTGTGTGGATGTTAAACACCCTTTACATGAGGCCACATCACTGTTTGTGCTAAACTAAACACTCAAACTCACAGATGAGTGTTAGATCTGCGGTTTACAGAGATTTTAATGCGACGGCGGTTAAACATGTACATGTGAAGGGAACAAATTACATGAGGAAAATTGTAGTTAGTATTAGAGCCAGACCGATATATCGGCCGATATTAGGCATTTTCCATAATATCGGTAACGTATCGGCAGTTATAATGGCCGATAAATGAATATTTAAAAAGTAAAATAAAAACGGACGAAACACACTTTAATCATTTTTCCTTGGCCTGTTATATTGAAAATGTATGTTTTACAATTGGCAGTATGATGTTATCTATTGCTAAATTATGGCTCATCATAGGCTAGCTAACCACAAAGCCACACTGTAAAAAATTTGGAGTAGGATTTACTTGAAAAAACCTTGCTAAACGATCTCACTCAGAAAATGCTAGTAAATTTACAAAGATTTGCCAAGTAAAAACCTAAACATATTTATCAGTAGCTTTAATTAGAAATCTTTAAGTTAAATTTACTGGGAATGTGGAATTAAGTAAACTTTACAAAAAATAAGTAATTTTAACTCGGCTTGTAAAAGGTTGATTAATACCGATTTGCTTTGCCTTTGTATTACACTTCACTAAAACAATTATCTTGAATTTTATTAGTCATTTATAGTATGTTCTTTACTTAGATCATCTAAGTAATTTATATATACATCATGTCAGACTTTAAGCCTTATGTGAATGCAAACACCTCAATACTTGGTAGACAATACACAATGGTGGTAACATTTGATGGATCGTTTTTGTGTTTGAATGTGTCGTTTTAAGCCAAAAATTTACTCGAAATGTCACAAAATGGCAATTTACTAATACTGAAAACAAAAATCAATGATAAAACAGTGTAAATACAGCTGGAAACCAGTGAAAAATGAACCTCATTAATTATTCAAGGTCCAGTGCATGATGGGAACCCCAGTATCAGAAAAGTTGAGTAATTTTTACTTAATTTTATTGAGTTGATATTACACTTTCATTTATACTCGCTTGAAATAAGTACTGATATGGAATTTACTTAGTTTTTTAAATTCTTGCCTGAACTAACTTTTTCAAGTAAATTACATTGGGTTTTTTCACTAGTATTTACTTAACCAAAAAATCATTTTTTACAGTGCAGCTAATGCCGCTATCATCAGTTGAATGTTGAAGATGTTCATTTCCAGGCTGAAAAATTGGTTAAAAATAAACCAAAACTGTACTCATTTTTAACTACATTTAATTATTAGAGTTGTATATGATATGTATGTATGCTTATTAGTATTTTTATTATTAGTATTATTTTTTATTATTATTATTATTTTTTATTATTATTATTATTATTATTATTGAAGTAGCTAATCATGTAAATTTTATTGTGTATAAAAGCCCTTCCAGGGACAGGAGTTAAAAATTAGCTATAGCTATAAACTTTATATGCAACACTTCAGTGACCTGCTTGATCTTGACACTATGTTTGTTTGCATTGTCCCTGTCAAATAAATAAATAAATAAAATAAGACCGCTAACGTTAACATTAATGAGCTTGGAAACCACAATGAACTTTTTCTGCCTAAAGAAAAAGTATCAAACGTATCTTGTGCAGAAAAGATAGCTTTTCTTTTACACGTGTGTGAAATCCAACAATATTTAATAAAAATATATATATATATATATATATATATATATATATCGGAATATTGGACTTTAAAACCCAAAAATATTTGTATCGTCGGAAAATCCTTTATCGGTCGGGCTCTAGTTAGTATTGTAATCTATTAGATTACACATTTCAGGGAATGTATTCTTGTGCTTACTTTTGACCCACATAGATTTTTAAAAGGATTTTTTGTGTCATATTGGCTCTCAGGGCTCGTGTGGTCGACTACATCAGAACATCAGAGGTGATCCGACTCCCGTACCCTCTCCAGATGAGGAGCCTCGGCCTGCACTCGTACTTCATCCCGCGGGAGACCTGGATCTGGTCCGATTTCCTCATGAACCCGATGGTGCGTCGCTGCAGAACCGGTCCCGTCCAGTCCGGTCCGGTCGTGTGACGTTTGCTGTGCTCTTGTTCCCTCAGGTTCTGATGATGGTTCTTCCTCTCCTCATAGTCGTTCTCCTTCCCAAAGTCATGAACTCCAGTGATCCAGAGATGAAGCGGGTAATCAATCAAACTTTATTTATAAAGTCAAGTCTCGTCTCCTTCATCTATCCAGCGCTTTAATAGTGTAGAGTTCACAGCAGCTTTACAGTGCTAACAGGAGATTACAGTCACAGAGAGTGTTTAGGAATCACAGCAGATCTAGAATAAAGTTATTGTGTCACGATTTGGTGATTTTTTCATGTTCCTGTTTCATGTCTGTCATGTGATCCCCTGTTGAACGAACGAGCCTTTATAATATAATTATAATATAGCGCTTCCATACGTTTGATGGTTTCTGATGATGTTCTTTCGCTTGAAGGAGATGGAGCAGTCGATGAACATGCTGAACTCGAACCAGGATCTTCCTGACGTCTCGGAGATCGTGACCCGCTTCTTCTCTCCGCCTAAAAGCCATGGGAGAGGAGGGGGTGGAGCCAGGGCCACCATGGGCGGGGCTCCAGGAGTGAGGGGCGGGGTTTCGGGTGTAAGGGGTGGGACTCCGAGGCGCAGATCAAAGATTAATACGGCCGTGACATCTAGCGAATAAAAGGGCTAGTATTTCAATATTTCAGAACACAATATTTCTGTCAGTCACACATCTGTGTTTATATGTGAATTAACCAATCATTATACAATCATTCAAGCCACTCCGCCTACATTGGTCACGTTACAATAAAGTTCCACTAGTTAGCAATACAACAGCAATACGGAGAAATACATCTGTTACAGTGTTTATTCGTCATTTATTATTAACGGTTCATCGTTTGTTCTTGTCCATCAGTTAATATTAACATGAACTAACAGTGAACAATATTTCTACATCTTTGTTAATCTGAACATTTACCAATACATTTTTAGGATCAAAAGTCTGAGAACTTACATTAAAGGTAATTTATTGTGTAAAAATGTTGCAGTTCTTGTTAGTTCTATTAATAAATGAGATCTGTAAAGTACTTTATAAAATTATAAGGTATTATACATGTTTAAAGAAAAATGAATAAAACTTTAAATAAATAAATAAAAGTGTTTCTTGTTTATAAATAAGAGTGTGTTTGTGCACACAGTTTTGAGTACTCTAAAGATTAACAGTGGTACTATACAGTATATAACAGTAATATATATGCATTTATATATATATGTGTGTGTGTGTGTGTGTGGATGGAATTGGAAAACCAAGAAATATCAGAAATGAATATTTTTTTTAGCCTATAATAATGGAAAAATAATCGAATTGATAAAAAAAAAAACATTTCTTTAGTGAATGCAATTTTGATCCTCCACACTCGCTCGCTGTAATGCTGAGATCCGCCGCCAGGAGTCGCTGTCACGCGCTGATCTCACTGACTGACAGCTGTCAATCATCACAGAGCACGAGACAACACACACGCTACAAACGCTGCTTTAGTTTGAGCTGAAAGAAATAGAGAAGAGAAGGTAATAAAAACTGTAAGTATCGACACGTTTTGAGAATTAGAAACATTTTTTAAAGCTTGTTTTGTTGTTCTCAGAGTTGTTTATTGGTTATTCCTCGAGTGGTTTTATAAAACCGACGCGACATTATTGAGCGTCTGCCGGGCAAAACCGAAACAAACAATGACGTGAGCGCGCACGTCGCCGCACGCATGTGGGAAAGCGGTGTCACATGTATTGCGTTCCATTCGACCGTAAGTGGACTGCGAAGTGGACTTCACAAGGTATTTCGCCATCTTAAGTGAGATTCCAATTCGAAGGGAACGAACATGTTCAGTTCGAACGGCACTACACACGGGAATAAGGGAACATCGATAGATCACTTCACAGGAAGTTAGTGAAGTCCACTTCAACTGATATACCGTGTTCAGGGAGTAGGGAGCAGTGAACACTGCGTAGGGACCCTGTCGAATCGAACGCACCTCGATCTGACGGAGTAAACACTGATCATGTGACCAGCAGCTGAGCTGAGGCAGTTTGAGGAAACACACACACACACACACACACACACACACACACTAATCAACATTAAACCAGCAGGTTCGTGAGATCACTTGCGTGTTTGTTTAACTTTAAATGTTTTTGTCTGTAAAAACTGCTTATGTATGTAGCCGAGAGTGTTTAATAATTTAGGGTTTATTCAGGGTGTCTAGTGGTTGTGTATTTGGGTTATTTTAGCGTTTGTTCATTTAAATTCACATCGTGTTTATTGGTTGTTTATAAGTGTATTGAAGGTTATCTGTAATATACAGTTTGTTAAATCTTTGATAAATGAACTCAGTTTTGTCACTGGTGGATTAAGACAGTCATTAAACAACTCAGAGCATTTAAGTTATTCAGACATTAAGGAAGTTGTGATGTAGCTAAGAAAAATGTTTCTTTTCAACATTACTGGAATGTATATCAGATGTTATTAATGTTATCCTTCCATAAACATTAAGACTGTTTTGTCCTAACATTATTTGTGTCATCTCATCTCTGGTTCTCCCGTTGCACATGTGATCGGTGTATTTGCAGTGATTTTGTAAAGTGAACCCTGATGTCTGAGTGATCATGTGACCCTCAGGTCCTGATGACGTCACTTCTTCTTCTTCTGTGTTTGTGTGGCTCCGCCTCCGCCGTGCCGCCCATAGGAACCCAGCCGGAGCAGGTGCACATCTCCTATCCAGGTGAGAGATCCAGTCAAACTAAACTATTCGCTATTGTCTGTTAAATATATTCCCTTTTTCAATTCCAAAAAATTATACTATCTTCAAATATATTAAAAATACATGCTTTTGCCTATTTTCACAATGCAAATTTAAACACACTAAATTGTACGTATTTCCTAAAAATATTCTTGAAGTAAAAAAAAAAAAAAAGTACTTTCCTGTTATCCGGACCCCACCATATACCATTTAGGAACTATAGTCATCCCTGATTGGTCTTAACCCTAGTGACGGGTAGGTTTAGGGGCGGGGTTAGGGGTAGGCCATATAACAGGAAACAGGAAAGTACCAAAAAAAAAATCAGTTTATTTTTTTAAAGTGTATTTATTTGCACTTTATTTTTGACAGCTGTCAGTCAAAGAGGATCGTTCCTCCTCATTATAGTAATGCAGGTGTGAGTGTCATGTGACCCGATGAGGATGATGATGATGATGTGTGTGTTCTCAGGTGTGTCGGGCTCTATGCTGGTCACATGGTCCACAGCCAATGAGACGGAGAGTGTGGTGGAGTTCGGGGTGTGGGGGGGGCCGCTCTTCAGCCGCTCGGCGAAGGGAAACTCCCGCGTGTTCGTGAACGAGGGGCCCGAGCGCAGACGTGTGTTTGTCCACCGGGTGGCGCTGGTTGACCTGAGGCCCGGTACCGCCTACGGTAAACACACACACACACTCGCCATCCGTATTACACCTGTGCCTCAATCTTATTAACTAATAACTATACTCATTATAGCGCTGTATTGTTAGATGCATTATTTATTTATTTCGTTTATTTTAATTATATTTTTATTTATACATTTTTTTTATATTATATTAATATTATTATTTAAAAAAATATTTTGCAGTTTTTCTTTAAACTTTTCCATCCTAATATTAACAAGTCCACTCAATTTAATTTCTTACATTTTTTTTAATTTATTTTCATTTATTTTCTTATTTCAATCAAAGTTTTTATTAATTTGAATGTAAGTGATGTCTTGTGTGTGTGTTTCAGTGTATCACTGTGGCAGTGACTCTTGCTGGAGTGATGTGTTCTCCTTCACCTGTGTGTGTGTGTGTGTGTGTGTGTGTTTCAGTGTATCACTGTGGCAGTGACTCTGGCTGGAGTGATGTGTTCTCCTTCACCGCTCTGAATGAAAGCGTGAGTTTCAGCCCCAGATTCGCCGTGTTCGGAGACATGGGTAACGAGAACCCCCAGTCCCTGAGCCGGCTGCAGAAGGAGACACAGATGGGTGTGTACGACGCCATCCTGCACATCGGTGAGATCAGCGGCTCGCTGTCCTAGAGCCACCCCAGCTTTCTCTCAGAGTTAATGGCATGTGGTGAAAGTGTTTAACAGCATGTGATTGTTTTCTCAGGGGACTTTGCGTATGACATGGATGAGGTAAAAACACACATACACACACACTCATCAAGGGCTGTTAACCTGACGTCTGTCCACATGCATGTCCACAAGTGTCACGATGATCATAAACAAGCTAATCACATAAAGTCTGAATTCTTTTCGTATGTACATTGTAAAGCCGTTTTATATATATATATATATATATATATATATATATATATATATATATATGTGTATATATATATATTAGGGCTGTCAAACGATTAATCGCGATTAATCGTATCCAAAATAAAATTTTGTGTTTACATAATATATGTTGGTGCACTTTGTATAATTATTTTGTATATATAAATACACACACATGCATGTAAATTTAAGAAAAAAATATTATTTATATATAAAATATTTATATTTATATATAATATAAATTATGTATAAATCTATATACAGTATATACATGAAAATATTTCTTAAATATATACAAGCATGTGTGTGTATTTATATATATAAAATAATTATACAGACTAGTGCACCCACATATATTGTGTAAATACAAACTTTTATTTTGGACGCGATTAATCGCGATTAATCGTTTGACAGCCCTAATATATATATATATATATATATATATATATATATAAAATGTTTTACCAAAAGGTCTTCGTTTCCATAATCATTTACTTTCTCTATTTGACACTGAATTAAAGGCAAGTTCAGCCAAACATGATCATCATGTCCTCTTTTACTCGCATTCGTGTCATTAAAATAGGCGTCTTTTTTATCAAGGAAAATTGGAAAATTGTATTAAATATTTACCAGTTAAAAGTGTAAATATTATCAATTAAAATGTGTAAATTGTATTGGTTAAGTGTACATTTTATCAGTTAAAAAGTGTACATTTTATCTGTAAAAAAAATTGTACAATTTATCGGTTAAAATTGTAAATTTTATCTGTAAAAAAAGTGTACATTTTATTGGTTAAAAAGTGTCAATTTTGTCGATTTAAAAAGTGTCAATTTTATCGGTTAGAAAGTTTGCATTTTATTCGTAAAAAAAGTGTCCAATTTATCTGTAAAAAAAGTGTACAATTTATCAGTTAAAGTGTCAATTTTACCAGTTAAAAGTGTCAATTTTATCTGTAAAAAAGTGTACATTTTATTGGTTAAAAAGTGTCAATTTTGTCGATTTAAAAAGTGTCAATTTTATCGGTTAAAAAGTTAACATTTTATTGGTTAAAAAGGTTTACATTTTATTCGTAAAAAAGTGTCCAATTTATCTGTAAAAAAAGTGTACAATTTATCGGTTAAAGTGTCAATTTTACCAGTTAAAAGTGTCAATTTATCGGTTAAAAAGTGTAAATTTTATCTGTAAAAAAAGTGTCTATTTTATTGGTTGAAAAGTGTCAATTTTATCAGTTAAAAAGTGTCAAAAGACTAATATAATATTGGCAGCAGCTCCATCTCTGCAGGGACAGACGTACATCAGTGTTATTTCTCTTATTTCTTGTGTGTTTGGATTATTCTGCTGATGAAACACTGCAAAAATATTTCTGAGAAATTTCAGGAGGCAAAAAACTCCAGACAACACGAGCTGTAAATTGAAATTATAAAAATATGAAAAAAGTTTTAAATATAAATGATATTTAATTAATCATAATTTTTTCAGTTTTTTACAAACACAGTATGTCTCGCTTTCATACCTGTCGTGGCACTGCTCTGAATAAGGCCTGTAATGTGTGTAATGTGTGTGTGTGTGTGTGTGTGTTCTCTCAGGACAACGGTAGGATCGGTGATGAGTTCATGAAGCAGATCCAGTCCATCGCTGCTTACACACCGTACATGACCTGTCCGGGGAACCACGAGTCGGCATTGTGAGTGTTTGACCTGTTCTTATCCTCAAGGACAGGCATTATGGGACTTTAACCAGGACAGAAATTAGCCAGATTTCCAGAGCGAGCGTGTCCTAACGGTGATAAAAATCTTCATTATTCCAATCGTTTGCCCGGCAGTGTGAAGGATTCCCCAGACGCATGCGTTTTAGTGAAGTCGTGTGTGCAGTTTGAGCACTGGCCACTGGAGGGAAGCACACACCGCGATCTGCTTTAATTGCAGGATGTACACAAGACAGGGAACAAGTCTTCCATTGAGACTGACTGACACACAGTTTGAATTTAAGAGGAAAGAAGTCAATAAAAAGAGGAGCAAGGATGAAGACAACGGCTAGCCGATATAGACATCAAAGACAAACATACTCAAATACTACATATTTTGACAAAGAGAAACGTAGTTTCAGACTTTTTATTACGTTTACATTTTAGCACAAACTCACTTAGACATATATTAAAGGAGGGCTTACGTTTTTTCCATTTTCAAGTATGGATATGATATTTACCCATCAATAAAACAAAATGTACCAAACGTGAAACACTGATGTTAAACGTGATGGATGTGTTTTGTACGCTGTAATTTTTCCTAACGTCTGCAGAGGCCTGTTGTTTTCCTAGCCTTGACCTTACAACCCCTGACCTCTTAACCTTTGACCCCCACCCTCTCCATTCACTGACCCTGAATTTGTCAGTGTTTAAACACACACCCGTATCTCATGTTTACGAGGCGGATGAAGCTGGAGAGTCGCTGTGGTTTTGAGTGTGTGTTTCTTCTTCTTCCAGTAATTTCTCCCACTACCGGAATCGCTTCAGTATGCCGGGACACACGGAGAATCTGTGGTACAGGTACGAGTTATCATCAGAGAAAACTCCTGAAGTTCTGCCTTAAACGCAGCTGAATAATGAGTGTGTGTGTGTGTGTGTGTGTGTAGCTGGAACGTCGGTCCCGCCCACATCATCTCCTTCTCCACTGAAGTCTATTTCTATCTGGAGTACGGCCTTGATCTGCTGTTCAGACAGTACGAGTGGCTACGGAAGGATCTGGAGGTACACACACACACACACACTGCAGATGCTGCTGAGAGCGATTGTGTTGTGGAGGATGTGTTATAAGTGTGTGTGTGTGTGTGTGATTCAGGAGGCATCCCGTCCTGAGAATCGAGCGCAGAGGCCGTGGATCATCACGATGGGACACAGACCCATGTATTGTTCTGATGATGATGGTGACGACTGCACACGCTTTCAGAGTCACGTATGTGTCTGACATATATATAAGTTCCTGCGGCGGTCGGTCCACGTGTTTAACCTCACACACGCCTCTCCAATCTGTTAAAGTGCCCCGATTCTGCTGTTTAACACACTAATGTCCTCATAATCTGCAGCTCAGTGTCTCTCTAAGCCCCGCCTCTCTGAGAGCTGCTCTGCTCTGATTGGTCAGAGCGCTCATTATCATATCTGAATCTCAAAGTGGAGAACAGCGTCTTCTCGACCCCAACAACACGAGCCCGACTCCCACAGTCTCAGACACACTAGTGTTTGAGGGCGGGGCTAAGAGACGCTGCTCAGCCAATCAGGACCAGAGGCAGCATTATGCTAATGAGTTACAAACCTACAGCAGGAAGTGAAGACTCGCTTCAGTTTAGAATCACTTCTTTCTTTCAGGAGACAAAATCTCCATTTATTGAGTTTTTATATTCACAAACAGCTTTAATACACACTACATGAACCATTAATATCCCATAAAGCATTAATAGAGGCACTTTAACACTGCAGAAGGTTGCGTGTGAAAGAACGTTGGCTCAGTGTGTTACTTGTAATTATTAATGAAATTGAAGTAGTTTTAGAGTAATTCCTGTTTTCAGTGTAATGATGATGCTTGAGGATTCAGATGATCATGATCGTGTAAATGTGTGTGTTCATGACCGATCTCTCGTCTGTTTCAGGTCCGCCTCGGACGCAACGACACGAAGCCTGTGTCTCCGGGACTGGAGGATTTATTCTATCAGTACGGTACGCGGGTTTCAGATCTTGGTCTATTTTACTTCTATTCATCTTCTTTTAGACTAGCGGCGTTTATTTGTGTTTAAGTTTTGTAAATTAGCGTTTGCAGATTTTGAGTCAGAAACACTTCTGTATTCTGAAGGGTTTGTTCACATATCATAACATACTCCTAAAAACATGCATTTGTTCTTTAACTAATGTTCATATTTCTGAAAATGTATGTAAATGAGTGCATATTTAATTAGATAATGCCTGATTTGCATATTTAAACAGCATTTCAGAGAACTGGGGAAGTATAATGCTATCTATTAGATGTAGTTTTCACTCATATTCACCTGTAGTTTGATGTCTGCGCATGTGTAGAATGAGTCCTTAATGATGATTACAGTGTGTGTGTGTGTGTGTGTGTGTGTGTGCAGGAGTGGATCTGGAGCTGTGGGCTCACGAACACACGTATGAGCGACTCTGGCCTGTGTACGGATTCAAGGTAATCATGTGCTGACATCACTAAACTGATCCGTTAAACTGCCTTTATTAATGCTTTTTGGGATATGATTTATGGGATATTTGTAAATTTGTGAATATAAAGCTCTGCAAAGTTTTAAAGATTAAAGATTAAATGGAGATTTTGTCTCCTAAAAGAAAGAAGTGATTCTGAACTGAAGCGAGTCGTCACTTCCTGCTGTAGGTTTGTAACTCATTAGCATAATTCGTGCCTCTGGTCCTGATTGGCTGAGCAGCATCTCTTAGCTCCGCCCTCAAACACTAGTGTATCTGAGACTGGGAGAGTCGGGCTCGTGTTGTTGGTGTCCAGAAGACGCTGTTCTCCACTTTGATGAGATTGAGACGGTGAAACTACTGTTCGTATCACTGTGATCAACAGCTGAGATTCAGATCTGACCAATCAGAGCAGAGCAGCTCTCAGAGAGGCGGGGCTTAGAGAGACACTGGAGATTATGAGGACATTAGTGTGTTAAGATGATTCTGAAAGTTGAGATGTGGCGTGTGTGTGTGTGTCCCGCAGGTGTTTAACGGGAGCTCTGAAGAGCCGTATGTGAATCCTAAAGCGCCCGTGCACATCATCACCGGATCAGCCGTGAGTACAAAAAGATAATAAAGATATTGTTTGATGAGTGAGATCTCTGATTGAAGTCCTTGAAAAGCATTATAATCTCAGTATCTGTACAAACCCTGTATGAACTTATTAAATTAAACCCTTATTTTCATAAATAAACACTTGCTTTCTACTAGTCTAGTTATCAAAAGCCAAATTGTCATGCTTAAATGACACTGCAAAGGGAAGGTGGTGTTGAGTGCATTGCATTGTGGGATATTGTCACACACTGACTGTGTCTGGTCAGGGATGTCGAGAAAAGCACGACGGCTTCATCCCGAAGCCTCGAGACTGGAGCGCGTTCAGAAGCACTGATTACGGATACACACGCATGCGTCTGATCAACCACACACACCTGTACCTGGAGCAGGTGTCCGACGACCAGGTAACACACACTTCACTCGCTTGAAGCCTCGCTGATCTTCTCTCCTCTAGTGTGTCGTATATCGAGACAAACGCTTCAGGAACAAGAACATATGTGGGCGGGGCTTGATCGTGTCTGTGGGGAATTGATTGGATGGCTGTGGTTTGCTATTGGCTGAGCTCATGTGAGTGACAGGTTATAGCCCCGCCCACATCATCAGAGAAGAGAAGTTATTCTGATTCAGAGTTATGAACACAATAATGATGTGCACTCATAAATCATTTTACAATAAACACTGCAATAATTATCCATTTTGATTGTGCATATGTGTGAGATCTAAAGTGTGTCTCTGTCTGCAGTACACACACACACACACACACACACTCTAACACTCTCTATCTCTGTCTGCAGTACGGTAAAGTGATCGATCAGATCACGCTGGTGAAGGAGAAACATGGACCGGACGCCTGGCTCTGAAGATCCTGATCCACATCGCACACACACACACACACACACACACACACACACACACTCTCTCTCTCTCTCAGGAAACACTGAAACCCAATCAGAAGCACTTTAGCTGTGATCTTACACTCGGCAGCAGGAGATCAGTGGAGCTCCTCTATAGCTCTCGCACGCACACACACACACGCACACACACACACGCACACACACACACATGTTTGGAGTTTGCAGTGGAGACGCCTCTCCAGACTCGGGATTACCCAGAGTCCCCAGCGGGAACACTTCACAGAGGACATCGAGATCTCAGCGTCAGGCGGATGGACCGATGGAGATGTCTTCATTGATCTAGCTTGTAAATGATTATATTTTAATAAGGAGATTAAGTGCTGTATGTAATCTAACCATGAAATCTGTTCCCAAATGCTGCTGGATGACACATGCTGCTTTTTAAGGGGACGTTCACACAAAACATGGTTTTAAGATTTTTTTTTATTCATATCTTTTTTACTTGAGCGCCTCATTTTTATAACTGTGTTTTGCATGAGATTGTGCAATTCATGATTAATGATGAAAATATAGTAATGTAATATCTCCTTTTATTTTCTCATTAGCTTCTCCTTTTGCATGTTTGTACGGTTGAAAACGCAATTACAGTAGACATGATTGAGTAAATAAAATGCGATACTCTTGCGTTAGTGTTTTTATTATTATTATTCGTCTCATTTAAACTGATTTGAGCGGATGTTTGCAGTCGAGCGATTACGCTAATCACGTTAATAAACGCATCTCGTCTCAGAGAAAGGCGTGAAGATAGAGCAAGTCTGAAAGTTTAAATACCGAGGTACAATCATTGATGATAAACTTTCCTTCCAAGACAATGTGGATTATATACAAGGAAACTAGACATCGTTTAAGTCTACTACTTAGGAAGTTAATAGACTTTGACATTGAAAGGAGGATCTACGTAGTATATCTAGTAGTCGTTACGTGACAGATTAAGAAAGTTAATGTTATGTTTTAGGTTATGTGGCATTGAAATCGTTTCTGTATATCATTAAGTGCTAATATCAACCCTTCTCTTACTTTTTAAAAACACTTTCTTTTTGTATTTTGTCTGATGATTAAATTATCCCCTATGCCGTCCTCTTTACTGATGCTTGGTGATTTTTGCGCTCTTTAGCTACGGCAGTTAGCCGTTTACTTCCGGCTGCCGTCACCGTTCTATCAGCGGCTGTCCCTAATGTCGCGCATGCGCAATAGAATGCCGTTGCCGTTCCACCAGAGGCTGTTGCTTAAAGTCCCTAATAATGCAAGTTGGGCAAACACAGACAAGCGGAGTGATACAAACAGTGAAAAGGCTGATGGTGAAATATTCAAACACATTCGAGGACAAGAAAGGGCATTATCAGTATTCAGACCAGACTCATCCCCTCCATCCCTGCTTTGAGATCCTTCCTTCGTGGCGCAGGCTACGCACCGCTTGCCAAGAGGAATATTTATAAGAGATCATTTGTTCCATTAGCGATAACTGTTTTAAACTCAATTCTCAATTGAGGTGATTTTTATAGGTGTGTGAATTTGCACATACTGTATTAATTTAACTAATGTATGTCATGATTCTGTCCTCTTGTCATACTCTTGAGGCAGGATCATGACAGATCCTTGTTTTGTGTGCAGGCACATGGCCTTGTGTTTGGGCTGTGTCTCGTTCTCTTGCCCCACCCCCTTGTTACCCTCGTTTTGTCATAATTGCTTCATCTATGTCACCTGCTGTCAATGTCTGTTTCTCCCTATTTGATCCCCTTGTGTTTGCTGTCCTGTGCCAGTTCATTGCTTTACGTGCCATGTCTATACCTTGTACTTAACTCTTCTGAAACCCCAAGAGAGCCTCACGATGACCGCTTCTCTGGCTCTTTTTGTCTTGGTTTCGTGTATGTTAACTGAAGTTCTCTACAGGCTCCTGAAGAGAGCAAAATCATGTTCAGACGTTGCCTACCTTTGACCTTCATCCAAACAGACAAACCTATTTACAATCCATGACAAACGGGTGAGCTGTGAATGACCCTTGGTTGAAGGTATCATCTTCAAATGCATTATGCAATGCGAGTTTGTTGGTGTCTTTGCAGTTAATTTCAGAGTTGTCAGCATGGATTCCAAATTTGTGCCTTTTGATCAAATGGTAAGACCAGATGTTTCACTATTTTGAGTGTTTTGACCATAAATAAAAAATAAATTAAATGCAGGTTCTTTTAAGATGCAGAAATTTCTACTTCAATGACTGCAAAGACATCCACTTTAAGCCACAAAGTCAAGACCTCCTGGTTCCTTATTTTGAACCTGGATCAATGCTTAATGGAAAGGTAAGCAAAATGTCATCCCTTATCGCAGAAGCCTTCAAATTGTTTCCCTTTCCTAACCTTGATCATTCCTTACAGATATCCGTGACTCGTTTTGATAAGACTCCAATTGCAAACAAAGTGTCCGCGTCGATATGGCTCCAGCAGTGCAGATTCTGGTCTACAGCGTTCTTCCCAGTGAGAATATAGCTGTGCTCTCTCACCACCCTTGACTCCAGCAAAACCATCAGCCATTCAGCCTCCCTCTGTTGGACATTACATCTTCTTCGCCATGGACTTGCGGCCCATTCGCTGCCCTACGGCTCTCCACCTCTTGCGTCTTTGACTAGCTCCGCCCTCCCTCAGGTTCCACCTCCATCTATGGTTGCTGCAGCTCAGCCTCTAACCTCAGGATCGCTGCTTCCACTTCAGGGGGTCGGCGCTGTGGCCTAGTCGCGGTTGCTTCGGTCTTTGTGTCTCACTGCCTCATCGCTTCTCTGGCTACGTGGTGTGCTCCACCTCCATCACTTCCGGTAATCCCCTTGGTAGTGTTGGGACTCTTCACTCCATGGCTACTCCATTCTGCGCCGCCGCCGTGGGATGCAGTCCTGAGTGTGGGCTGGGTCTCCGTCTGCCCTTCCCTGCTCAAGGCCGTCCCCCCTGGCTGTCACCAGCATCTGCATCAACCTTTTGCACGGTTCTTCGGCTTTTTATTGTCCTCCAGCTAAGCCGTATTCCTTTTGGATGGACGCCTGGGGGTGCTAGTATAGACCATTACAACACAAACGTCGGCCCGTCCGTCCCCCCGGTCGGCCCGTCTGCCCCCCCCCTCCGTCCGTCCGTCCGCCCCGGTCCGTCCGCCCGTCCCCACTGGTCGGTCCACCCGTCACCCCGGTCCGTCCCCCCGTCCGTCCCCCCCGGTCCGTCCTTCCGCCCGTTACCCCCCCCCCCCCCCCCCCCCCGGTCTGTCTGTCCGCCCGCCTGTCCACCCGGTCCGCCCGTCCCCTGGTCCGTCACCCAGTCCGCCCGTCCCCCTGTCCCGTCCGCCCCCCCCGTCCGTCCGTCCCCCCGGTCCGTCCGTCCACCCGTCCCCACTGGTCGGTCCACCCGTCACCCCGGTCCATCCCCCCCGTCCGTCCGTCCCTCCCGTCCGTCCCCCCCGGTCGGTCCTTCCGCCCGTCCCCCGGTCCGTCCCCCAGTCCGCCCGTCCCCCCGTGGGTGGGATGGCATTGAGCAGGGAAGAGCAGACGGAGACCCAGCCCACAGTCAGGACTGCATCCCACGCCGGCGGCGCAGAATGGAGTAACCATGGAGTGAAGAGTCCCAACACTACCAAGGGGATTACCGGAGGTGATGGAGGTGGAGCACACCACGTAGCCAGAGAAGCGATGAGGCAGTGAGACACAAAGACCTAGGTGACTGTGACTAGGCTGCGGCGTCGCAGAATGGAGTAGCCGTGGAGTGAAGAGTCCCAACACTAGTCTCCCAAGTTTTTGAGGTGAGAGAAATACGGTAAGTTGTTGTGTAAGGGCAGTTCAATGACAGATCTGAGGCTTTAACCTTAAGCGCTTTGTTTCTGGTTTAGTTTTGCCCAAGTTTGACGTGACCGTAAACGCACTGCAGACCTACAGCGTTGCAGTTATGGGACTAAAAGTTGAGTCTTGTGCCAAGTGAGTGATGCTTTATTTTCTTGTCTTGTGGTTGGTCAGTTCTTTATCTTGTTCTGATGTTTCCCAGATGTACATATGGCCAACCTGTACCTGGTCAAGCCTTAGTGGAAGTGTGCCGTGATCCATTTCCATACAGTCTGTTTCATAATTTGACCGGACAGTGCCTGACTCAAACCGCAAAGGTCTGTGACTCCTGCCTTACCAATGAGGGTTTTCCTTTTGCCTGTGCTTGACTTAATTGTGTGTCTTTGTTCTCCTATCAGATGAATGCCATGGGGTGTGCCTCTCTTACGGTTGGTACGTCAGTGCTTTTCAACACCAAATTTGAAGACCAAACGCAAGACACATTTCTTGTAAATGTGAATGTTACTGAGGAGGGAACAGGTGAGCTATTGACTGATCTGAACTATATGCTCTTTATCATCTTTACAAGACATCCACTTTAAGCCACAAAGTTGGTATTCTTCACTGTTTGGACTTTCTCTCGCAGATGTAATGGTGTCAATCTGCAATGGTGTGCATTACAAACAAAGCTGTATATCTCTTGGAGGGGAGCAACTGGCCCAACAAACTGCTGTTGAATCTAACTACAAACAAGAATGGACGGGCTGCATTCTCCCTAAACACTGCTAATCTTAAGGCGGATCTGAATCTGGTGGTACGACTTGTATTTTGTAAAAATTAAGACTTTCTCTAGCATGAAACTGATTAAGTTTGATCTTCCCCAGGCGAGTGCTAATCCAGAGGTTTTTTTTATGGTTATAAATCGCCATACTTCACTACAGATACAAGGTTTGTTCAGCTTCTCCCGACAACCCATTGTTTAGTCCACTGACTTGACTATAGTGACGCTCAATCAGCAGCTCAAATGTCGTGCTTCGTTTCCAGTGACCGTGGAGTATTCATTTGTTGGAGAGGCTGGTAGCTACAGCGCTGACATTATCTATATGGTGAGTGGACATTAGTTTTGTAGTTAAGTTTGCTGGTCCGTTTGTTCCGCAACTTGCACAACTATGTCTTCTGTCTTATCCAAAGGAGTGATTGTCCTCCATGGATTTCAGACGATTGAAGCAAAGGCTGGTGATGCAGTCACAAGCAGCTCCGAGACGTTCCAGTTGTCTGTCAGCATCGATATGGCTCCAGCAGTGCAGATTCAGGTCTACAGCGTTCTTCCCAGTAAGAATGTAGTTGCTGCTAGTGTGCCGTTTGACACCAATATGTGTTTCCAGAACCAGGTACTGCATGTTGTGGCTATTTTCAATTTGGGAATGTTGGTGTGTGTCCTACAGCGTGTTAGTCCATTTTCCAGGTGTCTCTGTCGCCCCGTCCGTCGGTCGCCCCGTCCGTCCGTCGGTCCGCCCGTCCGTCAGTCGCCCCATCCGTCCGTCGGTCGCCCCGTCCGCCCGACCGTCCGTCGGTCGCCCCGTCCGTCCGTCGGTCGCCCCGTCCGTCCGCCCGTCCGTCAGTCGCCCCATCCGTCCGTCGGTCACCCCGTCCGTCCATCGGTCGCCCCGTCCGCCCGACCGTCCGTCGGTCGCCCCGTCCGTCCGTCGGTCGCCCGGACACCCAGCCCACAGTCAGGACTGTATCCCACGGTGGCGTTGCAGAATGGAGTAGCCATGGAGTGAAGAGTCCCAACACTATTCTCCCAAGTTTTTGAGGTGAGAGAAATATGGTAAGTTGTTGTGTAAGGGAAGTTCAATGACAGATCTGAGGCCTTAATCTAAAGCGCTTTGTTTCTGGTTTAGTTTTGCCCAAGTTTGACGTGACCATAAACGCACCGCAGACCTACAGCGTTGCAGTTATGGGACTGAAAGTTGAGTCTTGTGCCAAGTGAGTGATGCTTTATTTTCTTGTCTTGTGGCTGGTCAGTTCTTTATCTTGTTCTCATGTTTCCCAGATATACATATATGGCCAACCTGTACTACAGACTTGCACTGGAAACCTTTGAAGAGGAGGTGGACACATATGAGTTTCCAGAGCCGAGTATCTCTGCTGAGACGGGGACATGGGAAGATCTCTGTTTCGAGATGCTGGAAAGAAAGAGGTCTACAACCTGTGTGTTAAAATATGTCACCTCAAATCCCTGGAGAGTGTCCGAGTCGAAATAGCAGGAGGTGTTTGGGCAGGGCGCTTCCCCTAAAGGTGGCTGGCGGTCCGTGTACAAACCACCCCTTGAGAAGCGATCTGGAGATCTGCAGTGGAGAATTGTACACGGGATTATAGCTACGAACAGACACAGAGCACACTTTGACCCACAGGCAGTTTTTAAAGCAAAATTCAAATCCTACCTTCAGATCATTCAGATCTAACGCTGGAAAATTTGTTGAAATGAAAAATTTATGTTTTTTTAATTCTTATTCTTTTGTAAATAAATAGAACTTTAAAAGTCAAAAAAAAAGTCTCTCTCTCTCTCCTCTGGTGTGCAATCTAAACTCAAGCGTGCTGTGTAACCATAGTAACTTTGATCTGCTTGAATATTTTAATTGTCTTTAATACATGATTCTGAAGGATAGATTAAAATACCCGGTATTTAAAAAAAAAACTAAATTATTAAAATAATAATAATCAATTTTTTTATTTGGATCTGGGGCTATAAAAAAAAAAACATCCCGGGCTGAAGCCCCGAATGCCCATGTATAACAACGCGCCTGGTTTCGAGGCCGCGAGGGCAGGTCTGATAAAATGTATACATTGCAAGTTCACCATGCGCCCAAGCAAGCAGAAGCAAAAAAGATTTATTTTACATTTTTGATAACGTCATGTATATTTGGACTAAGTGCCTGTCTTTCTAGTAAATAGATTCTCGTCACGGAATAGCTACAGTGGCCGAAGGGCGGGAAGTGCTAGAAAGCAGCTTTTGATGCGCTCGACCTGAGTTTGAATCCGCCTTTTGCCGAACTCTCTCTTCTCCCTTTTCCCAATCCCGGCCAACGTGTGTGTGTGTGTGTGCAGAGGTTCGTCTGGCGTTTATCAGCGGGTTTCCTGTGAGTCACACAGAGATTAGGATGAAACGAACTCTCTCGAGAACATCTGAGGTTCTCCACACAGAAACAACACCGGTGTGAGATAGGCTACGACCGAGACCAGAGCCGAACACACATCAGATCCTGTTCTGTTACACACACACACACACACACACACACACACACACTTCGCAGGTCTCAGGTACTTCACTTTGAAGATTGACACCAATCATTTTCATTCAATTTGTCTTGATATCGGTTCATCAGGTGTCAGGTTTCTCAAGGAGAACAGTTCTCTGAACTAAAGCTGTAAACTATACAGGGAACACTTGTCAGTCACGACATTACTACAATATTAAAGTTATTAGTAATGTCCAAATTTAATTGCTATTTATGTTTAGATAACCAACACTCTGACAAAAACTGAGCTGTATATAAACATTTCAATTGTACTTAAATAACTTTTTAATTATATAATTGTTTCTAATTCAGTTATTCATATATATATTTAAGACTGGCTGTGAGAATTCAGCGAGACTTCACCTGGTTAAGGTAGACTAGTACTGTAAGGATAGTTCAGCTGGTTAAGGTAGTACTGGAAGGAGATGAATTCGATGAACTGCAAATATTGCAGTCACTACCCCATAACTGTGAGGAAAACTAGTTTGCTGACAGTGCTTGCACTTCACAGTTTAAACACAATACGCTAGTTAAACACAATCTTAGCCTCAAGCATAGAGTATGCGGTTAACAAAGCTACGCCACTGCTGGTTGCTTTTAGAAGACATGAGGTTAAATCAGAGAGCAAAGGTATATATGGTCATTTCTGCATCTATTATCAAAGTATTTATTAGTAATACACTGGAAATTTGATTAGTAGAAATCAAAAACCCTGGAGATCAAGCTTGATTTTCACCACAGGAGGACAAACATTTATTTGTGTGTGAGCTTGACGAATGACCTGAGCGGCAGATTTCCAGTGTGTGTGTGTGTGTGTGTAGAAAAGATGGTAAATCTCAGCGCTGTGTGAATAATGCACTGCATTGTGTTGGAGCGGCTGATGAGAAAGCACTCAAAGCTCTTCCGATCACCGTCGAGCCCAATAAAGGAAGAGCCGGAAACTGTGGCGTCAGACTGCAGGAATTCTGGGAGATTGAGAAGCAGCAGCTGCTGATGATGTGGTGTCACATGACTCACTCCCAGTGTTTCTCTGGACTCAGGATTGTGTCTTGTTCCAGTCCAAATATATATAAAAAATTCTTAAATCAAGATCATCTCCTAGATGCCATACGATATTACGTTTGTTTTCTGGCAATATAAAATTAAGTGATTTGTTGCGTTAAAAAGCAAAATTATCTGCCAGTTGGGTAAGACTAATAATCATAATTCAAACAGAAAGAACAACGGCCACTGTCACTCAGATAAAGATAGAAAACACATGAAACCATCAGATCAGTGGAGAGCGCGCTTGTTGTGCTGATGTTGTGCGGTTTCCATGGTGACAGATGCGCTGTTGCACAAGCGTTTGCTTATCGACGCTCCTCCAGATGTGTGTTCATGCATGTTTTATGTGGCCTTTCCTCAATATCATGACTTCGGGGGAAGTGTTTATTCCTCCAGCGTGACTCATAAGATTCATTTAGTTTCATAGTAAAATTAACAAAAGAGAGTTAAAAAAAATAGTTCACAGTGTCGGCTATTCATTCGATTCATAGACAAGTCAAATAGGCTATGTCTTAAAGTCCCTCTAGTCAATAATTTGGTCAGTTAAAATGCATCTTTGATCACAAAAATTACATATTTAAAAGTTTTTTCATCTTCATGCCTTAAAATATCTTGAATGTAACTCGACACCCTCGCCTCATTTAGTATGCACGGTACTATGAATATGCAAATGAGCCCCGCCTCCACTCACTCAAAGATCCATTGGTTGTCGATCACATTGGTTAAAGGGCAGTTTGTTTAATTTAGTCTCATTAAAAATGTTCAGTGTGTCTCTAATCTAAAGGCTTATTTAATATCTGAAGCCTCTGAGATGATCACAGTTGATTTCGGCTCATAAGTTGCAGTGCATGAAGTGATTCACGGGATTGTGGACTGGGAAGTTTCCTTATTTGGTCACACACACACTTCCGGCCTCCTGCTGGAAGAGAATCAACACAATCAGGAGCAATCGATCACATGACCGGCCGCTGTGATGATGATGGGAAAGCTCAACTGTGGACTTGTTGGATTCTCACCAGCGCGTAATGACAAGAATCCTGTTGGCTGTTCCCGGATCAGGCTGAGGTCGGTTCCGCAATCCCACATGATGAACGTCCGTATGACATATTTTTGTTGGCTGAGTGAGTCTTTATAATAACCGCTGATGATGATGATGATGATGATGAAGATGATGATGATCACAGCAAGACATAACCCAAATAATACATGACTTTAATTAGCTGTGGAAAAACACAAATGCTTAGAATTATGCGGACAGACATGACATTCATATCATGAGTATGTAATTGATTTATTAGTGAACACTTTTAGACTAGTTTACCCCAGTAGCGTTGAGTGGAAAACATCAGAAACAGATCTGGAATATAGAGTTAGAAGAGCCTGTGCAATATACATCCAGTAAAAGCATTATTGTGTGTGTTTGTGTGAGAGAGTTTGTGTGTGAGCTTGGGTGTGTTGGTTGTGTGTGTGATTGTTTCTGTTCGTGTGAGAGAAAGAGAGAGTGTGTGTGTATGTTAATTTGTACATCTATAATGTTGAGTTGGTGCAGAAATGATGAACCTTGGAAACACTGAGACTTTCCAGTGTTTATATAATGAGTTTCAATTTAAAGTAATCATTACAATTAATTCTATAAAAAATGCAGTAAGACGTTACCATATTTAATTCTGACTCGTAAATGATGCAGCATTATTTAACCGTGAAGCTTCTGCAGATTCACACGCTCAGTTATTTCAGATACTATTATAGTTAAGATTTTGAATTGCTTTTCTGTTATTTTAATTTCAGCTAACGTTTTGGTAATTTAGTTTTTTTTTTTTTTTAAATGTGTCTATATTTGAACACTTTTTTGTTTTACTTATTTTTTAACATTAGGTTAAACTTCATGAAAACTTGGCAACCAGAAGAAAATAAGTTGCATTTTAAAATAAATATTTAATTTTCAGTTAAATGTTGTTGTTTTTCAAGAAACATTCTCTTTTTGCGATGTGTGTGCATAAGAGCCGAGGCTGGAGAGTGTTTTACGATCAGGAGTCTGTGAACATTTATTCCATTATAAGATTAAATTATTCTGTCATTCAGCTGGAATTCACCTGGAGACTGATGAACGTTTGGCAGGAGTTTATATCCGTGTGCGTGTGTGCTTGTGTGTGTGTGTGAGAGAGTGTGTGCTTGTATGTGTGTGTGCATACAACCCTAATTACTTAGTTTGAAACATCAATTAGTCAATGGAAACTAAACTATTATAGCGTAATCCTCCTGATTCTGTTTAAGAAAAAATGAATGGAGAAGTTGTGTGATATAGAGTTGGCTGAGACCACGAGCAGATCTGTCTTCTCAAGGTTGAGTTGAAGATGATGGTCCTTCATCCAAGAAAAGCGTGTCAGGCTGAGATGCGAGCAGGACTGAGAGGTGGAGTTTTGTGTCGTCAGCATAACAGTGATGGGATAAACCATGTTTCTGAATGACAGATCCCACTGAAGACACGTAGATGGAGAAGAGAAGCGGTCCCAGCACTGAGCCCTGAGGCACTCCAGTAGCTGTGTGTTTAATCACATGGGCTAGTGTTACAGCGAGCCTGTGGTCGATGATTTTGGGTCATGTTTACATTCTGTTCTCATGACTGTGAGTCTTTAACCACATGACGTGAGGTGATTTCAGACTTCAGTATGAGTGGATGTGTCCAGATCTATCCTTGGAAAAAAACATAAAAATAGACTCAAATGAGGCACATTGTGGAGCAGCGATCATTCGATTCATTGCTGGAGTTTGATGAGAAACCTGAAATAGCAAATCTCTTCTGAAACTCAATAGGGACACTCATGTGAGATTACAAATGTATATTTAATACTTTCAATAATGTATTGAAAGGTTGGACCCCGTTGAAGTCACTCTATGGAGAATGTTTTCCTCAAAAACCTTCATTTTTTTTCCACTGAAGAAAGAAACTGCTCCTTTAAGAGCTTATGATCATAAATCGCGGAAGCCTACGTGTAGGCTAAATGAACGTTCAGTGTCACACTCATTATCTCTAACGTCTCTAGTAGTTTTATTATGTCTTTGTGGTGAAATACGAGCAGAATCCAGTGAAATAATCCAGAAGGAAATATTTCTCCATGTGTATTAAGTGACATATTCCCCAGAAACACATTAAGACGGTTTACGGCTGAAACTCGATGCCTATATTGACTCGGACGGAACGCACAATATTATGTTAGGCTGCCGTTTCCAGATTCAACATGTCAGATTGTGTCGAATCCTTTTTAGCTGGAAACAGATTCGGGTGAAAGAGTGCTGAAGGAAGGATTGCAACATCAGAGCGAAGACTGTGTGTGTTTCTCGGATTGCAGACGCTAAACGCCATGACAACATCAGGAGAAACACAACAGCAAACAGCTTTATTACAGTCATCAGCGAGCGCGAGTGTTTAGTCTGAGCTCTGCTTCATTAGACCAACTCGGTCCTCTCTCTAAACTGTGTGTGTGTGTGTGTGTGTGTGTGTGTGTGTGTGTGTGTGTGTGTCCTTTTTCCAGTCTAATATATCTCTTCTTTCTGGCTCTTTTGACGGGTGTTGATTGTCTGACATTCTCACACTCTTCCTCCGTCTGATGATCATGAGTGAGTGGAGATCAGATCTGCTCTCGTCCTGTCCTCAACACGGATCCTCTGAGCGGGTCACGAGGGGGAACGGGTCAGCACTGGTCAGCACACACACACATGATGACATGGAAACCCTTCACAGAAGCTGTTGGTGATCCAGAGGGTTTCTCAAACTCAGTGTTGATCATTCTCTCGTTCATGTGAGAGAGCGATCCCAGTGTGTGACTGCAGTTTATGGAGATTCCTCATGCCAAACGTTGCCAATATCTGTAATTATGTCGTTTTATAACATTACGAGCATTAAACAAACACTGTTGCTAAGAAAGGAAGTATTTGGCCGATGAACAGTGTTAAATGACCTGCTCTGACCCAAGAATAATAATGATTCAAGAATAATTCCACACACACACACTTGATCTGGAAAGAGAGAAACTTCTGATGCCGAGACACACACATCGCTTCATTCAATCATCAAATGTTCGAGGACATTTCCAAATCCCACATTCTCCAGTTAAAGTGAGTTTTTCCGCGAGCATCTGTTCTCCGTCAGCCGGACAGGATCTCCATCAGATGATCACTCGCAGCGTTCCCGTTAAACCAGATCTCTAATCTCATTAGCGTTCATTAATGAGCAGAGTTTGGAGATTCATCACTACAGCTGTAGAGAGATGTGCACATTAGCTGACGTTAGAATCATTTTACAATATTATCATTGATGTTATATACACGTTTGAACGTAGGCTACTCTCACTAACAATTTTAATTTAAGAACATTTATTTCATTCAAATTAAGTCATTTTAGTTAGAGAAATGTGTGTGTGTGAGAGTGTGTAATTATATATATATATATATAATTAATTTATTATAATTTTAATTATTATAATTGTATATTATATATACAGTACATTTGATATGTATTATAAATTATAATATAAATATAAATAAAAGAATAAAATTACAATCAGCTACAAATTATAAATACGATATAATACTAAAATAATATGTGTGTGTGTTTATATATTATAAAATTATAATAAATTATAAATGTTCTAGTTCTAAAAGAAAAAGAATACAGAAAATAATATAATATTCCTTATATAATAGTTCAAATATTTTAAGCTTCATGATGTTTTGTTGCTCAATAGATCAAATGAAACGTTCCGTAATGACATTATCCACCAGGAAGTGACATCATTACGGAGAGAAAGGGCCAGCACAGGGTAAGGAGCGTGTGTGTGTGTGTGTGTGTGTGTGTGTCTCGGGTGATGTCGCTCAATCACTCTTTATTTGATCTGCTCTGTAGATAATAATGATGATGAGCACTGACCTCCACTGCTGACCTCCGCTGACCTCCATTGACCTCTGCTGACCTCCACTGCTGACCTCCGTTGACCTCCACTGAGCACCGCTAACATCTGCTGCTGACCTCCACTGAGCTCCTGTGACCTCTGCTGACCTCCACTGAGTTCCGCTAACCTCCGCTGTTGACCTCCCCTGACCTCTGCTGACCTCCAGGGAAACCTCATGTTTGTGGTTGAGAGTAATATCTCACACTGATTTCTATATTCCCAGTTCCTCTATCACACATTCCCTGCAGAAGATCCCTGGAGATCCCCAGTGTAGAGGTCAGTCCATCTCTCCTGCAACACTTTACTAACACTCAGTGTGACCATGAACTACACTTCTGCTGAAGCATTTACTAATACGTTATTAAAATCAAAGGTGTAGTATGAAGATTGAATGATGAAGTATATGCAGATTAATAATATCTGACCAATAACATACACACAATCACACACAGGGGGGAGAAAATACAATAAATACATGTAAATTATTCAATAAATTAAAAAACTAAAATAGCTAAATATACAGATATAGTAGTAATGTATACAGGTACAGTAATCAATGATTTAATGATCAGGTTATTCCAGTGTCATTTTTGATTATATATACTGTATATTTGTGATTAAAAAAAAATCTTCTTTAAAGCTTAAACTCTCTCACACACACAGAGAGAGAGAGAGAAACGTGTGTAATTTTGCTGGTCCAGTAAATGTATCTTGATTTAAGCGTGTTTGGATGTTTGTTATAAGATTCGTAATATTCTGTTTATCCGAGATCTTCAGCTCTTTCTACAGAACTGCAACACTTCCCCCAGATGCCAAATATCATTCTGCTCCATTTCAAGATCTTAAAAGTAAACAGAAGAAACACACACGAGAGCAGCTTGTGGTTGTGTGATTTACAGATCGGACGGTGTGTGTGTGTGTGTGTGTGTGTGTGAGTGATTCAGCAGAAGAAGAGTTTGGCACGATCTGCTCGTGTCCATGGAGAATGTGTGCGGATGCAGGGGTCCACACACACACACACACACACACACACACACACACACACATACACACACACACGGAGGCAGTGGAGCGTGGAGGAACTTACAAGCTGCAGATAATGTGAAAAACGTGTGTAACGCGTGCTGATGTGCAGTGCAGGGGTCTGGCGGACACACACACACACACACACACACACACACACTCAGGCTTTAGCTGATGACAGGAGAGATGAATCAGGTAAAGCTCTGGGAAACACATCGCTGGTTCTGTGTCTGTAAAACATGAAGTTATGAACACACACACACACACTCCTCACAGTGTGTGTGTTCGTATCTGCATCTGTTCTTTAATAATGTTCTGAAACTGTAACATTATTTAATCATCGCTCACGGAATGTTTTCCTGAAATGTTTCCGTTGGATGTTTTTAAATGTATCTTGTTTCGGAACGTTCCGAGAATATTCAAATGTAGCGACAAGAACGCTGGAATGTTCCTTTACTCTCATCAGGGCACACGCTTGTGCACTTCATACTCAAGTATTCATCACTTCAGTGACATCATCGGTTCTGCGTTCAATTATTACATGCTTTAAATTATAACAGTCTCTGATAACAGATATCTCTGTCCACTGTAATGTGGATTTCTGTAGAGATGATTAGAAGTGATGTGTGTACAAATAAACATGAATTGAATTGAACTGTCGCTTTATAGAGTGCAGATTCACAGTCGGAAACAGAGTCCGAGACTCAGATAATAGAGTCATTGTTCAGATCATGTCTGCGAGTGTGTAGAGCGATGTGGAAATACAGTTCTGCAACACACACACTCCAGGGATCAGGCCGTTAATTGTTTGTCTCGGATGAATCCAGTTTTCCATGTAAAAGAAAACGCGAGGAACATCTACACACACATCTGCGCACATCTACACACACATCTACACACATCTACACACACATCTGCTTTGAGGATCTGTGTTTTCCACTCACGCTCCCGCTCAGACAGTCAGTGTGAGTTCAGTGAATCTACACACACACATCTTAACACACACATCTGCACACATCTACACACTCATTTTAATGCATTTACAGTAATATCTTAATATCTTCAGGATGTTTCGATGTTTGTAAACCGAGACAGAAACTCTGAGGAAGAACGTCTCAGACCCAGGTCAAAGGTCGTGCTCTTCTAGAAACTGTGTTAAACATCAGACTCTATAGTTCTGGATCACGTTCAGACATCACTCTGGATCTGATTACACTTTCTGTTCACACACACACACACACACACACACACATCATACAGTAGTCCCTCTCTCTCCTCTTTCTCTCTCTCACACACAGATCTGCTGTAATGAACGACTGTTTAAAGCCAGAGAGAGAGAGAGTGTAAATAAATAAACTGTGTTAAATCTCGTCTAGGTCATTATTTGGCCCGAATCCAGACTCAAAGCTGGATCTTGTTGTGTTTTCAGTTCCTTCAGAAATGCTGTGTGTGTGTGTGTGTGTGTGACTGCATCGGATGTGTCGCATTAATGAGTGTGTGTGATCCTGCTGATGATTCATCAGTTATGTATCAAACTCATATTTTCACATGTTTTCCTTTCGTATAATTAATGATAGCCTAATTCATTTTGGTCAGTATATCAAACTTGTATTATATATTCCGCATGTTTTTGTTTTGTTTTGATAAATTATTGATCATTATTGGAGTCTCTTGAGTCAAACATCTGTATACTGTGTTCCACATGTGTGTGTTTTCTCCGCAGTGGTGGAGTGGATCAGAAACGCAGATAAACTGGAGGAACGGGATCATTGGAAACACGTGAAGCTCGTCCAGCGACTCGGACCGGCTTTACTGGAACACGCCGGGATATGAGGAATATGAGGAATGCTCCGGGCTTTACGACTCTCCTCCACAGCTGGGTTACGGTAAGCCGTCCATCACACACACACACACACACTACAGCAGCAGGAATGTCTTTCAACACACGCTACGTCATCAGACATGATCAATAACTCAGGAAGTTATGTTTCCAGAGAACATTTCTCACAAGCTCAGCCGTGTGATCAGGAGGCCGTTCTCATTAACATATCTAATCAGCCAATCACATGGCAGTGTCTTCAGTGCATTTAGGGGTGTGGTCTCCTGAACTCCAAACTGAATGTCAGAATGGGAAAGAAAGGGGATTTAAGCAGTTTTGAGTGTGGCGTGGTCTGAGTATTTCACAATCTGCTCAGTTACTGGGATTTTCACACACAACCATTTCTAGGGTTTACAAAGAATGGAGTGAAAAGGGAAAAATATCCAGTATGGGTCAGTCCTGTGGGCCAAAATGCATTGATGATGCGAGAGGTCAGAGGTCGACTGATTCAAGCTGATAGAAGAGCAACTTTGACTGAAATAACCACTCGTTACAACCGAGGTATGCAGACAACACACACAACCTTGAACAGCAGAAGACCCCACCGGGTACCACTCATCTCCACTACACATAGGGAAAAGAGGCAGCAATTTGCAAAATTGGACAGTTGAAGACTGGAATAATGTTGCCTGGTCTGATGAGTCTCGACATTCAGATGGTAGAGTCAGAATTTGGCGTAAACAGAATGAGAACATGGATCATCATGCCTTGTTCCCACTGGTCAGGCTGGTGGTGGTGGTGTAATGGATGTTTTCTTGGCACACTTTAGACCCCTTAGTGCCAATCGGGCATCGTTTAAATGCCACGGCCGACCTGAGCATTGTTTCTGACCATGTCCATACCTTTATGGCCACCATGTCCCCATCCTCTGATGGCTAAGGCCACGTCACAAAGCTAGAATCATTTCAAATTGGTTTCTTGAACATGTCAATGAGTTGACTGTAGTAAAATGGCCGCCACAGTCACCAGATCTCAACCCAATAGAGCATCTTTGGGATGTGGTGGCTTCACTTGACGGTATTTACAGTCAAGTGTAAGATCTTCATGATGTTGTGGGAAAGAGCGGCGTTGTCTGAGGATTGTCGTGAGTTTTAATATTGAGCAACAGAAACAGCTGCGATCTTATGGACGAGACATATACAGTGAGTGAATCACAACAACCTTTGACCTCTCGGTGGAGACGCTCTTTACATTTATCTCCAGTTAAGACTTACATTGATCATTTCTTTAGTGTTTATTCATGTATTTTGATTGAAAAGCTTTTAAGCTGGAAATGTTGGCATGGGTGAGACTGTGAAACTGGTTCATAAAGCACAGAGCTGTATAAACAGCGGATCGCTGACGTAAGACGCACAGATGTGCTCGCCGGACAGACTTCTGAATCAGTTTGGGACTGCCCATACATGGAGACGGATCAGGAACTGGGAAATCCACTGCTCTACCTTTTCCTCAAGTGGGATTCGATTCTCCAATCAGAAGTTTTTCCCAGATCCCATGGGATGAAGCGCATTCCTATCCTGTGATCCACATGAATTTGATTTCTGTGATCTCTCTGATTCTGTGTGTGTCTTTGTTTCCTGACTGTGATTCTGATGCGCTGGATGTGGCTGAAATCGGGCATTCCAGGGATTCAGAACTAAACCCATGATCCTCGGGATTCACCCCAAACCCAGCGTCTCTGTTCGGGATTTCACCATAACACACAGAATGGACTCGGATGTGGGAGTTTTAGATGATATGAGTCACAGTTATCTGGACTCTGTG
Organism: Pimephales promelas; assembly: GCF_016745375.1. The sequence continues at coordinate 7,542,176 of NW_024121155.1, forward strand.
TGAGATAAAAAGAGAAAATGCATCCAACTATTTTTTCCAGAAGTTGCCTGTTTAAAGTACTTCCAAAATCTTTACCAGCATTTACAAATTATTTAATTATTCGACTCCATTGTGAATCAGGTCAATTGGCGACATGTACAGACTGTGTGCGATGAACAAATCAAACAGTGATTGAAATTGCTCAACATAACAAAGTGGTTTCCCCAAATTTAACTGAAAATGCAACTTTAAATGACTTCTGCAGTTTTAAAAGTATTAGAATAAAATCCCTGGTAACAGGACTAAACTGTGTTGTGTCCGTAATCAAGGGCTTCATGAGCTGCACCAGGTGTGCTCGAGCTAAAACACATGACGTATCTGAACTGGAGACGTTTAATGAGTGTCACGTTTGATTTAAAGACTTCTAATTAAAGGTAGAAATGTTTCTTGGACAACTGGCTATTTTTTACTTAACCCTTATGCTGCATTAGGGACATTTTTGGTCTTTTGCAGTTTAATTTCTTTGACCATTTTGGCTGTTTTAATGCAAATGGTATGAAATTTGGCAAAATTGTGACTTTTTGGATACATGTAAAAAATGTGATCCCATTTTGCAAAATATGTATAACACACACTGTGTAGATCAAATAGTAACACTCAGCACCATAAAGACCAAAAATGGCCCATTGAAACCCATTAAAACGTTGTTTAAATCTGAGGCTGTCAGTAATACATGAAACATGATTTTTGCACAAACATCCTTTCATTTTGAAGCAAAAGCATTATATTTGCATTATATAGTGTATTCCACCAGATGATGTCACTACATATTTATTCCCTATGGGTGGAAATGCACCTTATTTTAGGCAATAGGCAATGTTTAATAGGTGGCCATTTTTGGTCTCTAACGCGCTAAGTGGGATTTTTTGCAAAGTGGGACTGTGATAATCCAAATCTAAAGTTTTCTCTTTGCATTTAGTTTATTGAAAATAATTGAATTTTTGTGTTTTTTCCTCTTATACAAATTGATGGTTTCGCAAACAAAACTGGTAATTAAAGGGTTAAAATCCTGAAATTGAATACATTTTTGGTAGTTATGATGAGGACTGATGCTGGTTAAAAGATTTAACTTGGTAAAAGTGGAAAATAATAATAATATATAATATTTTAGGCAATGTTTAATATGTGGCCATTTTTGGTCCTTAATGCACTCAACGGTGTTAAAAATCTAATGCAGCACAAGGGTTAAAACAACAGATTATACAGTATCTTCATTGGCCTCGTTTACACTGCATGGTTCAAGTGACCCAAATCCAATTTTTTCCTCTCATGTGGCACAGATCGGATTTGACGGGTGAACGTTTAAGCAGGAAAAAACGCATGGATTCCGATTTTCTCAGATCGGATTCAGGCCTCATTCATATGTGCTAATAAATCGGATATGAATCAGATACGTGCATTTGCGTGTGCCATGTAAGCAGAAAAATCGGATATTCCCCAGTAAATGCGAGTCATGCGTCATTAAAAACTGCGCGATTATAGGCGCGAGGGAAGAAAGGAGACACACAGTGGAGCAATGCGGAGGTTTCATGTCTTTTGAGTGTTTGGGGTGAAGAGTGCAGGCGAAAATGCAGGGTTGTTACAGAAATAAATCCGTTTTTGAAGACATTTCACGAGATATGAGGCATCGTTTTAAGTGCTCATGGCCAGAGCCTCTCCTCTTTTTTCTCCGCCGTACGAGACCAATGTTTTGATGACTTATTGAAATATTGTGGAAGGAAAACACTGGATAATTTTATTCGCATCCATTGAATTTCGTGCTGTTTTGCTTAATTTCCCAGTTCAGAACCATCAGAACGTCTGCATTTGGTAGTTTCAGCAGTGAATGTGTGAATGCAAAAATTGGATATGGGCCACTTTTAAAAGATGATGTAAGCAGGTCGTCAAAAAAATCGGATTTGGGCATCAAGACCTGCAGTGTAAATGAAGAGTTCAGATGCAAAAGCCTCTAAATGCCATTTGAAATTTTCTTCTTTAATGATGATTTTTATCAAACTTGTATATTTAAGTTCAGTAATTTCACTTAAATGGCAATGATAATTACCTATTAATTGTTATTTAAGTGAAATTACTGAACTTAAATATACAAGTTTGATAAAAATCATCATTAAAGAAGAAAATTTCAAATGGCATTTAGAGGCTTTTGCACCTGAACTCTTCAAATACAGCCTTTAGATGCCTTTTGAGAACTGTCCATTATCCAAATTAGCCTTAATTACTTTCCAAACTTTGTCTGACTTTTCAGCTGCAACAACTGGTCATATTTTCATTCCTTTCACTGTGTGAGAATCACTTTTTATTAACTTTAGCAAAACCCGAAACATTTTAAATCTCTAAATGACGTGTGTCTGAGTCAGCGATACATTACTTTCTGTAAAGCTGCGTTGAAAGCACGTTTCGGCCTCATTAATCTCCATCTCTCACAGAAGCTTTTGTGCGTCTGACAGCTTCAGTCCGATCACACCGATCTGTTTCAAACGCATCATCCTTCTCTGATTATCATACATTTGTCATCCAGATGCATTAAGCACAGATACAGTACAGGTTTTGGAGATGTCGTTCCTGGAAGGTCAAGTGCAAGGTCACGAGGATGAGGATGAGGATGAGTTCCCCCTGCCGGTAATGTTTCATCAACTTACTGCAAACTTCAGAGTAACTGCATGAAGTGACTAGTTAAAGTACGGTCTTCGTGACTGAACAGGTTCTGAGCAAATCAAGGAAATTTGCCAAAATAAATGGATTTATTCATTCAGATGCCAGCGTTTGTTTTATAGTGTATTTCTGATGAACACATAATATTTGCTTTTCGTCAGTGAAATGTGAAAGTTGGCATGTGTTGATCAGTCAGGCCGTGTTTGTCGAAGCACATCAGCTAAACCGCCTATTAAGTTCGAGAAATAAAGAGCCGCGGTATGCAAATTCAAGAACTCGCATCATTCCAGGAAGATAATCTGCACATCTCTGTCATTAAGTGTCATATTAAAATCATGTTGAGTGTCTCCAGGAACTGATTTCAGAAGAACTGTTGGAGCTTGACAGCGAGAGCCGAAGCCTCTGACTCACGAGATGATGTAAAGTTCCCGGCCCGAAGGCATCAGATCCCGACGTCATCCCCTGATCACAAGCTTCGACCTGAGCGGTGACGAGCGAGGTGAGAGGTCAAGACGGTTGTTTAAAAGTGTTTGAGATCACATTGGGTTGCCACTGACATCTGAGTTTAGAGCTGTTGAAAGATGAGCTTTTACTTAGTTCGATGTTATACTGAAGGAGAGCATTAATCTGAAGAGCATACACTGCAAATATCGGTAACACTTTAGAATACAGTTCCTTCGTTAATGAATAACTACACAAGAACTAATGAGTAACACAATATTAACAATCTAGTAACTATTATTAACTAACAAGATACTCTGATTAACGAACTACTAAGTAATAGCGCACAGACGAAAGTGGTAGTTCACTATTAAGTAATCAATAACTACTATTTTTTAATACTTCCCAGAGAACTACTGAAAAAGTTTATTAACAATCTAGTAACTACTATTAACTAAAAGAAACTCTTTTTAACAAATTAGTAAGTAATAGCTCACAGATGAAAGTGTTACTAGATACTTCTGTGGGAATTACTAATTATTTGGATCCGTATTATAAAGTGAAGATCATTGGAACTAACTAGTAATGATGACTCAAGTGTTACTACATGATCTAGTCATGATTTGTGCAAATGTTTGAGATTTTTGGTGAACTTTTAGTAACTTTTAGAAAATGTCTTTAGTAACACTTGAGTAATTACTAGTTAGTTCCAATGATCTTCACTTTATAATACGGATCCAAATAATTAGTAATTCCCACAGAAGTATCTAGTAACACTTTCATCTGTGAGCTATTACTTACTAATTCGTTAATAAGAGTTTCTTTTAGTTAATAGTAGTTACTAGATTATTAAAAATATTTTTCAGTAGTTCTCTGGGAAGTATTAAAAAAATAGTAGTTATTGATTACTTATTAGTGAACTACCACTTTCGTCTGTGCGCTATTACTTAGTAGTTCGTTAATCAGAGTATCTTGTTAGTTAATAATAGTTACTAGATTGTTAATATTGTGTTACTCATTAGTTCTTGTGTAGTTATTCATTAATGAAGGAACCGTATTCTAAAGTGTTACCCAAATATCATGTCTTGTTTTCATTCTAAACATTCTTAAATCAAGATAAGAAGCCACTTGAAAGAAGATACTGTCTTTAAAAATAAAATAAAAACAGTTTTAAATGATGTTTTTTTTCTGCAGATTTAAGCACAACCTCACTTCATTTTAATGCATTTAATTTCTTAATATCTTCAGTCATTGCTTCTCCAGTAAATGTGTCTTTATTTAAGAATGTTTAGATATTTGTGCTGGAAAATAAAACAGAAACACTGACGAAGAACAAGTTTTGCAGTGTTTAAAGCATCAGCACTCAAAACTGTACAGTAAAATCTTCACTGTTTCTCTGAATGGTGGGACTTGATTTAATCGTGGTGAGTTTGACTGGATGGACAAACATCAGATATTAAAGTTCAGTGTAAGATGATAAATCATGTGACACCCCCCAGACGACTCGATCCACACCTGCAGTCGAGCACTGAGACTCGGAGACGATCACACGGACTCTGGGTCCAACATGGATGGGCGAATCATTCCGGCGGCCATTTTACAACATTGGACGTTTTCAAAACAATTTCCCCCAAGTGCACCGACGGGTGAGTCGAAACTCATTATAATATACAAAACTATTGTCCACTCACAGCAGTGGGCGTTTACTTCCAAGTCTTCAGTGCGAGACGCCCATAAAAACCCAGTGTTTCTCAGCTAGGGTCAAAACTAGGGTAGAAAATAGACCATTACTTATTCATTTTGATGTTTTTGAATGCAAAAACCAAGCGAACGTCAGAAGTTGACCTCAGACAACAATATAATACCATTTAAAAAGCCAGTTCATGACCCCTTTAAATAATACAAACATTTTTTGCACTGTGTGTGTGTGTGTGTCAGTGTTTCTTTGCTTTGATATGTCGTATGGCACTTGTCTGTGTATCCGTGTATTACAGGAACTGACACACACAGTCCTGTAGTGATGAAGCACAGAGATACTGGAACGTGTTTCTGCTCCTCATCTGTGTGTCTGGAACGCTATTGTGTGTGTGTGTGTGTGTGAGAGAGAGTGTTCGGTCTCTGTGTATCTGAGCATGGACTGGAAACAGTGACATCAGGTTCTGTCGAGCCTTCAGAAGAGTGTGTGTTTCTGTGCCATCATCATCATCACTATCACACACTGATCACTCTATCAGCCATGACCACATCACTGTAGTGTTTGAGATCTTTCCTGGGCGTTCACACACACACACACACACACACACACAACCGCGCACAGACAGACACACAAACACATACACATACACGCACTCACTCACACACACACACACACACACACACACACACATGCACACAAACATACAGTACACTCACTCACTTTCTCTCTCTCTCTCTCTCTCTCTCACACACACACACACACACACACACACACACACACATGCACACAAACATACAGTACACTCACTCACTTTCTCTCTCTCTCTCTCTCTCACACACACACACACACACACACACACACACAGACAGACACACAGCATTAGAATCAGTTTATCTTAAAGACCAAAAACATTTAGATTTCTAGACTTCTTTTAGACACTTAATCTGTGTGATTATTGCTAAATAATACATTTGACTGATATGACGACTAAACAGGAAATACCATCCAATCCAAATCTGTAAATCTTTAAAACCTGAGAATGGATGAAATCCTGATGGATTCTAATGGACTCTCTCATAACAACTGATTTATGATCAAACAGAATGAAGAAGAGTAAAGACAGTTATAATGTTACAAAAGATATGTTCATCAAACAATCCTGAAAAAAAAAAATTGATCAGTTTCCACAAAAATATAAAACTGTTTTAAACACTGATAATAATCATAAGTGCTTGTTGATCATCAGATCCTCATATTAGAGTGATTTCTGAAGGGTCATGTGACTCTGAAGACTGGAGTAATGATTGATTTGATCACAGGAATAAATTACACTTTACTGAACAGATGATTTACATTATAATCATATTTCACAATATTACAGTTTTTTATTACATAAACGCAGCTTTAGTGAGCAGAAGAGACTTTTTCAGAACCATAACATTTTCCAGACTCATTTTTTTACGCTAGTGTAAGGTTATATATATATAGGTCGTGTGTGTGTGTGTGTGGCAGATTGTTGCCTGATGGAAAGTTTGCTGTGGAATGTACATTTTTTCCTCCTGATGTTGAAGACGCGATCTGAACGCTGATTGGTCGAGACAGCGGCTGAAGAATGTGTGAGATGACTTAAATAGCGTCTCTCGCGCGCAGAAGAGCAGAACATCTCCATTCTCCAACACACACACTCTCTCAGAGAGACTGTTTCTGCATCAGTAGAGTGTGTGTCTCTACAGGAGTGTTTAATCTCCAGCATCATGACTCTGAGAGGACTCGTTCTGTGTCTGTTATTGTGGAGTTCCGAGAGCAGACATGCAGGTGAGAACACACTGAACACACACACACACTGAACACACACTCTGTGTTGTAAAAGCGCTGTATAACTGTATAATTTTAAATGCGTGCGCGCTCACGTGTCTCCGAATCCGCAGAAATGCCGGACGATGATTCCGTGTTCGACCTGTTCGAGCTCTCGAATCTGCACAAGAAGCACCACGGGGTGAGTTTAGTGAAGGGACCCGATCCAAACAGTCCCGCGTACAAGATCCTGAACCCGAACCTGATCCCCTCCGTGCCCGAGCTCTCCTTCCGGGACCTGATCGACTCCATCCAGAGCGAGAGAGGCTTCATCTTCACCGCGAACCTCAAGCAAGCCAAGCGCACACGGGGAAGCCTGATCTCCGTGGAGAGGACCGACGGAACCGGGTCCGTGTTTGAGATCATATCCAACGGGAAAGCCGACACGCTGGATCTGGTGTACCGGACCGCGAGCGGACAGCATGTGGTCTCCGTCGAGGACGTGAGTGTGGCGAACGGGCACTGGAGGAACATCACGGTGTTCGTGCAGGAGGATCGGGCTCAGGTTTATGTGGGCTGCGAGGAAATCAACACGCAAGAACTCGATGTTCCGATCCAGCAGATCCTGAGCCCGGAGAGCGCGGACACCGCCAGCCTGAGGATCGCTAAAGGAGCCGCCAAATCAGACCGCTTCATGGTGAGGAACGCCTGTGTTTTGGTCCATCAGAGCCGCGTGGTTATTGTTTAGTTATTCATTTTCCATCTTATGCGTATTTTCTTCCTCTAATGAGGAGTTTGGAAACGCGTAAAGACGCGCGAAAGCAAATAGCAATTTTACAGTTTCTTTCTGAATGTTTCGTGTAATAACTGTTGTTGTTCTTTTCCCGATAGTCCACTTTAGACATTCTACTAACTATTAGTAACTACGTGTCAACTAACTCTCAATAGAGTGTTAGAGTACAACTCTCATATAAAGTATTTTGTTCTGTGCGGTAGCGCTTAGAGTTTGAGGAAGGCGCACCACAAATTAAATGTATTATTATTAATAGAGTAGACTGTTGGGTGTTCGTAGAATAAGTTGACTTATAGTTGCCATGCTACTTACGACCTTTGACCTTTATCCCGTTTCTTCAGGGAGTTCTCCAGAATGTGCGGTTTGTGTTCGGAACGACGCTGGACGCGATTTTACGCAATAGAGGATGCGGGAGCTGTAAGTCTGCAACTTTGTGAATGATATCAAATTAGATTATAAAAACTCTGTTTATTTGATTTCATATTGGAAAAATGTCAGATTTGACTTGTCCTTGACTTTGACTTCAGATTTGACTTTCCTGTAGTTCAGATGGCGTATGGCGATAGTGGGTCATGGGTTCGATTCCCAGGGAAAGCAAGAACTTATAAAATGTTATAAATGCTTAAATTTAAATGAATAAAAATAAAGTTGTGCTGGGCAATTATTAATCACAACCAAAATAAAAAATAAGAAATATTTCTATGTACATATTTATATATAAATATCAACATGTTCTTAATTATATACACGCATGTTTGTAACTAAATAATTATACACACACACATATTATGTAAACACAATCTTTTATTTTATGTTAGTGTGTGAAAATCTGAATATTGTATTAAAGCTTACCACTCAGTTCATATCTCGACAGCTCCCTTCATCACGGACGTCATGCGCTTTGAGAACTCGGTGAACGGATCGAGTGCGGCCATCCGCACGGACTACACCGGACACAAGTCTAAAGGTCAGCTGACCCTCATGCGTTTGTGATGTGATGCGTTTGTGATGTCATGTCTTTAACGTCAGAACGCTTTCCCCTTCAGATCTGCAGGACATCTGCGGCTTCTCCTGCGACGACCTGACCAGCATGTTCTCGGAGCTCAAGGGCCTCGGTGTGGTGGTCAAGCAGTTGTCCAACGAGCTCCGCCAAGTGGTGAGGATCAGAACCAGCTGTTGATGTTTATGCTTGAGTCTCTCCGCCAGATATCTCTTCATCAAGTCCTCTCTAATGGCAGCTTCTCTGTGCTCTTCCAGACAGCAGACAACAGCTTAATCATGAACCAGATCCAAATCCACAAAGGCGTTTGTCTGCACAACGGGATTGTGTACGGAGACAGAAGCGAGTGGACGGTGGACAGCTGCACACACTGCACATGTCAGGTACAGCTCTCTCTCTTCAACTGTGCTTTCACTTACTTTATACTGGTAGGACTGGTTACTGGGCAGACCAGGCGGTTAAAAGGATAGTCCACCCAAACATGACAATTATCCCACCCTCAAGTATGTATGTCATTATTCTTTCAGACGAATTGTTGAATACAACGATGCACTTTTATGATGGACAGATGCACTTTATGATGCACTTTTATGATGGACAGATGCACTTTAATGATGGATAGATGCACTTTTATGATGGAGAGATGCACTTTTATGATGGATAGATGCACTTTTATGATGGAGAGATGCACTTTTATGATGGATAGATGCACTTTTATGATGGATAGATGCACTTTTATGATGATAGATGCACTTTTATGATGAATAGATGCACTTTTATGATGATAGATGCACTTTTATGATGGACAGATGCACTTTTATGATGGACAGATGCGCTTTTATGATGGACAGATGCACTTTTATGATGGACAGATGCGCTTTTATGATGGACAGATGCACTTTTATGATGGATAGATGCACTTTTATGATGGACAGATGCACTTTTATGATGGACAGATGCACTTTTATGATGGACAGATGCGCTTTTATGATGGACAGATGCACTTTTATGATGGACAGATGCGCTTTTATGATGGACAGATGCACTTTTATGATGGATAGATGCACTTTTATGATGGACAGATGCACTTTTATGATGGACAGATGCACTTTTATGATGGACAGATGCACTTTTATGATGGATAGATGCACTTTTATGATGGACAGATGCACTTTAATGATGGATAGATGCACTTTTATGATGGATAGATGCACTTTTATGATGGACAGATGCACTTTTTTGATGGATAGATTCACTTTTATGATTCATAGATTCACTTTTATGGACTTCAAAACAGAAACAGCAATCCACTGCCATTATAAAGCTTGGAAGAGCCAGGATATTTTTGAATAACTCTGATTGTATTCGTCTGAAAGAAGAAAGTCATATAGGCTTGAGGGAGAGTAAATCATGGGGTGATTTTCATTTGAAAATGAACTACTCCTTTATGTGGGATTTTGGCCAAGGTTGACTAAGTTAAAAGCTCTGGTGGAAAGTGTTGGGAGAACAGAAACAGGTGCTAGAAGTCTTGCTCTCAATCTGTATGCATCTAAATGGCTGAGATTCAGGAATGTTTTAATTGCCGAGTGATACCCGCTGACTGTGGTTTCCGGTGAGACCATCATGGGTGTGTGTGTGTGTGTGTGTGTGTGTGTGTGTGCGCGTGTGCGGTTGTGGCCGCTGACTCAGTCTGTATTCTCCACCCTCATGTTGGCCACATAAAAACGCTTTGTAAGTCCGGTGAAATGTGTTCCCTGCTGCCCGCTCAGAGTTTATATCACCACAAGATCTCCCAGGGGTCACTGTTTATTGTCGTTTATTTCTCATCCACTATGTGCAGCTGTTGGGATCGTCCCATTAAACTTGCTTCAAATATTTCACAGAACTCGGCCACTGTGTGTCGTGAAATCTCCTGCCCGCTCATGCCCTGCGCCAACGCCACGGTCCCGGATGGCGAATGTTGCCCTCGCTGTGGAACACGTGAGTCTACTCATCTCCATCTATTCAGCGCTTTAACAATCTAGAGTTCACAGCAGCTTTACAGTGCTAACAGGAGATTACAGTCACAGAGAGTGTTTACAGCAGATCTAGAATAAAGTTACTGTCCAGATAAAGTTAGTTCTGATTGATTCACTTCCGTTGTAAAGATCATTAGTTATTAACTCAGGATCCGCTAACACAAACAGAAACTCTTAATGTGTTCTGGCCGTTCATTTGCACACGACTCGTTGAGCTCATCTGGTGTCCCGTTCTCTGGTTCTCTTCCTCTAGCGAGTGACGCGGGTGCAGAAGATGGCTGGTCGCCCTGGTCCGAATGGACCCATTGTTCGGTGACCTGTGGACGAGGCGTTCAGCAGCGTGGACGCTCTTGTGACCGAATCAACAGCAACTGTGATGGCACGTCCGTCCAGACGAGAGACTGTTACACGCAAGAATGCGACAAACGATGTGAGTTGAACCTGGCATCCGTCACTGGTCATCATTCATGTCATGTAAGACCTGTGCCAATACATGCCTGTGTTTAACACTTCCTGCTGTGTTCATGCAGTCAAGCAGAATGGGGGCTGGAGCCACTGGTCTCCCTGGTCTTCCTGCTCCGTGACGTGTGGAGAGGGTGTCATCACTCGCATCCGCCTGTGCAACTCCCCAACGCCTCAGATGGGGGGCGAAGACTGCGAGGGAGATGGCCGGCAGACCGAGCCGTGCCAGAAGCCGTCGTGTCCCGGTGAGTGTAACCCTAACCCTAACTGCTGGAGGATTTAACCTGAAATCCCAATTGACACTGCAACGCATTTCTCCGTGTCTCAGTGAATGGAGGTTGGGGACCCTGGTCACCATGGGACTCTTGCTCCGTCACGTGTGGTGGAGGACTTCAGCGCAGACACCGTTTGTGCAACAGCCCGGCTCCCAAACACGGTGGAAAAGAATGCCTGGGCGACTCCAAAGGAAGCCGGATGTGCAACGCCCAGTCGTGTCCCGTTGGTGAGACATGCTTCACTGTTAAAGGGGACATATCATACAAATCGGACATTTTACATGTTTAAGTGCTATAATCAGGTCCTTTGGCATGTTTTTCTTCACCCAAAAAAGCAGTAGCACCTCAATGCAGAACATGAGATCCACGGGGAGGAGTCGGATCACGATCCAAGGGGTGGAGATGGGTTGGATTAGGGTTGGGTTTAGGGATCAGGGGGCGGAGTTGGTTAGGTTTAGGTGTATGTAAGGTGGGAGGAGTTGGATCTGGATCCGACTCCTCCCCATGGATTTCATGTTCCGCAGTGAGGACCATCTCCAAAAAAGGGGCAAATTTGACAAGATATAATAAATGATCTGAAACTTCACATTGTGGGGACTTCTATCTTGTGAAAAGGGGCATAATATGTCACCTTTAAGGATCAAGCCAAAGATTCTTGTAGCACTAAAATAACAGACTTCCACTCTATCATGAACAGATGGATGTCTCTCCAACCCGTGCTTCGCCGGCGCCAAATGCACCAGCTTCCCCGACGGCTCCTGGAAGTGCGGCGAGTGTCCGGAGGGGTACCGTGGGGACGGAGTCCACTGTCAAGACATTGATGAGGTGAGACTGTCATGCCCATGAGTTGGACACTTCTAAATGGAGATAGTGGTGTTTCTAAATGCTCTTTGGTCTCTGCAGTGCAAAGAAGTTCCCGATGCCTGTTTTGTGCTCAATGGAGTCCATCAGTGCGAGAACACAGAACCGGGCTACAACTGCCTGCCCTGCCCACCGCGCTACTCCGGACAGCAGCCCTTCGGCCGGGGAACAGAGCAAGCCGTCGCCAATAAACAGGTTTGAGCAATCTTAAACAATGGGAAGGGACAAGTCTTCCTTGTTTCAGGAAGTGCTAACCTCCTCCATAAACTCGACTTTCTTCCAGGTCTGCACACCTAGAAACCCATGTGCGGACAGCAGCCATGACTGTAATAAGAATGCCAACTGCATTTACCTGGGAATCTTCTCCGACATCATGTACCGCTGCGAGTGTAAACCAGGCTATGCTGGGAACGGTTACATCTGCGGAGAAGACCCAGACCTGGACGGCTGGCCAAACACGGACCTCCCCTGTGTGGAAAACGCCACCTACCACTGCAAGAAGGTACGCGGACGTTCCTTACCGTATCCCGTTATAAGACGAGGTTATAAAATCTTCATCAACACGTATTCTCGTATTTTAGGATAACTGTCCTGACCTTCCCAACTCTGGGCAAGAAGACTATGACAAAGATGGAACTGGAGATGCTTGTGACAGTGATGATGACAATGATGGGATCCCTGATGACGGGGTAAGTCGTAAACACATTCTTCTTCTGCAAAAGCATTTAGAAATAGCATGTTACTGACTTGAAAAGAAAGAACAGAGTGAACAAAAGAGAGAGCCAGTAGCAGATAAATAAAGCGTTTTTGTGCTGGCTTCTGTTGGATCCCTTGGTTTAACATCCATAATTCAGCCAAACAAACAGTCGGCGTCTCGCAGCCAAACGCTGGATTCCTTCACAGCTGTGTCCCAAACGTCCATGGCATATCACTTAAGACATTCATTTTAGTGCTTTGTGGAAGTATTTATAAAATTGCCGGGGAGGGAGAGAACGGATCCAGATGTTTTCCTATCTTTCTGTTTTCATCTCTGACTTGGCTGGATCTTACAGGACAATTGCCCGTTCATCTTCAACCCAAGACAGTACGACCAGGACCACGATCAAGTTGGCGACCGATGCGATAACTGCCCGTACGACAGTAATCCAGAGCAGACCGACACCGACAGCAACGGCGAGGGTGACGCGTGTGCCATAGACATCGATGGAGACGGTGAGTGACTCTGGCCCTCACGAAGGACATAGAAACCACTGTTACGAATCATTGGTGTGACACTGGAATTGATTTCTCCAGGCATTCTGAATGAGAAGGACAACTGTCCATACGTGTACAACACTGACCAGAGAGACACCGACCAGGACGGAGTCGGCGACCACTGTGACAACTGCCCTCTGGAGCACAACCCTGACCAGGTGAGTTTAAAACCATGACCAGCAGATGATGAAGGCTTGCATTTTCACCTTTGCCGCCATTGGCTTGCGTAGTGCTATATTAATAAATGTGATTTGACTTGGCGTTAATCGATGTGATGTCACAGATTGACTCTGACTCTGACAACGTTGGAGACAAGTGTGACAGCAACCAAGACATCGATGAGGATGGACATCAGAACAACCTCGACAACTGCCCCTACATCCCCAACGCCAACCAGGCCGACCACGACAAGGACGGCAAAGGAGACGCCTGCGATCATGACGACGACAACGATGGCGTACCTGACGACAAAGACAACTGCAGACTGGCCTTCAACCCTGATCAGCTGGATTCGGACGGTGAGTCGAACACACTGGCGTGGATTTCAGTTCATGTTCCGTATAATCCAAATTCGTGCCAGAATAACCTTCTTTTCTCCGTTCCAGGTGATGGCCGAGGTGACGTTTGCAAGGACGACTTTGACCAAGATAACGTGCCAGATATTTTCGATGTTTGCCCGGAGAACTTTGCCATCAGTGAAACAGATTTCCGCAGATTCCAGATGGTTCCCCTCGATCCCACTGGAACTTCCCAAATTGACCCCAACTGGGTCGTCCGTCACCAGGGCAAAGAGCTTCTGCAGACCGTCAACTGTGATCCCGGCATTGCTGTCGGTAAGAGCTTGAGAGCGATGAACATGTTCTTCTACATCAGTGCGTTAAAGGAGAAGTAGTAATTTACTCTCCCCGACGTCATCCAAGATGTCCATGTGTTTCTTTCTTCAATAAATAATGGTTTGTCTCGTATTCCTCGGCTGGATCGTGTCGAGACTTTGAAGCTGCACTGAAACTCACATCTGGACCCGTTGGAGTCAAAATCCTGGAATTATTTCCTCAAAAATCTTCTTTTCCACTGAAGAAAAACACATGAACATCATGGAAGACGTAGAGTAAATCATCCTTTAACGTTCTTCTTCTTGTTCCTCAGGTTATGATGAGTTCAACGCCGTGGACTTCAGCGGCACGTTCTTCATCAACACGGACCGTGACGACGACTACGTCGGCTTTGTGTTTGGCTACCAGTCCAGCTCCCGTTTCTATGTGGTGATGTGGAAGCAGATCACTCAGACCTACTGGTCGCATACGCCCACCAAAGCCCAGGGTTACTCCGGACTGTCCATTAAAGTCGTGAACTCCACTACGGGACCCGGCGAACATCTCAGGAACGCTTTGTGGCACACCGGAGACACGGAAGGACAAGTATGCGTCATTCTCAAGCTGAATGTCCATGTGGTTTTGTTTTTTTTAAATGTCCGCTCATCTTATTTGGACCGTTTGCAGGTGCGCACCCTTTGGCACGACCCCAAGAACATTGGCTGGAAGGACTACACTGCCTACAGATGGCACCTGATCCACAGGCCCAAAACCGGACACATCAGGTGAGTGTGGATTACCTCAGATCTAGATTGGTCTTGGTTACTAACCGACAGCTAAAGCGGCTTTACTCACTCGTCTTCTTTTGTTTCTCTCCAGAGTTATTATGTACGAGGGCAAGAAAGTCATGGCTGATTCAGGAAGCGTTCATGACACGACCTACGCTGGAGGAAGACTTGGCCTCTTCGTCTTCTCTCAAGAGATGGTTTACTTCTCAGACCTCAAATACGAATGCAGAGGTAACTCATTTAGTCCACAACAACTACACAAATGTTCAGAAATGTGGGCGGAGCTAAAGCTGCTGTTACTCCTGATCCTGGATCAGTGTGATCGGCTGGTGTTGAGTCTCTGAAGCTTGTGTGAAGGCTCCGCCCTCTTCTGAACAGAGGTGGAGCAGAAGCTCATTTGCATTTAAAGGGACACACACAAGTTTTTATACAAGGGGCAAATCTGACGAGCTGTAATAAATGATCTGGTATTTTGAGCTGAAATTTCACACATAAATCTATGGTGGCCCCAGAATGTGTACTACATCTTGTGAAAAGAGGCATAATATGTCACCTTTAAAGAATAATATTGTTCTAGCAAAGCTCATGAGTGTTTTTTCACTCTCTTGCAGATGTATAACGACCCCATGGTTGTTTTCCCGAAGGACGGCCCACTATCTTCTGCTTTCTGTCGGTTTAAGTTTGTGTTATAACTCATCATCGGTCTCCTCCAATCTCAATGGGATTCTCAGTCAGTTTCTTGTCTCGTGTCGTTTGGTGGGTAAAGGGAAGCTCTTCTGTAACCTCAGATCTGCTGTGGACCAGTCGCTCATGAACTGAAGTAAAGCCTCTGCTGGCTTCGAGATCCCACTGGAGGAACTGTGGATGAACAGGATCGACTGGTTTCGTGAAAGCATGTTCTTCTGCATGAACGTTTGTCGTTGAGACGTCCAGATCTCCAGGACTCAATGATCCAGGCTTGTTTTTCCATAAACACCCCTTTTGCTTTCAATCAGAACCACAGAGTCTTCATTTCACTGTTTATAGAGTCTTTCTCAGGGCTGGAAGGATCTTTGTGTTTAAAGTTCATGTCTTAGATTCGAGCTTCAGAGCTTTTGTGGTTCTAAACAAGCCTAAATGAGATATTACAGAGGCGCACTCCTGTGGTTTATTTATAGTGTTGAGAACTCGTCTCAGAGCCACTTATTACGGAAACAAACACAGAACTGGAGCGTTGAGAGCGCCTCCTTCGGGCCAGGAGGAGCTCAGTTCATATTACCTCACTGTTCTATAATTGAACTCAACAAACATCACAAGTGCCATTTATAAGTCAGTTCTGTGTTGTGTTTGAGCTACTGTATGTAGTGAAACATTTCTTCTGTAAATAATACAACATTGTTTTATTTTAGACGAGATGCCCCAGTAGAACATGAATGGAAAGTTGTTAATATAAATAGTTTGTGCCTAATTGATGTCTTTTTAAAAATAAGTTATTGGTAATGTTTTTTTTTAAATATATTTTAATGTGTAGATATATGCTATTTAAATAATTTATAATGAACTGTAACCTGACATTGGAAGAATTTGTATAAACTGTTTGCACACTGATGAGGATTTTCTTTGTTTTTATGGATGCTTCAATGTCAGTATTGTTACCAGTTTTATTCAATAATGTTGTTCAATTCTTATCAATAATTTTGTAAAATCACAATAAAAACTTTTGAGTAAAGTGACTTTAAACTCCAGAATCATCTTTCCATGACGTGTTCATCTTAATACAGTCAGGAGGCCTGATTTTACTCTATGACTATCTCAGTGTTTATGTAGAAATGCAGTGAATTTTGGTCTGTGGTTGTGGTTTGGTACAATATTATTGGCACAATAAAGGCTAATTTGGTCAAAAGAGGATTTTTGTATCCTCACAGTTAATCCTGGGTTCATTTATCCACAAGCGCACGGTTCACCTTCAAGGTCAGGAATGCTGGGAATGCCGAACACTACTCCAGTTCACCGGCGTGACGACCCTCCGCCTGCAACACCTCACACACACCGGACATTGTTTTGCTTGTCGCTGAAATTTTTTTTTACTTTTAGATATACGGGAAATCGTCATGGAAGACGATTTCGATAGGCCTATATCTAAATATGTTTAGTATTTAACGCATTGTTTACACGGAGATTTCGGAAGTTTTACCTTTCACTAAACATTTAGATATACGGGAAATCGCAATGGAAGACGATTTCGATATATCTAAATATGTTTAGTGAAAGGTAAAACTTCCGAAATCTCAGTGTAAACAATGCGTGAGGTAACTAACGTTAGACGCGCGAGAGATCACTTCCGGCGTAACGTCTGGACGGAGAAGGTTCAGTTCGGTTCGACAGAGGTAAGAACTATATACTGTTCGTTTTCTCACACAAACCGCTCGTTTCGTGTAGGCCATCAATGTGAACTTACATTTACGAGTCATTAAATCATGTTTAATTTGGACTTCTGCTCTTTGAGGTGGACCTTCTAAAACTGCATTATATGACTGATAGACAACAACGGTTTGACTGAAAAATGTCAAAGTTGAAAATACTGTGGAAATAAAGACTTCTACATCTTGGATGCCCTTGAGGTAAGCTAAAACATATCAAAAATTAATTTCAAAGTGAACTATCCATTTAAAGGAGCATTTATTTGAATTAGAACGCTTGTAATTTTTGATCAATGTAATGCTGGATAAAATAAATTTCCTAAAAACATGTATTTTGAACAGTAGTGTGTGTCCGTGTGATGTTCATGAGCCGTAACTCGAGGTTATCTCGGGTCCTCCAACAAACTTATGAGGAAAGAAAAGAACGAGGTCAGGCTCAGATCATGGATTTCATCCATACATTTTTTAGGGAGTTTAATCAAAAGCTCATGATATGAATAAAAAGACATATTGCTTTGATTTTTGAAAAGGAACATTTTATATTTTCCACTTCATGTGTTGTTCAGTCTGATTGAGATACTGACGCTGGCAAACACATCAGAGACACAATGACAAACACACTTTCATGCACTTATTGTGCAACTTTAAAAGCATTTCGCAAAATATAAAACAGAAGAGCATTCTTCCTCGCATGTCATGCGTGCCGCTCCGTGTTCTCCCAGGGGTGTGTGTCCGCGCCGGAGCCGGGAGCCGGAGAGCGCAGGAGCTCGTCTTCACACTCCAGCAGGAGGTTCCTCAGCTCGTCCTCCGACACACACCGCGCCTGAGAGGAGAGATGAAAAGAGAAATGGAGTTAGGTGTATTTTCTGACTCGATTGGCAGATATTTGCCCCTCAGAGACACACACAGATGTGTGTGTGTGCACACGTGAGGAGTGTTTACAGCGGTGTGAACGACGGCTGAACACACTCACAGACGCGTGTGAAATACTAGTGAACAGTGTGACGACCTTCACACACACACTCCGTTATAAACCCTCTGTGACTCCTCGACGGCAATGAGCCGAAACAGAGCAAAGGTTCACCAGTGGCCGATTCACTGTCATCATCTCTGACCTTCACACACAACAATAAACTAGTTTGGATCAGGACACACGGATAAAGGACACTGAAGGAGAGAGAGAGTAAATGATGACCGATGATCACATGACCGGTTTAATAACCGAGAGATTAGTTAGATCATTTTTCGATACAACTTGATCTGTGAACTATCTCACATTATGGATATTGAGTTTGAGTTGAGATAGTTCAACATCCTTTATGAAGTTGAGTGGAAATAGAGAAAACAGTATGAACTCATGACCTGAGTCGAAATAAGTCGTATGAACTTATTAACTGAGTCTAAATGAGTTGTATGAACTCATGAGCTGAGTCTGAATGAGTCGTATGAACTCATGAACTGAGTCTGAAAGAGTCGTATGAACTCATGAACGGAGTCTGAATGAGTCGAATGATTGATCTGAACTCATGAACAGAGTCGTCTGGGTCTAAATGAGTCATCTGAGTCTGAATGAGTCGAATGATTGGTCTGAACTCATGAATAGAGTCGTATGGGTCTAAATGAGTTGTCTGAGTCTGAATGAGTCAAATGATTTGTCTGAACTCATGAACAGAGTCGTCTGAGTGGAATGAGTCGAATGATTGGTCTGAACTCATGAACAGAGTCGTCTGGGTCTAAATGGGTCGTCTGCGTGGAATGAGTCGAATGATTGGTCTGAACTCATGAACTGAGTCGTCTGAGTGGAATGATTGGTCTGAACTCATGAACAGAGTCGTCTGGGTCTAAATGAGTCGTCTGAGTGAACTCAGTTGAATGATTGGTCTGAACTCATGAACTGAGTCGTCTGGGTCTAAATGAGTCGTCTGAGTGGAATGAGTCGAATGATTGGTCTGAACTCATGAACTGAGTCGTCTCGGTCTAAATGGGTAGTCTGCGTGGAATGAGTCGAATGATTGGTCTGAACTCATGAACTGAGTCGTCTGAGTGCAATGATTGGTCTGAACTCATGAACAGAGTCGCCTGGGTCTAAATGAGTCGTCTGAGTGAAATGAGTTGAATGATTGGTCTGAACTCATGACCAGAGTCGTCTGGGTCTAAATGAGTCGTCTGAGTGGAATGAGTCGAATGATTGGTCTGAACTCATGAACAGAGTCGTCTGAGTGGAATGAGTCGAATGATTGGTCTGAACTCATGAACAGAGTCGTCTGGGTCTAAATGAGTCGTCTGAGTCTGAATGAGTCGAATGATTGGTCTGAACTCATGAACAGAGTCGTCTGGGTCTAAATGAGTCGTCTGAGTGGAATGAGTCGAATGATTGGTCTGAACTCATGAACTGAGTCGTCTGGGTCTAAATGAGTCGTCTAAGTGGAATGAGTCGAATGATTGGTCTGAACTCATGAACAGAGTCGTCTGGGTCTAAATGAGTCGTCTGAGTCTGAATGAGTCGAATGATTGGTCTGAACTCATGAACAGAGTCGTCTGGGTCTAAATGAGTCGTCTGAGTGGAATGAGTCGAATGATTGGTCTGAACTCATGAACAGAGTCGTCTGGGTCTAAATGAGTCGTCTGAGTCTGAATGAGTCGAATGATTGGTCTGAACTCATGAACAGAGTCGTCTGGGTCTAAATGAGTCGTCTGAGTGGAATGAGTCGAATGATTGGTCTGAACTCATGAACAGAGTCGTCTGGGTCTAAATGAGTCGTCTGAGTGGAATGAGTCGAATGATTGGTCTGAACTCATGAACAGAGTCGTCTGGGTCTAAATGAGTCGTCTGAGTCTGAATGAGTCGAATGATTGGTCTGAACTCATGAACAGAGTCGTCTGGGTCTAAATGAGTCGTCTGAGTGGAATGAGTCGAATGATTGGTCTGAACTCATGAACAGAGTCGTCTGGGTCTAAATGAGTCGTCTGAGAGGAATGAGTCAAATGATTGGTCTGAACTCATGAACAGAGTCGTCTGGGTCTAAATGAGTCGTCTGAGTGGAATGAGTCGAATGATTGGTCTGAACTCATGAACAGAGTCTTCTGGGTCTAAATGAGTCATCTGAGTCTGAATGAGTC
This sequence comes from Pimephales promelas, assembly GCF_016745375.1. The sequence continues at coordinate 7,562,580 of NW_024121155.1, forward strand.
GAATGATTGGTCTGAACTCATGAACAGAGTCGTCTGGGTCTAAATGAGTCGTCTGAGTGGAATGAGTCGAATGATTGGTCTGAACTCATGAACTGAGTCGTCTGGGTCTAAATGGGTCGTCTGCGTGGAATGAGTCGAATGATTGGTCTGAACTCATGAACTGAGTCGTCTGGGTCTAAATGGGTCGTCTGCGTGGAATGAGTCGAATGATTGGTCTGAACTCATGAACTGAGTCGTCTGGGTCTAAATGGGTCGTCTGCGTGGAATGAGTCGAATGATTGGTCTGAACTTATGAACTGAGTCGTCTGAGTGGAATGATTGGTCTGAACTCACGAACAGAGTCGTCTGGGTCTAAATGGGTCGTCTGCGTGGAATGAGTCGAATGATTGGTCTGAACTCATGAACACAGTCGTCTGGGTCTAAATGAGTCGTCTGAGTGAAATGAGTTGAATGATTGGTCTGAACTCATGAACAGAGTCGTCTGGGCCTAAATGAGTCGTCTGAGTGGAATGAGTCGAATGATTGGTCTGAACTCATGAACAGAGTCGTCTGGGTCTAAATGAGTCATCTGAGTCTGAATGAGTCGAATGATTGGTCTGAACTCATGAACAGAGTCGTCTGGGTCTAAATGAGTCATCTGAGTCTGAATGAGTCGAATGATTGGTCTGAACTCACGCTTCTCTCCTCCAGGATCTGCAGCTCCTGCTGGATTTCTCTCAGACGTTTCTCTTCTTCTCGTCTCGATCTTGCGTCCCACAGGACTCGGTCACCGGCGTTCTCCTCCTGACTCCCCTAAAGAACAGTCATGAGATTTCATTTTTTGAGTAACTAAAAAGCAAATGGAAAACGACATCTTGTGGAATAATTTAATTATAAGTGAACTTTCGGGTTGATTTGATTCGGAGTCATGTGTGGCAAAAGTCTCAAACACATATAAAACTTACAGTAAGATTAAAACGGGCCGATAAATCCAAGTTACGTGCAGACCAAGCGGACAGGAGTAGTGTGTGTGTGTGTGTGTGTGTGTGTGCTCTTGTAGTGATGACCTGCTGACACTGATGTCACTTCCTGCTCTGTCTCTTTGATTGACACCTCTCTGTTCTCAGTGGTACGAAACTGAAAGTGTTCATGGGATGTGAAGGAAAGACTGCAGTTCGTTGTCACACTCGTGTGTATTCATCAAGTCCACCGTCTGCCGCTCACAACCCCTAAACACACGTTTGTTCTGTAAATGCGTGCATCTAGAATAGAACTGGAATAAGTCGAAGCACTGAAGCGACAAAAACTTAAAAATAATCTACAGCAACACTACCAGTCAAGCGTTTGGGATCGGTGAGACGTCTCTTCTGCTCACCAAAGCGCTGTTTATTTGATTAAAAATAAAAACACAAAAAAAATATTTTAAAATGTAATTTATTCCTGTGATTAAAGCTGAATTATCTTAAAGATTCTATTTCAAATAAATGCTGTTCTTTTCAACGTTCTGTTCATCAAAGAATCCTGAAATAACAGTTCAACACTGATAATAATCATAAATGTGTGTTGATCATCAGATCCTCATATTAGAGTGATTTCTGAAGGGTCATGTGACACTGAAGACTGGAGTAATGACTGATTTGATCACAGGAGTAAATTACACTTTATTATATATTCACATAGAGAACAGATGATTTACATTATAATAATATTTCACTGTTTTACTGTATTTTTGTGTATTTTTAATCAAATAAACACAGCATTAAAAAACATTAAAAATCTTACCGAACCTAGTCTTTTGACTGGTAGTGTGTATAGAAATAAAAAATGGCAAAATTACTAAAACTACAAAGGAAGTGAAAAGATTTAGAAACGCTATACTGGTGTATAACCCGCGCTCCTCTCTCAAACACCATCTCGTGTTCGCCGACGTGGAAGCAGGAGCAGAGCCAGACACACACACACACACACACTCTTACTCTGGTTTCCAGTCCAGATATCTAAACATTCTCAATATCTGAAGTCATTTTTCTTGTATCTTGATGTAAGTTTAGTTTACTGAAAAATGAAATGAGTTTGTCAGAAGTCAGTGAAGGAAGACGTGTGTATTTCTCTGACCCCATTGCCAGATATCTGATCTTAAAGCACAAACTCACTTTATTTTTCAGTAAACTAGACTTAATATAATGACTTCAGTCACTTAGCTTCTCATGTAAATGCGTCTTAATTTTAAAGTGGTGTAAATTCAGCGTTTAATGTTGTTTATGTGTGTATGTGGTGTGTTTAATCTGCTTTAACACACACCGTGTGTAAGTTGATAAGTGGACAGCATTGCTGAGTATTTCCTCCTTAAAACTGCAGTGAACCAAAGACAGTCTCAAAAACACGCGACGTCACAAACCACCTTGTAACCAATCAGATCAACGTGTGATCGACAACCAGTGAGTGGAGGCGGGGCTCATTTGCATATTCATATAACTGTGCATACTAAATGAGGAACAGTGTCGGGTGACATTAAAGATATTTAAAGGCGTGAAGGAAATCAATCTTCCATCAAATGAAGGCTGGTTTTTATTTTATTTTGGGGGTATTTTTGATTTTATTCACCTCTAAAAGTACCATATTTTTTTATCTAAATTATTCTCATTTTTATCTTATATTTAATGTCTCTTTGTCAGAACAGGAGATTGCAGTAACAGAGAGTGTTTAGGCTTTACAGCAGATCTAGAATAAAGGTATTGTCCAGATAAAGTTAGTTCTGATTGATTCACTAACGCTACAGAGATCATCAGTGATTAACTTAACCCTCAATAGTCATTAGTCGCACCCAACACTGAATGCGAGTGACGAGACAGGTGAGGAGGACCTCAGTGAAAGCAGGCCGCACCTGAGTGTGTTCTGAGCAGCGGCTCCTCCCAGACAGGAAGTGATGAACAGGAAGTAGCAGCTGGAGCCTGGAGTCGATGAGCCGGAGACTGTGGAGTTCAGACGGGTCGGGACTGAAGCCTTCACCGGCGGAGAGAGACTGAAACACACAGGAGAACTGCGTTAGAGAAATGAGTCACATGATCATCAACACAGTCAACATTATCTGCAACTACAATTCTTTTCCAGCACAAATGATGTTAAAAAAAAAACTTCATCAGAATGGTACGACTCTCGGTGAAGGTTTGTCACACACACACACACACCCTGGCCATGATGTGAGCAGTGTAATGGTGCTGTGAGAATAGTCCCGCTCGCGCTCAGAAACGCCGAATGGAGAGTTTCCTCTAGTGGACGCGTGTGGAACTGCAGCCGAACACACACACACACTCACTGAACGCTCCTTTACTGAGATATCAGACTCACATGCGGAACACACACTTGTTTACATTTATGGATTTGGTTTCTCAGTTTGAGATAATATATTTCATAAAATAATTCAAAATAATATTTTTGTGCATTTTTCATAACAATACACGTAAAATTTTGTAACTTTAAGTTCACTTTTTTCCCTTCAGCAATAATCTGCCGAGTGTCGTCTGTGAGAAGATCAAACTTCAGCCTGTCGCTCTAAAGCGTTCGACATTTACCACAGTTTAAGTTGGAAATTACAGTTTTATTTTCAATGTTCAAAAAAAGTGAATAAATGGATGGATTATAAAAACAGTGAGATTTAAAAAAAAAAAAATTAAAAAAAAGATTATCAAACTAAAAATTAGAGCATTCGTTTCATTGACAAAAAAACAACAACTCCAAAGCGACGCGCACCACAGGGTTACGGTAACTCAGAACACGTTTACTGTAAAACGCAAGATGACTGGAGACATTAAAGTCCCCTGTGGTCAAAAGCTGTATTCATTAAAGCTCATCATTGATCACCAAAATGACATATTTAAGCGTTTTTTCCTTGAAAAAAAAATGTCTCAATACATCTTGAATGACACCCTCTCCTCATTTAGTATGCGCAGTTCTATGAATATGCAAATGAGCCCCGCCTCCACTCACTCGCTGGTTGACGATCACACACTGATCTGATTGGTTCCAAGGTGGTTTGTGACGTCAGAAACACCAGCGATTTCAAAGCGTGTTTTTGAGACTGTCTTTGGTTCACTGCAGTTTTAAGGAGGAAATACTCAGCAATGCTGTCCACTTATCAACGCACACACGGTGTGTGTTAAAGCGGATTAAACACACCACACACACACATAAACAACATTAAACGCTGGATTTACACCTCAGGGGGACTTTAAGTCATGTTTCTTGTATTAAAATGAAGTGAGTTTGTGCTTAAAACAAGAACATCTGCCAACTGGGTCAGAAAACTCATCTTGATTCATGGAAAAGCCAGATTATTTTCCACAGGCTTTATAAACCGTGAAGCAAACTGGAGTTGAACTCGACTGAAAGCTTCTCAATAACACTTTTATTCCTTTAGTTCAATATCGGTCACAGATTTTTATCTTTGCACCTGGCATCTGCTTCTGGACGTCACACTGTATTCTGATCGCTCGTCCAACATCCCGTTCAAGCCAAATATCTAAGTCTTGACTAACGTCCTTCTGTTTCCCAATGAGCAAATCTCCCATCAGGCCCAGCGGCGAGCGTGAGGTCAGCCTTGTCCCTCTGCCCTGTCGTTACAGATCTCCATATAACGAGCGTGAGCTCAGAGGAACACGACTTACTGAATGAGCTCATCCTTTCTGACCTAAATTATTACACTCTTTAAATTAGCACTTTTATAGCAGCTAACTGTGTTACTGCATTAGTCACAATAACACAAGAACAAAGATAATAAGAATAAGTGTTGATTGTTGGAGGTCACATGACTTAAATGGACCATTAAATTGTTAAATATAAGCAAAGAAGATGAGACAAACTATATAAATACATGATGATGATGCCGTTGTCAGTCAAGGTTTTAATCTTAAAATGATTCAAAGTCGTCATGAAAGGGAAGTTACGCTGCTCTTCTCTCCTCTAGTGTGTCCTATATCGAGGGAAATGCTTCAGGAACAAGAACACATGTGGGCGGGGCTTGATCGTGTCTGTGGGGAATTGATTGGATGGTTTTGGTTTGCTATTGGCTGAGCTCATTTGAGTGACTGGTCATAGCCCCGCCCACATCATCAGAAAAGAGAAAATATTCCAGGACTTTCATGCACTACTTTTTGGTTTTCAGGGACTACAATCAGAGATCGCACTTCTAGAACAATATCTTTAGTATTTTAAAGAACTGTTAATATAAGTTACAGATATAAGGCCTCCAAAACACACATTACAATGTATTTGATAGGTTCTTCGGGTCAATAATGACCCGAAGCGTTTAAATAAAAAAATGAAGCTTCATCGGAATGGTCCGAAACTTGGTGACTTTAATGGTACAGGATTTGGGGACAGGATTTGAAAAGTCTTAAGTGGTCGTAAAAAAAATAGTCGCACTCAGGACCTTCGGGTCAAAAATGACCCGCATAGGAAATGAATGGGAAATTGGCAAAAATGTGAAAATTCTGTGTTTTTTTGTGCGTACAATCTACAAATCAGCAACGATCTTGAAAAAAAGCACACAACAGTGAAGGGGTGAATGTATAAAACATCAAGAGTGCAAAACAGACACATCCACACACACACAAACACACCAAAAAATTCAGATTATACATGTTTTGCATTTTTAAAAAGCTCAGTTTGTCCACGAGATGGCATCCATCTAATTTCAAAAATTGCTTTTATGAGGCCTAGGCTTGACTCCAAAATGAAATACAGCTTTAAAAAAAAATATATATTTTTTTTTAAAATATTTTTTCTATTATATTCAATGGGGGAAAATTTGGTCATAATTATTGCATTAATACTAATTATACATTTTTGTAGTTTTGAAATTTTCTTAAAACACCAAAAAAGAAAATAAAAAATATAAAAAAACAAGTAAAAAAAAAAATTATGATTTTCTTTTTTAAATATGAATCCCGCCCTTTGGGTCAATTTTGACCCGAAATTCCCGAGTGTGACTGTTAAACGAAGACCCCCAGAGGGTTAAATACAATGTTTGTAATGGCTATTATTGTTCAATAAATAATATTTTATAGTATAATTTAGGCCTACTTTCTATCAAGAAAATGTCTAATTGACAATGTCAAAATTTCTAGTTTTTCAACAAACAAAAAAATTCATAATATGAAAATATTTTGTTGTTGAAAAAAATAGAAAATTCTAGAAATTTTACATTTTCAATTAGACATTTGAAAATTGTAATTAAACACTCTTTGTAAATGTGTCTGTTTTGAAGGGTTTCCCAGGACGTGACCTCCTGTCGCTCTCTCCGTCTGCTGAACGATTTACTCCCGAACTGAAATATTTCAGACTGATCCCGCTGTGCGTCTCTCGGGGTCAAAGAGTCACACACACACAGAGACTTCATTTTGTCAGAAATGAGCTGCGAGTCATCAAACATCTGCTGAACATCCACCGCTCCTGCAATAACAGGAAGCTTCCGTCGGGAAGAGCATCTGCGATCCGCTCACTTTCACAACAACAATTACAGAACAGGGTTAGCGGCGGAAAGAAGGAGCTGGAGATCCTGCGGCGGAGAGCTCGTCAACACCGGCCAATCAGCAGCCGGACCCACGACACCGACCACAGAACCCACGGGACAGAAAACACTCCGAGTCATCTCACAATTCTCACTTTATATTATACAGGTCAAACTCGGAAAATGAGAATATCCTGCAAAAGTTCATTTATTTAAAGCTGAAACTAATATATTATATGACTCATTACATGCAAAGTGAGATATTTCAAGCCTTTATTTGTTATAATGTTGATGATTATGGATTACAGATATGAAAACCCCAAATTCAATATTAGAATATTGTGAAAAGTTATTCATATCTGTAATCCATAATCATCAAAATTATAACAAATTAAGGCTTGAAATATCAGACTCTGCATGTAATGAGTCTATATAATATATTAGTTTCAGCTGAGGTCAGATCTGGACTCGGACGTGCAAGGAGACGGATCAGGACTGTGAGATAAGTCCCAGTCCTCTTGCTTGACATTAACTCTTCTTAGTTCCTCTATTCTCTCTCTCTCTCTCCTATTGTGTGTGTGTGTGTGTGTGTGTGTGTGTACCTGAGGTTCAGTCAGTAGTTCAGGATCACTCTGTTCTTCCTCCAGATCTCTCAGTAGTTCCTCTATTCTCTCTCTCTCCTGTTGTGTGAGCAGGACTGAGTTGCCCGACGCTCCTGCAAGCTGGACACACACACACACACACACACCAATCAGATCATCAAACATTAGCTTTTTGAGTAACATGTTTCATTTTCCATCACAAACATCTAAACATTCTGAACTCAAAACACAGTTACTGGAGAAGCCGAATGAAGATCTGAAGAGAAAATGAAGAGAGTTTATGACTAAAACTTGTGCTTTTACTAAATATCTGCCAGTGGGGTCATCTGGTTCGTGACTCGTGAAAACAGACCAAAACTCTTGATGACATCATCTTGCACTGGGTGCATTTCTGTCCAATCAAACGCCTTGCAGGAGTCGGAAGCCCCTCCCCCCGAGGCCGCCGCCTGTCAGCATCACACACACACACACACCTCAATATTCCTCTGGACGAAGTCTTGTGTGCGCTTGCTGTCCCGTCTGCCGTCTGGAGCCTGAGCATCCGCCGCCTGCTGACCCACACACTCCAGCTGTGTGCGCTCTGTTCACACACACACACACACACACACACAAGTTAAAGTGTAAAACATAAATAAAACACACAGCTGTCACATGATGATCACTGATGACATCAGCACGCCCTCTAGTGTGCTCTCACAGTAACACAGCCATGAACAATAATTACATCCAGATCAGATTTCGATGATATAAACTTACAATCATACTTCATAACTCAGATAATGCAGAGTTTGCCTTCAGAATTTGTTGGGAATCTAATGTCACAATGCAGCATATGTAATAAAATATAATAAAAAAAGCACTTTATCCATAACATGGACTTCACTGAGGAGTGAGATGAAGAAGTGTGTGTGAGGTTTGTGTTTTGATGCGTTACCGCCCGTGTCGTGTCTGGTGTGTGTGTCGCGCTGCAGATCCAGAACCTCCGTCTCGAACACGGGGACGAACTCCTCATCCTCACACTCCTGAGCTGAGGCACACATTCATTAGCACACCTCAATATTATTTGTTGATTAGGATTTTTTTTTTACATGTACACTTCCAGTCAAACGTTCTGTATCAGTACGATTTGTGTTTTTAAGAAGTCTCTTCTGCTCACCAAGACTGTAAACAAATAACTGTAATATCGTGAAATATGATTATAATGTAAATCATCTGTTCTCTATGTGATTATACAGTAAAGTGTAATTTATTCCTGTGATCAAATCAGTCATTACTCCAGTCTTCAGAGTCACATGACCCTTCAGAAATCACTCTAATATGAGGATCTGATGATCAACAAACATGTCTGATGATTACGGTGTGTGTGTGTGTGTGTGTGTGGGTCGCTCACAGGGGTCGGGTGTCAGAGCCAGGAAGCGTCTGGTGTTTTCCATCTCGTAGCGGCTCATCCTGAGACTCACAGCCTGAAACACGAGGCACAATTACACAAGAATGAAGCATGTGTGTGTGTGTGTGTGTGTGAGACGCACCTGTAGCTCGCCCCAGAGTCTCTGCTGCTGCTCTCGGGTCCTCTGCTTCACCTCTCTCTCCGCTGACGCCTTGAGAGCCAGAATCCGGTCCAGTCTCCTCATTTTCCGGATGGCCTCTCCCAGCTCCGGATCTTCGTCCTCCTCATCGGACTCGTCTGTGGGAGAATCGGACCTTCATCATTCCCTCGTGGTCCAAAATGACCCGAAGACATAAAATTATACTTTTTTTGTCCGGAGATATTTAATATATATATATATATATATAATACATTATTTTTTGTGAGATTTTTGGTTCTTTTTTTAAATTTTATTTACATGAATAATAAATAAATAATAATTGAATCACATTCCTCACTGCGTGACGTATATTCAAAATAACTCACAAATCATGCATAACTCTTTTAATTCAGCTCTAAATATCTCACATCGGGAGTCTTTGTGTGCATTCACACACACGTGTAGACATTATAAAATCTGTTTTTGGTACACTTTTACCATTTTTAGTTTGAATTTTGAGCATTTTTATGCATTTTTATGCAAATTGACCTCCTCCAATCCATTACATTTTTGTGGTTGAAGTGCGACACGAGTCCCGGATCAGAACGACTGACCCGAGGGAGGATGAAGAACAGCTGATACTGTACCTCGGTCAGAGCCGGGTCCTGCTGCGCTGCCCTGAGCCTGTTACAGGACACACACACACACACACACACACACATTACTGTTACAGGACACACACACACTTCACCTCTGCGTATGTGTGTGTGTGTTAAAGCCCCACCTGTGCTGTGTGTGAGGTCCAACTGTGTGTGTGTGTGTGTGTGTGTGTGTGTGTGTGTGTTGCACCTGTGTGTGTGTGAGGTCCGGGCTGAGCAGCTCCAGAGATCCGGGACGCTCTCGACTCGTTCTCCTGATCTCAGAGAGAGAGAGAGGAGCTGCACCGGAGGCCGGGCGAGAGATGTTCTCCAAAGTACCCTTCGTGATGTCCATACAGTCCACACACACTGCAACATCATCATCATCATCATCATCATCATCATCACACAGCAACTGATCGCTTTATTTACATCTGTGTGTGCTGTACATCTGGAATATAGTTTACAGTTCATTCAGGCCTGTGAGTGTCACTGCTGTAGTTACTGTTCACTGGCTGTCACTCATACATCTTTCATAGCGGTATTATCGTGTGATTGACAGTTCATGATTCCTGATGAATGTCAAACCTTGATCTAAGAGCAGCTTCTCTGCTGGAGAGCCAGTGTCCCCCTTCTGATCCTCTGCGTCCTGAACACACACCAATGACAGTGTGTGTGAGAGTGAGTGTGTGTGTGTGTTTGAGAGAGAGAGAGAGAGAGAGAGAGAGAGAGAGAGAGAGAGAGAGAGAGAGTGTGTGTGTGTGTGTGTGTGTGTTTCCTCACCGTGACAGTCTGATGTATATCCTCCATCTCACCGAGCTTCTACAACACGACATTCACACACATTTACAGCAGTTGTGTCAGCGGTATTCAAGTGAAATATGATCAAATTACTCAGAACGAGAACATGTCGAATTTATTAAGCCGCAAATAAACACAACTAAAGCCATATTACAGTAAACGAGTCTCACACACACTGCGAACTTCTCGCTGTCCGGCGGCGGTGTGTGTAGTGTCGGTTTGTTTACAGTGCGCGCGCCGGTCTCCATGGAAACGGGCATCTCCCGTCGATTTATTATTAGTTTTTAGTTATTAGTTACTTCACAAATTCAACACAAGAGAACGTGATGACGTTTTCATAAACACCCCTGACCCAAACTAGTTGAAAAGTGAAGGGATTGCTGTGAGTCTAGTGGACCGACGCTGAAATCTAAGAGGTTTTTGCAACTTTCCATTTCCATGTTGCAGACTGAGGCGAGCTCTAGTGTAAATGTATCTACAAATGGAAATCTACATCCCAGCAAACAAATTTAGGTTCTGGGAACGTTAGCTTTTGGTTCCCAGAACGTTCCTAGAACTTTCCCTTAAGGTTAAGGGAACGTTCCCGGAACATTCTCCTAACGTTATAAAAATGGAACCTAAAAATAACCTACATGGAACGTTCCTATAACGTTCTTGTTTGGTTCCCAAAAAAATATCCTCATCAGACCATTCGGGAACGTTAGGGGAACGTTCTGTGTTTGCTGGGATACTATGAAAGCATACTTTTTAGTCATTTTAAATCAAAACTAGGTCACTATTACATTCATACTTGAGGTGTGTATAAGTGTACAGTAAGAAGAGTATATGGGTGGACAGTACAGTAATAACAGTGAGTATATGAGTGTACAGTAAGGTGTGTATAAGTGTACACTAAGAGCAGTGTATGAGTGTACAGTGAGAGATGTGTATGTACAGTAAGAGCCGTATTTGACTGTACAGTAAGGTGTGTATGAGTGTACAATAAGAGCAGTGTATGAGTGTGTGCATGTGAGCTGCAATGGGGTTATTGGGTGTGTCAATGATTCCCTCTCTGTCTCTCATTCAGGTCTATTTTTAGCTAACTTACATCAGTGTCGCATCAGAGAGCAGCTCCAGGGCAACACACACACACACACACACACACACACACACACACAAACAAAATTTTCTGCAACTGATATTCACAAGATTTTTTGAAAACAAGCTCTTATTTAAAGGAGCAGGCGATATTTGGAGGATGGTCCGTCGCGGTTTTATTTTGCTCTGCTCCTTGATTTCCCGGAAGTGACGCATGCGCTGATTTGTGTTTGTTTTCCTGACAGTCGCGGCCGTGTTGCGCTTCAAACTGCCAGAAATCAGCAGACATGCAGGTAAACACTGAATAAACGCTTTATTACTGCACTTTACAGCATTAAATAAACCAGAGGACGGTGTTAATGAGCGTTAAACGCCGCTGTGCTGAGCTTTTAATGCAGATGCTAATGTTAGCATAGAATGAGCAGCTTTATTTATTCATATCAGCTGATTCATGTCAGATGAAGATGATTTTCATATGTGAGGATGAGTGTAATGACTCTGGTGTTATCACTGAACACACCTGATATGAGTCTTGCTGTTCGGAAATCTGAACGGCTGTGTGTGTGTGTGTGTCGAAGCTAATGCTGCCTAGAAAGAGCGCGTGTTTGTCTTCATAGGGAAGCATAAGATAAAAATCATGCTTTGACAACTCATAACTATGATAGAAAATGAAAACGTTATAACAGAAAGTCGATATTATGACATGCAAAGGCGAAATAATGAGTCATGAGAGACAGTCAGAGCTATGACGTAAAATGTTTATGACAGAATCAAATGTAGCCTATATATGACAGAATCAAAATGATGACATTCATAGTTATGACATATTGAGATAAAAGAAACTAAATTGTGTCAAAGGGATGTTAAAAGTTAAATTATGACATATAAAGTCAATAAAATGATAAAATCGAAATGATGAAAAAAGTAAGGTAAAAAAATGTTATGAGATAATATGTCAAAATTACGTGTGTAATCTTGTGTGTGTTTGTCAGATGGAGCAGTCGGCGAAGTCATACATGTTTGCGAGTCTGACGCGGCCTCACTCCGAGCAGCTCCTGCAGGGTCTGCAACTCCTGCGACAGGACCATGAGCTCTGCGACATCGTGCTGCGGGTCGGAGACGCCAAGATCCACGCGCACAAGGTGGTGCTAGCCAGCATTAGCCCGTACTTCAAGGCCATGTTCACGGGAAACCTGTCGGAGAAGGAGACGTCAGAGGTGGAGTTCCAGTGCGTCGATGAAGCCGCGCTCAAGGTGAGCACAGCTTGATTATTATCTCACTTTTCTGTAGTTAGCGTGTAATGTCGCGGTTTTGAGCATAAACGACAAAGTTACGACGCTCAAAGTTCAAAGCAAAGGGAGAATTTATCTTTTACAGAAATTGCTTTTAAAGGACGACAGCAAACAGCTGGTAGGGACTACACAAACTTCCTTCCGGGTTAGTGACATCACAAACCCTATAATTAGCATAAACTCCACCCCCGGGAATGAGATTAATAGGAAATGCAACATCAGCGACATAAATTCATCAGCTAACCACTCACTTCTTCATGCTGTCACTTCTAGAGTCTCTCCGTCTTTGTCTGACTCCGGTTTGAACATAAAAGGCTGTTCACACACACACACACACACACAGGAGCTCTTGTTGCTCCGCCCCCTGTGCCGGGAGCAGCAGAGCATTTGCATTTAAAGAGACACACACAAAAATAATGCGTTTTTGCTCACCCTCAAAACATTTTAACATGCTATATAAAGATATCTTTGGGTGTTTTGAGCTAAAACTTCACATACACACTCTGGGGACATCAGAGATTTATTTGACATCTTGTGCAAAGGGGCCTTTAAATAACACATGATTTCCCACGAAACTTCTTGATGAAGCATTTTAGTTAACCCTTATTGATATTTCTGTCTTATTCTTTTCTATTTTATTTGTCATGTCGCCTGTGTTAATGCCAACTTCATGCATTTTGGTACAGGTGTGTATTTTTGTTGGAATTTTAATATTTCATCTCCATTTCCTTTAATAAATCTATTTTACACTAGTGACACAAAATAGTTCCTCTCAGGACCTTAAAGACAAAAATGTCCCCATTAAAACATCAATTTTTAATCCCACGGCCGTTTAACTATAAAATGATGCAATCTTTGTTTACAGGCTTTCATTCTGTTAGCAAACCTTCAAAAAATAAAAATAAATAAATAATAATGGTGTTTTACCAGATGCCGCCATTTTCTCAGGTTTGGCCTGTATAGAAAAAACTCGCTTTATTCCTGTTTTCTGCTTCTGCGTATTATAGAGACAATTGAATAAATGATGCAGTTGTAATTGTTCGGATGTGTTGGTATGGATGCCAGTGTGGTTTGTTTGTGTGTAATAAAAAAATTGTGCTTGCATTATTTGAGAGAGAAAAACTTTCTGCAAATCCCAAATCTGGGACTGCGCCCAAACTAACTCACTACACAGTTACAAAAAGCATAGATAGACACAGTGCGGTGCGGAGGTCATCATGTTACATTTACAACTCATTTTCATAAACTAACTTTTTTTGGTTTTTGAACTCTGGCAAGTGTCTTCTTTAAAATGAGACCAAACTTAAAGGTATACTCCACTTTTTTTTGGAAATAGGCTCATTTTACCACTCCCCCAGAGTTAAACAGTTGAGTTTTACCGTTTTCGAATGTATTCAGCCGATTTTTTGATATTTAGAAGAATATCAGTAACCAGACCGTTTCTGGTCTCATTGACTTCCATAGTAGGAAAAAAAATATACTATGGAAGTCAATGAGACCAGAAACTTTCTGGTTACTGATATTCTTCTAAATATCAAAAAATCGGCTGAATACATTCGAAAACGGTAAAACCCAACTGTTTAACTCTATTTCCAAAAAAAGTGGAGTATCCCTTTAAGTCTGTGCCCCCAAGCTTCACATTTTCATGACTCAGACATTTTTGTCCACTACGGCCCTTTGTGTAACTTGTTGTAATTGACGCACAAGATGAATTAGCCGCGATGTTTCCGTGTCTCCATCAGGCCATAGTGGAGTACGCCTACACAGGAACGGTGTTCATCTCGCAGGAGACGGTGGAGTCGCTCCTCCCCGCCGCTAACCTCCTGCAGGTCAAGCTGGTTCTGAAGGAGTGCTGCAGTTTCCTGGAGAGCCAGCTCGACGCCGGCAACTGCATCGGCATCTCGCGCTTCGCCGAAACATACGGCTGCCACGACCTGTGCCTGGCGGCCAGCAAGTTCATCTGCCAGAACTTCGAGGAGGTGTGCCAGACGGAGGAGTTCTTCGAGCTGACGCGGGCCGAGCTCGACGAGATCGTGTCCAACGACTGCCTGAACGTGGTGACGGAGGAGGCGGTGTTCTTCGCGCTGGAGTCCTGGATCAAGTACGACCTGACGGAGCGACAGCAGTATCTGGCGCAGCTCCTGCACTGCGTCCGGCTGCCGCTGCTGAGCGTCAAGTTCCTCACGCGGCTCTACGAGGCTAATCACCTGATCCGCGACGACCACACCTGCAAACACCTGCTCAACGAGGCGCTCAAGTACCACTTCATGCCCGAACACCGGCTCTCGTACCAGACGGTGCTGTCCACGCGGCCGCGCTGCGCTCCCAAGGTCCTGCTGGCGGTCGGGGGCAAAGCCGGGTTATTCGCCACGCTGGAAAGGTTTGACATGTTTAATTAAGCGTTCTGGAGCGTTTATATTAACGAGTTCTAGTCAAGTCACCTTTATTTATACAACACAGAGTGTTTCAGTGTACAAAGAAAATAGCGTCACAGTCCAGCTCAGTGATGGTTCGTTTTTGTTGTAAATTTAGTTAATTTATATATATATATATCATCATCCAGTTCAGTTCTCATATAATGATGTCAATGCAGGCAGATCAATAATATTGTTGAATATTAAATTAAATGTGTGTGTGTGTGTCAGTATGGAGATGTACTTCCCGCAGACGGACTCGTGGATCGGCCTGGCTCCGCTCACCGTGCCCCGCTACGAGTTCGGCGTGGCGGTTCTGGAGCAGAAGGTGTACGTGGTGGGCGGCATCGCGACACACATGCGTCAGGGCATCAGCTACCGGCGGCACGAGAGCAGCGTGGAGCGCTGGGACCCCGACAGCAACACCTGGGCCTCGGTGGAGCGCATGGCGGAGTGCAGGAGCACGCTAGGTGTGGTGGTGCTAGCGGGCGAGCTGTACGCGCTCGGCGGCTACGACGGACAGTACTACCTGCAGTCGGTGGAGAAATACGTGCCAAAGGTGAAGGAGTGGCAGCCCGTGGCGCCCATGACCAACTCGCGGAGCTGCTTCGCCACCGCCGTGCTGGACGGGATGGTGTACGCGATTGGCGGCTACGGCCCGGCGCACATGAACAGGTATGGCAGCGATGCATTCTGGGAATTAGTCCTTCCTTTCAAAGGTGCAGTGTGTAATGCAATATCATAAACATAACTGTGTGTTCAGTGGTGTACGAAGAGCTCATAATGAAGCGTTGTGTGTTTATTAGCTTAGAATGAGCGTTTGTCTCCACACACACCGCGGGTCCGCTGACATCCACATGTTTCTACGGTGGCCCTGAGCGGACAAACTCGTTTCGTCACTATGTTCTTCGTGTAAGAAGCTGCTGAAGTCAGCGAGTAAAACACTGAACGAGTCACAATAATATTCGCAATAACATCGTTTTACTGAATAATCAAGTAAACTTAATTTCTTAATTTATCTTTTTTAACTTTTGACCGCAAGTGTAATTTAAGTAAATATTGTCTGTTTAGTTTAAGTTGAAGTGCTGAAATTACTAAAATAAAATAAAAATAATAAAAATTAAAGAGATATTTAAAAAAATCATATAAAACCGACAAAAACAACACCACAATTACTGAAACTTTATGAAATATTAAAATTATGGCTGAGCGATGATTAACCCTGATTAATCGCATCCAAAGTTTGTGTTTACATAAAACACTGTATGTGTGTACTGTGTATAATTATTTTGTATATAAACACACACACATGCATGCATATATTTATAAAAAATGTGTTATTAATATAAAATATTTATATATAATTTACTATAAATTATTTATAAATATATATATATATACAGGCAAATATTTCTCAAATATAAATTATCTTAACAAACTTTCATTTTGGATGTGATTAATCGTTGAACACCCTTATTTTAATATAAAAATTCTACATATTAAGAAATACCTAATGATAGTAAAATATCGAAACACGGTTACATTCCAGGCCTTGTTTCATATATAATGAATGATAGTTGTGTGTTTAAATGAGCAGATGAGATTGAGCACATTTGTAGTGAATGTTAAAGCTGGAGTTACACTTGCTGGAGGCTCATGGGAAGGTTGTGCTGTTGTCGTTGTGTCTCCATGAACGCGTCGCTCTCGTGAGAAGTGTGTTCAGGCTGGAAACAACACACTCAAAGACTCATGGGACACTGTCATGGGTTAATGCTGCCAAACGTTATAGTCAAGTCAAGTATATTTATACAGAGCTTTTCACAATATAGATTGCATCAAAGCAGCTTTACAGTATCAATCAAAAACATAATTACAATGTTCGTTTCTTACTGGAAAAACATCCACGTTTGGAGGAGCTGATCAAGGGTGTTAATGATTGGTTAATTAATTTGAATATTTGTCTGGTCATTAATGTCGGCCGGTATTACAGTCAATTCATGATGTTTTAAATCCCCCTGTAGTCAATCATTTAATCCCTTAAAACTCATCTTTGATCATCAAAATGACACAATTTCCTTCACGCCTGAAAACATCTTGCATGTAACCCGACACCCTCGCCTCATTTAGTATGCGCGGTTCTATGAATATGCAAATGAGCCCCGCCTCCCCTCATCACTCACGATCACACGTTGATCTGATTGGTTCCAAGGTGGTTTGTGACGTCAGAAACACCAGCGATTTCAAAGCGTGTTTTTGAGACTGTCTTTGGTTCACTGCAGTTTTAAGGAGGAAATACTCAGCAATGCTGTCCACTTATCAACTCACACACGGTGTGTGTTAAAGCAGATTAAACACACCACACACACACATAAACAACATTAAACACTGGGTTTACACCACAGGGGGACTTTAAGACTGTGACTGATGTTTGTTTCAGTGTGGAACGATACGACCCGAGCAAAGACTCATGGGATATGGTGGCGCCCATGGCTGATAAGCGCATTAACTTCGGGGTCGGGGTGATGCTGGGCTTCATCTTCGTGGTCGGCGGGCACAACGGTGTGTCTCATCTATCCAGCATTGAGCGGTTCGACCCGCATCAGAACCAGTGGACGGCGTGTCGGCCCATGAGCGAGCCGCGCACAGGTCAGACCTCCACAGTCCACACGTCCTTCTGTGTTCTGTCCTCATCAGTGTAATGGCACTAGGGGTGGGAATCGAAAACCGATGACAATTCTTGTTATAAAATTACATTTTGATTCCTCTTACCGATTCTTTTTTTTTAAACCATTCAAGCGTGAGAGACTCAAACCCTTTTGGCTCTTAAAGGGACAGCGCTCATATTCCTGCCGTCTCTATAATAACACTAATCACACAACACAATGCTGAGAACACACACTCGCTCTATACTCGACTGTTTCACCATATTTGTAATGTGTGTTTTATTTATAAACTAAAGTGTTATTTTACATTTGATCATTTTCAGAACCTGAAAATCTTAAAACACTTTATTTCAATCGTATTGCTATTTGTGATTGCTAATTTTTATTAGTTGTTGTTTAATGACTGAGTGTTTATTGTCTTTAATAATGCTGGAAGAGTGTATTAGTTGGGCTAGTTGTTCTTCTGTGGTGTTATTAAAGGCAAACGCTCCTGTAAGTGTTCTTCAGCTGATGATGTGTAAAGCAGATGATTGATCTCAGTGTGTGTGTGTGTGTGTGTGTGTGTTTCTGCAGGCGTGGGCTCCGCTGTGGTCGATAACTACCTGTACGTGGTTGGCGGTCACTCGGGCTCGTCGTACCTGAACGCGGTGCAGCGCTACGACCCGCTAACGGACAGCTGGCGCGACTCCAGCGGGATGATGTACTGTCGCTGTAACTTCGGCCTCAGTGCTCTTTGACCCCGGGCGCTCGGGTGACGCTCTGCCAGAGACCGCGAGGGGAAGGAGTGTGTGTTTCTCGCTCGCCGGCGAGGTTAGCGCCGCGCGGCACAGGGACGGTTAGCGCCGCGGCTCCCGACTGACGCGCGGATGAACACAAGGCCGACAGCCTTCACTGATCGCTGAGATCCTTCCCCTGAACACTACAGGCTTCTCATGAGGGACGCACGTGTGTGTGTGTGTGTGTGTGTGTGTGTGTGTGTGTGTGTGTGTGTGAGGAGGGGAGTCAGCGCTGCGCTCTGGAGGAGTAGCACGACACTCATGATAAGGGCTGCTTTCTGTCACTCGTGTGTGTGTGTGTGTGTGTGTGTGTGTGAGAGAGTGTGAGTCAGTGAGTGAGTGAGTCAGTGAGTCAGTGAGTGAGTGAATGAGAGAGTGAGTCAGTGAGTGAGTGAGTGATTGAGTCAATGAGTGAGTCTGTGAGTGACCCAGTGAGTGAGTGAGTGAGTGAGTGAGTGAGTGAGTGAGTGAATGAGAGAGTGAGTCAGTGAGTGAGTGAGTGATTGAGTCAATGAGTGAGTCTGTGAGTGACCCAGTGAGTGAGTGAGTGAGTGAGTGAGTCAGTGAGTGAGTGAGTCAGTGAGTGAGTCAGTCAGTGAGTAAGTCAGTGAGTCAGTGAGTGAGTGAGTGATTGAGTCAATGAGTGAGTCTGTGAGTGACCCAGTGAGTGAGTGAGTCAGTGAGTGAGTGAGTCAGTGAGTGAGTGAGTCAGTGAGTGAGTGAGTCAGTCAGTCAGTGAGTAAGTCAGTCAGTCAGTGAGTGAGTGAGTCAGTGATTGAGTCAATGAGTGAGTCTGTGAGTGACCCAGTGAGTGAGTGAGTGAGTGAGTGAGTCATTGAGTGAGTGAGTCAGGGTGTGAGTCAGTAAGTCAGTGAGTAAGTGAGTGAGTCAGCGAGTCTGTGAGTGAGCCAGTGAGTGAGTGAGTGAGTCAGTGAGTGAGTGAGTCAGTAAGTGAGTGAGTGAGTCAGTGATTGAGTCAGTGAGTGGGTGAGTCAGTGAGTGAGTGAGTGAGTCATTGAGTGAGTGAGTCAGTGAGTGAGTGAGTCAGTAAGTGAGTGAGTGAGTCAGTGAGTGAGTCAGTAAGTGAGTGAGTAAGTCAGTGAGTCAGTGAGTGAGTGAGTGAGTCAGTAAGTGAGTGAGTCAGCAAGTGAGTGAGTGAGTCAGTGAGTGATTCATTGAGTGAGTGAGTCAGTAAGTGAGTGAGTGAGTCAGTAAGTGAGTCAGTAAGTGAGTGAGTGAGTCATTGAGTGAGTGAGTCAGTAAGTGAGTGAGTCAGTGAGTGAGGCATTGAGTCTGTGTGTGTACGTGAACACTCTCTCACGCTGTTCGGTGCTAATTTCCTCTTCAGGATTCAGTTGTTTTAGTTCTTTCATCGTGTGAAACTTGATTTCCTGTTTCAGTGACGTTTGTCTCTGATGAAGCTTCATGCAATAACATCCTTCACCTTCAGTGTGACGTGAGCGACAGTGGTGTGTGTGTGTAGCGTCTCACTGATACACAAACTCCAGTCACACACAGTGCCAAAACATTCCCATGTTCAGAGGAAGCGTCTCGAGTCTGAATCTCGGCCCTCGAGGTCATCGCTCGCACACTGAGACACTGATGATGGAGTTGTGCTCTAACCAAACCATTTTCTACTGTGTAAATATGATGTTTGAGTTCCTTTGAGGCAATAAGACTTTTTCTTCAACTCGTTTTTTATTTTCCTCATCTAATTGCCAAGGTGTTTTGGGGAATCCTGTGACCTGAACGGCTTGTGTCGCTCCTCATTCTGGATTTACACACATTTAAAGGGAAAGTTCACCCAGAATCCTTCACTCACTCTCATGTCGTTCCAAACTTGTGAGAAAGATATTTTGAGGAATATTGTTCTTCGAGCCGTTTTGGTTCCCATTGACTTGTGAAGCAACACAAGTTTGGAAGGACAACTGTTTACGGTTCACTTTGCTTTGGATTGATCTGACCGGTTCAGTCGCTCTTACGTCGTTTCAAACTTGTGTTGCTTTCCTTCTTCTGTGTTACACGAGAAGATATTTAGAAGAATGTTGTTTTGGTTCCCATTGACTTTCACTGTATTGTTGTCCATATAATGGAAGTCAGTGGGAAGTAAAACTCTTAGAAAGCAACACAAGCTTGGAAGGACACGAGTTGTCATTGTTCACTTTGCTTTGGGTCGATCTGAGCGGTGGAAACATCAGTTCAGTCGGTTTAGTGTGTCAGAGAACGAAGGCTCAAAGGGAAACATCTGTGTTTGATTAGCAATAAGAAATATTTCCGTACATCCAGTGAATGTTCATCGCCGTCATTTATTGTGTCCGTTTGCAATATATTTGCTGATTTTCTCCTCAACTAACAGAAATGCGCTGAAACGTGATTGACATCTGTCCATCATCCGGCGTCGGATGATGTCATCGTTCCCTATGGATTCACACAGGTGGAACTGCAGATGGAACAGGTTCGGTGTGTGTTGGTGTGTGTCTCACCAAAGTGCTCTTGAGGGAATCAATCTAGAACGACTTTCTCTGACTGTCTTAAACTTTGTTTTGTTGTTTTTCCTGACGATGACGATGATGATGATGCCACTTTTTCTGTTTCTCATGAGTCTGTCTGTCTGGCTTGTGTTTTTATAAACCTGTGGATTGTTACTGGAACTAAACCGATAACCTTAGCTACAAACGCAGTATTTATTTTTCACATTTATCAAGCGTTGAGAGAGAAAGAGAATAGCAAACTAATGCCAGTTTATTTATGTGTCGCAGCTCAACCAGTCAAGAAATAAAGGCCTGGAAATGTTTCTGCTTTCATATCATGTCCTTTCCAAACTCTTGTTGTGTTCAGGCTCTCCTAGAACTTGAATGTTGATTATTCTCCACTGTTGCGCCTCCTCTCTTCCCAGTCTGTCAGTAACGCTCTGTTTACTTCCTGTCTCTATGAAGCCCCTCCTTCTGAAAAGCACACTGTGCTCTGATTGGTGGGCTGGAGCAGTGTGTTGTGATTGGTCGAGCGCTTCGAGTGTGTTTGGGAAATGCCCCGCCCCTTTCCATAACCGCAGAGAATATCTAATTGAAGAGAATTGGCACTGGCTGCAGTAACGCGTCTCTGTCCATGCGGGGGCGCTCGCGGTCGAGTGCAGAATGAATGGGAGTCAATGGGGTTTCACCACCAGAAATCCACTTTTCTCAGGATGTAATTTTTTGTCAAGTAATTTGAAAGTTGCATTCAAAAGGGAGGGCTAAGATACACTCAGCTGAAAATTGCATTTTTAAGTTCACTTATCTGTTCTAAAAATCCGTTCAAACATGTGATGACGTCACACAATAGCAGAATGCTAGCGTGTTCCAGCCAACAACAGCCTAACCTGTAAGAAATCAAAAGGACACAAGTACTCGTTCATTCGACTTTTGGCCTATAATCTATATTGAACTTGTGGAATCAACAATAAAATCTATTTTGATTTAACGAATAGCAGGTGAAAGAGACACATTTAGCCGTTTAGCCCCATAGACTCCCATTCATTCTGCTCTCGCCCGCGATCACCTCCAGTGGAATTCCAATGGAACTGCAACCAAGATGATCCACAATAGGGCTAATAGGAAGTGCCAAGGCTCTCCGTTAGACGGGCTCTGGTAAACACCAGTGTAACACACTACTAATTAACTCAACCAGGCCCCGCCCCTTTATTCTGTGCATTAATTATTATAATGAGGAATATTGTGACGTGTTCGTTCCCGGGAGAAACTCAGCATAGCATATAACATGAGTAATGTCTCGTCAGGATGTTTTCATTAAATGACCTCATCAACACATGATTAGAAACAAATAGATGTATTTGCAGCTAAAGCAGATACAAGAGCTGAATAGTTTTTTATACTGTTTATAAAAGTATTAAACTGCATATTCACTCATACATAAACTAAAGATTAGTGTTTCCTAACTCTACTCATGACGACTGAAAGAAATAAAGTAAAGATTAAAGGAATAGTTCACTTTGAAATTAATTTTTGATATGTTTTATCTTCCCTCAAGGGCATCCAAGATGTAGGAGTCTTTGTTTCCACAGTATTTTCAATTTTTACATTTTTCAGTCAAACCGTTGTTGTCTATCAGTCATACACTGGAGGCTAAGGGGGTCCACCAAAGAGAAGTCCAAATTAAACATGATTTTATGACTCGTAAATATAAGTCCACATTGATGGCCCATGACATGAAACGAGTGGTTTGAGAAAACCAACAGTATTTATATCGTTTTACCTCGTGTAATCACAGTGATCTGAATCAGTTGTTCAATGTCCAACTGAACCGAACTGAATCAGTTCAATGTTACGCGGGAAGTGATCGCTTGCGTGTGACGTCACTCAATATTTACACGGAGATTTCGGAAGTTTTACCTTTTACTAAACATATTTAGATATACCGAAATCGTCTTTGCGGTTTCCCGTATATCTAAATATGTTTAGTGAAAGGTAAAACTTCCCAAATCTCTGTATAAACAAAGAGTGACGTAGCGATCACTTCCAGACCGAAGCGCCCGTGCCGTCAGATCATTTTGTCATGGCTGTGATTACACGAGTTAAAACTATATAAATACTGTTGGTTTTCTCACACAAACCGCTCGTTTTGTGTCTTACACTACTTAAATTTACGATACATTAAATCATGTTTAATTTGGACTTCTCTGTGCTGCTCTTTGGTGGACCCCCTTAGCCTCCAGTGTATGACTGATAGACAACAACGGTTTGACTGAAAAATGTCAAAATTGAAAATACTGTGGAAACAAAGACACCTACATCTTGGATGCCCTTGAGGTAAGATAAAACATATCAAACATTAATTTCAAAGTGAACTATCCCTTTAAGACCTGGATGATTTTGATTAAAAAACAAGAGATTTTTCTCAAGAAATCAGAAGCGAGTTCAGTGTGTGTGTGTGTGTGAGTTGATGTCTATAAGAAGATAATAGTCCTCCTGAATGAGCCGTGAAACACTGTTTGATGATGGAACCGCATTCAGACTCGAGTTGCATAGATGAGGTTTGGCGTCGGCTGGTCACACACACACACACACACATACACACACACACACTAATCCACGGTTCCTCTGAACTCTTATAGTTCATGTACAGATTCTTTGATTCCAAGCACCGAAAACACCAGAGCCGCTTAGAAAATTACAAAACCACTCAAACACTGGAGTATAAAACATCACTAGATCGCACAAAATCAGTTCATTCTGAAAGACTGATAGACTGGAAGGGTGTGTTGATCTGTCTGAGGTGTGTGTGTTCATCGGTCGGTGGTCCTGATGTAGACGAGTGAGGACAGCAGCAGGAAGGCGGGGGGTTTGTTCAGGAGCACGAGGTTGTCGCTCCGTAAACCGTCGTAATGCATCCAGAACCCGTCGATCTGAAACGCGGCGGAATAATGATGTTCATCTCTGTTGAAGAGCGTCGCGCCCTCCAGCGAATACCTGCGACACACACACACAGATGAGCTGACGCACACGACACGTGAGACTATCCAGAGCACACACACACACACACACACACCGTTGCTCCGAGAGCTCCAGGTGAAACGGCACGTACGGCAGATCCTCTGAACGCCACATCTGCATGTCGAGGATCACGAACGCTGGAGGACCGTGACAGAAGAGCCTCGGACTGAACTCTCTCAGACCGTCACATCTGAAACACACACACACACACACACATCAGAGACGTGAGACGGACGGACACACACACCAGTGCGAAACACTCACCCAGACTCTTCACATGGCTCCAGTCGCGGGCAGAAGAACTGGTCCAGCGCCGACTGAATGGGATCTTTATCTGGAAGCTCATGAGGAGGACTGACACACACACACACACACACACACACACACACACACAGATACAGCTGTGAACCGGCCGCTAATAACCATTAATAGCAGTGAGAGACGTCACTGAAATATCACAAACAAAACATGCTGTTCTGACTCCAAATATCAAGCATTTCTTAATAAAGATGATTTACTAAAGTAGTCAAATTACATTCAATATTACGTCTTGTTTTCTAAGGGGATTTAATCAAAAGTAAGTCATTTCTTGCATTAAAAATGTTAAATTATCTGCATCTATTTTGTGATGATTTAGCTTGTCGCCTGCAGCCCTCGCTCAGATGAGGTCAAAGGTCACGCACTTGACGCTGATGGTCCTGCACTGGGTCTCCTGGAAGCGGGTCGGGCAGCTCCCGCTGGAGCACCAGCTCTCCTGCGCGCTGGACATCAGGTCCTCCAGGTTCTTGGTGAAGTTCTCGTGCTCGTTGCCGAACAGGTCGATCTCCAGCGCCGCGTGGGTCACCTCGGACCGGTACTGCCGCTTGGACATGCGGTCCCAGATCCACAGCATCTTCACGGTGGTGTAGTCGCACGAGTCCATCAGGAACAGGAAGTGCTCCACGAAGCGCTTGCCCAGGAACGGCGCCAGCTCGCGGGCGAAGCTCCGGTTGTCCCGCAGGATGACGTACAGCAGCATGAGGAACCCGTCGATGGTGCAGGTGTTCTTCAGGCTGATCTGCACGTACAGCGGCGTGGAGGCGATGGCCTTACGTCCCGCGCGGATGGGGAACACGCCGCCCCACGGCAGGACCGGCCGCCAGAACCAGCGCTCGCCCTCCGCGTTATTGTTGATGGAGGCGCGGATCTCCTCGAACAGAGTCTTGGTCCTGCCACAGCAGAAGCAGGTTTATTAGGCTACTGTCACTTTAAGAGCGAACGCACTGATCCGAGATACGCTTTCTTTCTCAACTGTTAGATGTTTAAATTAACTAAATTAGCAACTTTTTTACAACAAAAACGACTGAACATACTATAGCCGGACTGTGACGCTGTTCTCTTCTAGAAACAAACTTTCTGTGCGTTTATTGCCAGTGTTGTAGTCGAGACCACCTCACTCGAGTCCGAGTCGACACCGAGACCAGTGAGGGTTGATTACCTAATTTACTTTTATTTACTTAGAAAAATCCTTTTTTTTTTTTAACTGAATTTACTTAGTTTACAAAATATGATCAGTTTAGGGTAAAAAGGCCACATAGTAGGTGGTGTTAAAAGTAATTTTATTACAATTTGTCATGCGCAGTTGCGCACTAGAAAATCACCAATCACTGGGCGTGTCAATCAATTTAAAGAAATATTTTATTAACATACATTAATAATCATGAAAAATATTTTTAATTGAACTCGAGTGGACTCGGGAATAATTCCGAGTCCTAAAAAAAAAATGTTCGAGTACGAGTCAATTCCGAGTCCAAATGCACACGAGTCCATGACAAGACCAAGACCATTAAAATATGGTCTCGAGACCGAGTCCGAGTCTCGAGTACTACAACACTGTTTATTGCATTTAATAACATTAAAGCTCACACACATCAACAGTCTGCTCTCGGATGTCTGCGTCTACTTAAAACTTGGACTTTTTGTAATCTTTTAGAATATTAAAATCGTGCAGTTATCACAAGCTGTCGCACATTTGCAATATTTTGATCATGTTGATAATGCAGTCCGAGTCCAGATGAGGGTTTATTTCAGAATACCTGTGATTAATCAGCTGGGGAAATAATGATTTATATTTAGATACATGTTTTAGTTTCTTTCCTAATATTATAGACATTCCAATGTAATAGGTTTAAAGCAACACTTACGATAATGAGCAAATATTTAGAGCTCATATGAAGTTTGAGAGGTTATCAGAAATCCTGCTGATAATAAGCATAACTCATTCATTTGAATTCTAGTAAAGAAAAACTGCACTTGATTAACTGTCTGATTAATCCTCAATCCTCGAGTCCTGTCGTTGTTTCAGTGTGTCAGAGCTCGTGGTGTGTTGCTCTCACCTCTCGGAGTTTGAGATGAAGCTCCGCAGATCCTCTGTGTGTGTTAAACAGCAGAAATCTCTCTCCATATTAATGTTTCGCTCGTCTTCATCTCTACGCAGTAAACAAACATGGCATCTGTTTTCCAGCGTGGCGCCCCGCCCATCCGATGACGCGCGCACACGCAGCGCTGAAGAAGCTCCGCCCACTCGAGTCTTTTTTGTTGTTATGTCTCGCTTTCTATACATAAACTCATATACGGCTATTACTGTGCAATAACACAAATACTCAGACAGTTATAAGCCATCCTAGAGACAAACATCCACTCAAACACTGCTGCATCCCAGTGTTATTTTAAGTCTACATTTCTTCATTTGTATGGTATAAATGGGAAACCTTGTATGGTAAAAATGTACTAAAATAATAAAACTAAAAAAAGAGTTATTTTAGTACGTTAGTTAATACCATATTCGGGCAAACATAAATACTGATGTTTTTCTAACCCAATTTTTGATTATTTGGTTTCTCAGCTACTGCTGGATTTGTGTGCATAAACAACACTTGTTTTTTAAAAGTGTAGTAAAAGTTGGAAACGTATCCCCCAGTTTCACAGACAAGATTTAAACCCATAGACGCTTAAACCTAGTCCACATGTTGTGCATCACCTTGGTTGCAGTTCCATTAGAATTCCACTGGAGGTGATCGCGGGCGAGTGCAGAATGAATGGGAGTCTATGGGGCTAAACGGCTAAATGTGTCTCTTTCACCTGCTATTCGTTAAATCAAAATAGATTTTATTGTTGATTCCGCAAGTTCAATATAGATTATAGGCCAAAAGTCGAATGAACGAGTACTTGTGTCCTTTTGATTTCTTACAGGTTAGGCTGTTGTTGGCCAGAACACGCTAGCATTCTGCTATTGTGTGACGTCATCACATTTTTGAACGGATTTTTAGAACAGATAAGTGAACTTAAAAATGCAATTTTCAGCTGAGTGTATTATCTTAGCCCCTAACCCAACTTTCAAATTACTTGACTGACAACAAATTACATCCTGAGAAAAGTGGATTTCTGGCGGATTGATTCCCATTCATTCTGCACTCGACCGCGAGCGCCCCCGCACGGACAGGAGCATGATACTGCAGCCAGTCCAGAAATCGGAAGTAACCAGCCAGTGCCAGTTCTCTTCTTGCACCTAGGCTAGGTCTTATATAAGTGCGTTGTTTTGTCTCAAGATGCACACCAGTAATGTTGTTTTCTAAGGCACTTTTATAAAAGATACTTAAATACGCAAATTAAACTAAAGCCTGTCTGTGAAACCGGGCCATGTGTTCAAGTGGAAGCGTTTCTCTCTGTCATGAACTACACCTCCCATAGTGCACCGCGTCAACAGTGTGGGGTCAGAGGGCGTGTCGCCATGGCAGCGGCTGGTTGTGACATCAGCGCCATTTTGGTTGTGTGTTGTGATGGAAGCAGCGAGAAAATCAGAATACGACAGAAAAACAACGAAAATCAGACCCAAATCAGACAAATTCATGCCAGAGAGAGCGGATTCAGCGAATCAGACTGATTCACATCGAGAATCAAACCGAATCGGGACGGGAGTCGCTCGAAGTCATTCAGATCTGCAATAGGTTTGATTTTCACTAAAACACTTAAACACTTCAGTTCAGGCGTTTTAATATTCATATTGTTCGATGTTGTACATTGTACCAGGGCTTTATATGGCATATTATTAATTAATTATGTATTAATGTATCAATTCATGTGTTGTCGATTTGGTTCAAAAACAGCATCCAACGAATCTTCCAAACAAACGTCCAATAAGATGAATGAGAATAATGAATACTGTAGAATCACCTCACTCGTGTCTCGTTATTATACTGTATGTGTGCTGTCAGATAATGAATATTGAGTGAATTAACGAGTAAATACCGCAGAAGAGCCACAAGTGTTTTTTCTTCCGAGTGATTCCGAGTCATTCCGAACATTCATATGAAGATCCGTCATTCCTGTGAAGTCCAGCTGGAAGAGTTGCGATGTTTGACAGCAGCTGGTGTCTATTTTAACAGCTCAACACTGACCTCAGGTCAGCATTTCCCTCAGAGGTTCACCTCAACTGTGGAACAAACCGTAACAGAACGATCATTCAGAGTTATCTGGTGTTTAATACTGTTTTACATCATTCCTGTAACATATTTCTTGAAATGATAAAATTAGAGATATTTTTTAAACGTTACTGAGAAATGACATTCAGAGGTAACGTTCCCATAATACTTGATCATGGAATAGAGAAAACATTACCATAATGCTTATCTAATGCTCACATAACCAAGGAAAAACTTTGGAGTTTTAACCATTCAGAAAGTTCATCCGAATATAACGCACGACAGTCTGTTCCGGAAGTTCGAAACTCCGTTCATTTTCTCCATATGTTTTTTATGATAACTTATATTATAAATCTAGTGTGAACTATGAGGATGTTAATCGATGGTGTTTGCTACTGTTGAATCTGTTAGCCCACATTATTTCAACTTAGTTTTAATATAATTGCAGAATAGTGTTGAAAACTACATTACCATTGATGCTGTACAGCAAACCCACCAATCAGAGAGTAGCCACAATCAAAGCACCGCCCACTCCCGTGAAGCACTGCGAATGACGTAATCGAGCCCACGCTCTCAAAATACTTGTGTATATATAGATATTTTGCAGTAAACTTAAAATATATTGTTCATATATGAGCAGTTTTATGTTTCTCAATGGATTTTAATATGATTATGCTGTTCGCAATGATAAATGGGATTGTAGTTCTTTCCCTCACTAAAGCCGTTCAGTTCACAGCCTTTGCATTTTGGTCTGATTTTCAAGTGCTTTTTTGCTTTAAATCAAAGATCGTGATGTTGTGATTCTCCTCGCAGCTGATTGGCTTATTCGTAGCTTGTTATAACGTTTTAAAGTCCCCCTGTAGTCAATAATTGAATCCCTTGTTTGAAACTCATCTTTTATCACAAAAATTACATACTGGTATTTAAATGTTTTTCCCTGAAAAAAATGTCTTTGTGTCTTAAAATATATTGAATGTAACTCGACACCCTCACCTCATTTAGTATGCGTGGTTCTATGAATATGCAGATGAGCCCCGCCTCCACTCACTCACTCACTCAGAGATCCACTGGTTGACGATCACACGTTTAAAGTCTTCTTAATAAAATAGAAATTAAGCTGGTAAAGTGGGCGGGGCCTAATGTGATGAGTTCATCCCTGATTCTGTGTGTTACAGCGACGCCGCGGTGAGTCTTCCCATCCTCAGGTGTGTGTCGCTGCGATGGCTCCGCATCCCTCCTCAACATGACAGATTCCCGTGCGTCGGCTCCGTCTGGACTCCATGATGATTTATGGCCTGATCCCTCAGGAGTTACACGAGCAGCTCCTGGACCAGCAGAACTTCCAGAACCGGACCCGTGGCGTGGAGCAGCTGAAGAGCCTCGTGGTGGATCTGGATCTGCAGCAGGTGTCCTCCGCCAGCGTGGACGAGTTCATCCAGTTCCTACGCCGGCTTCTGGACGACAGCAACTTCAAGGTGTTGTACGGGACCTTGCAGCTCCTGAACCTGCTGATCGAGAAGCTGGGCCGCGACGTGGACCGCCACTACCGGGAGATCGCGGCGGTGACCGTGTGGGCGCTGGGGGACTCGCGTAACGTGGCCCGACGCGAGTACATGCAGGTGTTCAAGCACTCTCACTGGTTTTTCATTCAGGGTTTCCACTTGGGTTGTGGAAAGCAGCGACATCGGTACCGAGTCGATACTGACATTTTAAAACTGTGAGGCTTTGAGCGTTGTTGAGCGGAATCATAAACGCCTCTGATTGGTCGCTGTGTTCACGAGCTACAAGGATCAGCGCTTCAAAAACGTATTGTAAATATACATCAATGGCGCTCGAAACGTGGCCCAATCTACGAGGAACTCTGAAGTGACCTTTATTTGACGACACTAAACAGCGCTCGCATTCTCTGTGTTCATTAGTCTACGATCTGTCTAGTACTGTCTGTCTTGTGCGTTATTAGGTGGAACTGTTATAGGCTATATAGAAGTAGACAGTATATGAAAAGGCATTAGCGCGTGGCGTGCGGCTGATGTCCAGGGTCGGAGCAGAAATACATAATCATGTTCCTCTCAAAGTTGCGCTGGATTTTCTCCTCAGCGTAAAGGTTAAGAGGTTCATCTGTCACATGTTCGTAGCGTTAGTTTGTGCAGTAAATATATAGGCTATAATCTGTGTTCACACTACCTTTTTAAAAATGGCGGGTGCTGGTGTTTGGCGTGCGTTTGGCCAATTAGCGAACACTAACGTCACGGATAGTTCCTATAGCGCTAATTTATAGTAAATTAGTTCCTCTAAAAGGAGTTCCTAGTTTCTGCGGTCCGAACACCGGGAACTTCCGCCAGTTGTTCTAGGAACTATGAAAAGGTTCCTCCGGTGCGAAAGCCCCTACATTTATAACTGTCACGGAAATGACATATTTAAACGTTTTTCCTTGAAAAATAAGTCTTCATGCCTTAAAACATCTAGTGTAACCCGACACCCTCGCCTCATTTAGTACTCGTGGTCCTATGAATATGCAAATGAGCCCCGCCTCCCCTCATCACTCACTCACACGTTGATCTGATTGGTTACAAGGTGGTTTGTGACGTCAGAAACACCAGCGATTTCAAAAGCGTGTTTTTGTCTTTGGTTCACTGCAGTTTTAAGGAGGAAATACTCAGCAATGCTGTCCACTTATCAACACACACACGGTGTGTGTTAAAGCGGATTAAACACACCACACACACACATAAACAACATTAAAGGCTGGGTTTACACCACAGGGGGATTTTAAGATTTTGAATGATAGCTAATATGTGTGTCGCGCAGGTGTTCCGGCAGCTGATGAGGGCGGTGGGGCCGCGGGCCGTGCTGGAGCTCGTCGTCGCTCAGCTCCGCCACAGGAACTCCAGGGTTCGGGAGGACGCCATCAACATCATCACCGCCGCCATGCTAACGCACCCGCGCAAGGACTTCGACATCCCGCGGCTGTGTGCGGAGGCGGCGCCGACGCTCGCGGACCCGAAGAGGAAGGTGCGTCACGCGGCTCTCGAGCTGTTCGCCGTGTTCGACTACTGTCTGGACACCGGGAAGAAGCAGCCGCTCATGAAGGCCGTGGACCGCGCGGAGCTAACGGGAGACGCGCAGGGCCTCATGGCCGCCGTTCAGGCGCGGCGGGCGCGGCACATACTCCCGCGGCTAGCGGCCGACGGCACCGTGGAGTACGCGCTCGTGCTGCCCAGACCGGGACACCGGCACCTGCCTCACCTGGGCTCCGGGGCCGATCTGGACTGGGTCATGAATGGAGGACGGGCTCCCGGGTCACGCGGCCCCGCGGACGCCGAGCTAGCGGATGACGCTACGACGCACAGGAGGATAGTGAGCGCCGGGAAAGGGAAAAACAAACTCCCCTGGGAGAGATCGGCTCTCACGGCTAACGGGAAGTCACATGATCAGGTGAGCCATGACCCGAAAACACCATCAGATGTTGATTTAATGCAGTCGTGTGTTTCTTCATCATTAGCCCTATAACGGTCGGCGACTGTGCCATATCTGATACAGGCCTCTAGTTAGGGGTGTGACAATACATTGTGTCACAATATATATCGCAATACAAAAATGCTACAATATGTGTTGTGTATACGTCACCCAAAATAAAAATTACTGTGTGAGGAAAAATAATGTTCAGTACCACATTAAACTACTATATATAATGTTAAATATAATTATATTGCATAATAATGCAATGGGGGAATATTTGTGGGTCATGTAGTCAATAATTATATTTCTTACAACTCATCTTTAATCACCAAAATGACACATTTAAACGTTTTTTTTCCTCTTCATGTCTTAAAATATCTTGAATGTAACTCGACACCCTTGCCTAATTTAGTATGCGCGACTCTATGAATATGCAAATGAGCCCCGCCTCCACTCACTCACTCAGAGATCTCAGAGGTTTGACTGAAATGCTGTCGACTCATGAACTTACTCATGGTGTGTCTTATTAAAAACACCATATAGACACATAAACAATATGATGCAAAACATAAACACATATGCAAACTTCGTCTAAAGGTTAAATAAACTGCTTTATTATAATAAAAAAGATTATTATTTCAGGGTTAAACTCATGTTGAAAGATAATGCAATTCTGAAGCTGAAATGAAGTGCTGTAATAAGTGTGTGTGAGAGTGTGTGTGTGTGTGTGTCAGTGTTTCCCAGCAACACTCTGGAACACACAGGAACAGTAACAAACACCAGCGGCACACAGAGGGTTTCCAGCACTAATACCCTAACATTACTAAATCAAGACTCGTTTACTGGAGAGAAGAGGAAAGAAGGAGTTAGAGAAATAAAGTGAAAACAAGATTATTTTTCTGTCTCCTCTGTTGTTTTAAGCACAAACACATTTTTCAGAAAGCAAGACTTCAGATCTTCAGTCCTTTGGCTTCTCCAGGAACTGCATCTTGATTTAGGAATGTTTCCATTAGTGCTGGAGAACGAGACAGGAAGAGCGTCATGTTTTGGAGTGTGTACAGATGATCATTTTCAGTGCTCTTGTGAGTCGGGTCGGTTTTCCAGCACTAAAACTGTTTTAAGGTTCTTCTGTTGATTTCATCGCGTGTCGATCAGTCACTCTCAGTCTATGACAGCTGCTGTGTGTGTGTGTGTGTGTGTGTTGATTGATGGCATGTCTTTGTTCCAGCAGGTTTGCAGTGAAGATTCGTCCTCCTCCACGAGACTCCGCCGGGACGCCGCTGCCAAATACAGTAGGAGCGCCACTTCCTGTCCTCACAGTCTCTGTTTCAGCAGATCACCTGATCACCTTATTCACATCACCTGATCACCTGATCATCTTAGTCACATCACCTGACGATCTTGTGACTGGTTCTTCTGCGTGTCGTGTTTCTGAGACGTGGTTTGAGATTCGTAATTTCCCAGAGATCCCCTCATCCTTCCCTCGCGGGTCAAAAAGTCTTGAAGCCCTAAAACAATTGTTGTCCAGAAAGCTTATGTTATTTCCTTTTGATAATATTTTTTGAAATGCATTTTTTTTGTTGTTGTTATTTTATTTATCTTTAAACAACTAGATTTGATCAGTTCTAAATAAATAGTAATTTAAGCACATTCTTTCAACTTATATTCAAAATAACTCACAATTTCATGCATAACTCTTTTAATTCAGCTCTAAATATCTTCCATCGGGAGTCTTTGCCCTCTTGTGGAGAAATAATAATAATAACATGATATTTGATGACTGTAGATGGGCTTATGTCTCTATATGAGCAGAGGAGCTGTTCCGCTGGGTCCTAAAGCCACTTTCTCTTCAGTGTGCGTTCACACACACATGTACACACTATACAATATTTTTTTTGGTAAAGTTTTAGCATTTTTAGTTTGAATTTTGAGCATTTTTAAGTTTTTCTATGTGAACTGGAGCATTCCTCACATTCCTAAGGGGGTCAAATTGAGGAAAGGATTTGTTACTTTCTAAAATTTCAACCACTAAACTCCTCGAATGTATTTTTTTTTGTGTATTCGTGGTTCAAGAAGACAAAAATCCTCTGATGAACACTCGATTTGCAGGTCAACATGGCCAGAGGGAAGGACGAGGGTTAGATGAAGCGGGCTGAGCCGACTTTATTCAGTCCTCGACAGAATAACATGACGGATGCGCTGACGGTCTTGTGTTCTGGTTCAGGTCCATCAGAGGCTGTCCCGTCTCCGGGCCGGACCCGCCGCTCTCTGGGTCGACTGCGCCGCAGCGGGAGCTTGGATTCGGATCCGGACGTTTTCAAAAGCGCCTCTGAGTCTGAGAAAGGTCAGGAGTTATTATTATTATCTCTATAAACATGACATAATAAAGCCAATAGCTGGTCTCTATGAATGACACTGAACCACCACTGGAACAACCAATCAGCATCCAGGCCTTTATTCATGCGGCATATTAATTGGATTTTATTAAAGTGCAGTAAAGTTCAAGGCCTATAATATGAATCCCATTAATCTACCTTCTTATTTTAATTATTTAATTATAATTATTAATTATTAAAATTTTAGATTTTTTTTTTTATATATTAACATTTAAGTTGGTCCTCAGGGCTGAGGAGCAGTCGTCTGCTGTCGGGGAGTGTGTGTGTGGATCCGGGCTCGTTTCTGCTGCCCTCGTACCCGCTGACCGCTCTCGCCGGAGCTCCGCCCCCCCAGCGCTCACACCCCGCGCCCGCGCTCTCCATGTCCAGCACCTGGCCCAGCAGACGAGACGACACCGGTCAGGACACTTCCTCACTCCCTCACGCCGCAATAAAACATTTGTCTGGTTTCCAAAATCTTAAATCAAGAAGCATTTACCAGATGAGTGAAATCCCATTAGACATTATGTCTTGTTTTGTGGGGGAGAGTTTTCCACTTCATTACGAGCAAAATGATCTAGTTTTCCATTTGAATTAAGATTATTTTTCTGACCACATTGGAGGATAATTTAATTTTGCTTGTTCACTTGAATTGATTTTTTCCCCGAGATAACAAGACTTCATATCTCATGGCATTTGACTACTTTAGTAAACAGTGGTGGAATGTAACGAAGTACAAATACTTTGTTACTTTACTTAAGTACATTTTTCACGAATCTTTACTTTACTTAAGTACAATAAATAGTGCATACTTTTTACTTTTACTTCGTTACATTTTGCAGCAATTATTCTACTTTCTACTCCACTACATTTCTACAACTTCTGTTACATTTTCGTTACATTTTCTGATCAGTTTTTCCCCGGCCCGTCCGTTCATTGCACGTTTGTCTCACCAGTGACATTTGGTTGCCATAGATACATCAACTAAATGCGTCTCGCACGCAGTGTGTTTATCAGGCAACTCATACGCGAAAATTTGTTTTTACGTGCATAGGAAACACACCGTGTGTAGTATATGTTTGGTTCGGTTAGGATTATGGCAAGCCAAGAGGTTCAGAATTACACCATAAATGAATCGCGTTTACTGCCAATAGTTATTAACATATAGTAAGGATAAGCATGATATTGCCTAATTGCAAGCTCGTTTCAGAAATGGTGACTTTTTTTTCCATCATTATTGATCATCATTATAGGAGTAGGCTATTAGGTTGAATGAGTTAGAATTAAATGTTTTATTAATCATTAGAAAATAGACATTAAGAGAATCAATTGTTATGCAAGTACTTTTACTTTTAATACTTAAAGTACATTTAAAATAAAGTACTTTTTACTTTTTACTTAAGTATGGTTGTCATTGTGTTACTTCTACTTTTACTAAAGTAAATATTTATCTGGGTATTTGTACTTTTACTTAAGTACTGAGATTCAGTACTTCCTCCACCACTGTTAGTAAATCATCAGGAGACTGTAACTCCTCTTTAGCGGCAGTGTTGATCTCCAGCTCATCAAAGTCTTCCTGAATCAAATCTTTACGTTGAGACGACACATTTTCTTCTTCTCAGGTGACGTGAGCTCCAGCAAACACTCTCCTCTGCCTCCTCGTACCCCGCGCCGGAGCCGGATCAGCGCCAGAGCCTCGTCGGACCGGCTCGACCTGTCCATCAGCGCCGCAGGAGATCCGGGAGAACCGGGGGACGACCCGCTGGACCGGCAGGAGGTGAGCGAGACCTATTTCACTGTCATGTAGAGAAGCCCACACCAGCCTTTATAAGAACCAGCGGTTTCCACGGTAACGGCTCATAAACGCTGCTTTATCAGGGAAGATCAAATCAAAATAACATTGAACTTTTCACTCCAGAGACGTCCAGACTGTGAAGCGGCCAGTGTTTATTCACCCATCTCACATTGTGTTGATATTGTGAACCACTGTATGGGAAACACTCATATCATTTGACAGCCATTAATTATAGTTTAACCTCAAATTGGGACAGAGACACTCTCGCACTGTACTCCCTATTTTAATGCACTTTAGACATTGCACATAACACACACACACACACACAAAAAGAGAAAAATAGGAAAAGATAGGGACAGATGAGATGTGGGGAAAGGTTATCTTATATTATATTATATTATCTTATTATATCATATTTTATTTTGTACTGGATTGACAATGGCAATTGTTACATATGATGAAGGATGGAAATAAAAATCTACCAACACAATATTGGCAGTATGGTGGGAGTGGGGAGTGGGATGGTGATGGTAATGACAGTGGTAATAAATAATAAATGGCTACTTTTTTTACGCATACACACACACACACTCGCTCACTGTTAAAAAAAAAAATAGTTTAACCTCTCCATCAGTCACACACACACCGTGAACAGTGAAAGACGCTCTCTGTTTAAGCGACACACTCCGGTACTGCGGTATATTAAAACTTCATATCATAACGAGAACAAACACCGCTGTTGGTCATGAGCCGCTGTTCGCCAGCACTATATAAGCGTGTGTTTGACAGCGCGACCTCGGTGTGTGTTTCAGATGCTGATCTCCCTGCGCTCGCTGAGGAACAGCGCCGCCAAGAAGCGGGCCAAGGTGAGCGCGAGCGGCTCCGACCCGGACCCCGACAGCCCGGACTCTGCCGTCAAGCTGGAGCTGGTTCCTGATTCGCCGGATCACACGTCCCGCTCCGTCAGCAGTCCTCTGAGCGAGAGCGGCCTGAGCCTGTACTCGCCCACCGGCACCAGCGGCAGGTCAGACGCTACACGCCACAGCGCTTTCCAAATATAAAGAAATTAATAATACTGGTAAAAAAGATTAAGAAAATATTCTGTGAAATGTATTTTGTATTATTTGATGTATTTATTCTACAAGGATCGGCTACTAAAGGACTGTTAGCACTGTATCTCGTATTCTCCGAATGTCTCGTACCGTTAAACATGCCTCACGCAGATGAATATGCAGGTTCTGGCGTACACACGGTTTCATAAGTCTGAATATATTTTGCTGTGCTTTCAGTGAGGATCCCACAGTTTTATGAATGAGAGAATGAACAGCATAATCATGACATGTTCAGTTCACTAACTCTCCTTCCTGCCCGCAGCCCCGTGACCTCGGCGGCTAAACCACGAGTGGCGTCAGGAGCACGCGACCCCAGCGCTCAAGGTACGTGTGTGAACGCCCTCATACGTGTGTGTGTGTGTGTTGAGGAATCGTTATAACATTTCATTTCCGATTCCTCTTATCGATTCATTTGGAAGTATTTCAATATGAGTTTAGACCATTCAAGCGCAGACGACTCGCTGCACACACACCCAAAGCTCACAGAACAAGTTTTTATTCGCGAGACGACTCACAAATTAGCGTTTTTTTCTCAGATGTGTATCGGACTCACAACACTTAAAGGGACAGCGCTCATATTCCTGCCGTCTCTGTAATAACACTAATCACACAAGACTGAGAACACACACTCGCTCCTCACTGAATAACTTTCTATATTTGTAATGTATATTTTATTTATAAACTGCAGTGTTTTTTTACATTTGATTACAGTTTCTGAACCTGAAAATCTTAAAGCTCTTTATTTCAATCGTATCTTTGTCCAGTTTACAGTCGTTATTAGTTGTTGTTTAATGACTGAGTGTTTATTGTCTTTAATAATGCTGGAAGTGTGTATTAGTTGGGCTAGTTGTTCTTCTGTGGTGTTATTAAAGGCAAACGCTCCTGTAAGTGTTCTTCAGCTGATGATTTCTGTTCACGATATTCATCTACAATTTTGCAATAACAATAAATATGAATGTTATTTTTTTATTGAAATCGAAATTAGGAATCAATAAGCATAATCAGTATCGCTCATATTCAAATGAAAACCAACCCTAACCACGTCATGTCCTGTGTGTGTGTGTGTGTGTGTGTGTGTGTGTCCTCAGGCGTGACGCAGCCGGATAAGAGCCTGTCTGATGGGAATGTGAGTGTGGTCGGTCAGAGACTCGTTTACTCTACCAGACCGTTAGATGCAGACGAGGAAAAGCCTAGCGATATGACATCATCATCGCCGCAGACCCGAGCCGCCGGCCGTGAGCCGCTCCGCGCGCTCAGACC
The DNA here is from genome assembly GCF_016745375.1 of Pimephales promelas. The sequence goes on from NW_024121155.1 coordinate 7,600,806, forward strand.
TGCTAAAGGTGAGCGCTTTATAATGTTTCTGACAGACTTAGTTTATTCCTGATCAAATAAAACCTGAGCATGTGATGTTGAGTGGTTTGCAGTAAGGCGTTGTGGTGTTCCTCCTCCAGGGTGTCATCAGCACACGTCTCCGTCCTGCATGTCCGAGGGCGTGATCGGACGAGGTCGGTTCTCCACACACACACACACCGATGATCTTAAACACTCGTCCCTCACTCGTCTTCTTCTCTCGTCTCTGCAGGAGTGTTTGGTTCTGTTGTTGTTCCCAGTCGTCCCAGTGTGGCGTCTTCTCCTGAGCAGGGCGACGGGTCCGGGGGAGCGGCCCGAGAGCCTCCGTCGGGCGTGTTCGGACACGCGTTCACCAACACACACTGCGACTCCGACGGCAGTCCTGACCCTGAGGAGCCTCAGGTGCGTCTCGAACAGCCACACACACACACACACAAAATCATCACTTCCTGTGCAGAATATCAGTAATAAACTGTACGTTTCTGCAATCACGCTCTTTTTACGAAAGCTTGTTTCAGCCACAGAAGAAAAATTAAAACCGTAATTGCGACTTTTTATCTCACAATTTCTAGAAATAAATTCAGTATTACAAGATGTAAACTCACAATTGTGAGATAAAAAGTTACAATAAAGTCAGAAAAGCGAGTGCACCCAATCACTCTGAACACACACTTCAACTCCGGCGTTTCAGAAACACCAAACGAGACGCTAATGGTTACTCAGTTATCCAATCATTGGCATTTCCATCCAGCTTTTTTGTTTCCAATATTTGCATGAGATGTGTCTGCTTCACCCGTTCATGAGAGTCACATGATGTGTGTGTTACAGGAGAGAGTAAAGCTGTCTAAGTTTGCGAGCGACAAGATGCGCCAGCGGCGTCTAGAGCATCAGGACCCGACGAGACGCCACGCGCTCCTCGATGATGTGAAAGGTGAAAGGTCAACACCAGTGACAGGCTTCACCATTTTAGTTTATGATCCTTTCTTCACCCAGGAGAATCACACACACACACACACACACACACACACATAATCACACAATGACTATCACAATTCAAGAACATTTATTGTGCACTTCAAAAACTCAGACACATTTACCAGATCCTGATGACATCTGTGTGACTCTCGGCCGCAGATCGAGTGCGAGATCTACATGTGTCGTACGTTAAAGACGTGATTCTGCTTGTGTTTTCCAGACGAGACCCTGAACGGGTGCGAGTCGCTCTCGGATGAGTCTCCCTCCAGTCCCACAGGACCACAGCATCCGCTGAACAGCCTAAGCCCCGCCCACCAGCCCGCCCCGCCGCCCGGCCCGCCCAATCGAAACGCAGCGCCGAGACTCAGGCGCACGTCGAGTCTGAACCGCACGCGAGCGCTCGTTGCACACAGCTCCGGTGAGAGAGTGTGATGACTGAAGACGTTTATGATTCGGTTTAATGAAACTCTCTATTCGTCAAAGAATCCTGAAGGATTAAAAGTGTCCCGGTTTCCACAAGTGTGTGTTCATGTCTGTCCTGTAGATGAGCTGATCCCTGGGAGCCCGAGGAAGGACGGTTCGGATCCGGCTGAGCTTCGGCCCTTCTCCAAACCGGAGCTGGCGCTCACTCAGAGCTTCCGGCTGCTCGGCTCGGACGACTGGTGAGACCCGCACACGAGCACGCGGTCACATGGGATGGGCGATACTGTCGTTTGCGACTATACCGGTAACAAATTCTCTTCCCGCGATAATAACGAGTAACTATTACTAGAACTGCGAGATAATAATTCATCAACTCTGAACACAAAATACCGGCAAATAAAACCATAGTTAAAGTCATTCACAGAATTTGGTTGCGCATGAATTATTTTTTCATTTATTTCATTTATTCAGTTTGGTCATTTACAGATCATTCATTCAATCAATCAATCAAATCATCAAAACATTCAAAACATAAATACTATAGATGACCAGGTGCAGGCGGAAGGTAAAGCTTATTATGCCTGCCCTTAACTTTAGAATCAAATGTAACTCATTAATGACATCATCTGTTCATAAAATTAACATTAACACATTAGTGGACCATTGTCCACACCAGAAGCAAGCCTGTCTAATTCATTTTTATTCTAGTGTATATTTTTCCAATGTTATTCTCTTGTAATATTTTTTAAACTGAAAAATAGACGTGGCTTGTTTTAACTCATTACAACAATTATTCCACAATTTAACTCCTTTATTTCATAAACAGTGTTCTCTTAATGTAGAATGTACTTGTGGTTGGTTAAATATACATAATCCTCTAAGATCATATTTACTTTCTCGCTGGGAAAATAATAATTGCAAACATTTAGGAGTTTTATTATATTTGACTTGGTAAATAAATGTTAACGTGTACAAATCAACTAAATCATAAAACTTCAAAATTTTTGATTGATGAAACAGTAAATTACTTGGTGAATTGTAAGGTGCATAGTTAATTAATCTGATAACCTTCTTTTGTAATAAAAAAATTGGATTGGTTCTAGTTTTGTATGTATTTCCCCAAATTTCAATACCAAACGTTAAGTATGGTGCGACAAGTGAACTATAAAGTAAATGTAATGCATTTTTACTCAAAATATACTGGAACTTGTACAAAATTGCAATCGTTTTTGATACTTTCTTCTGAACGTTAAAAATATGTTTATTTCCATGTCATTTTACAATCAATAATTACTCCAAGAAATTTTATATGATTTACTTTTTCTAATATATTTTCATGAATAGTAATCCTGATCTCATTATTTAACTCTTTATTACTAAATACCATGAATTTCGTTTTATTTAAATTTAGTGACAATTTATTCAAATCAAACCAATTCTTTAGTTTATACAATTCTTTCTCTACCACCAACACAAAATTATGAATATTAAATAGTCACTTGATGTCTCTAATTAATATTCATTAACCGAGCTCTTCTTTTCGAATTCGTCGACTAACAAATATTATCTCATTGAGTTTAGAGCTTCTGTTCTACTGACGGTTAATTTGATTCTGTATTTTTAAATGCTTTGAAAACATGAATTCTATAAAACTGTCCGAGAGGAAGGATAACGATAAAGTCTCTCTCGGACCCGGAGTTTATCTCTAAACCGGGAACAATCTAATGTACACACAGAGGATCTCGAGATCGTGTCGCCCGTCCCGCTGATCACGCCGCTGTCTAGCACTGACCGCTTCACAACTGACCGCTCTGTCCGTCTGCTCCGTTCCTGAAGGGAGAAGAAGATCGAGGGGCTGAACTTCCTGCGCAGTCTGGCCCAGTATCACCCCGACGTCCTCGGCAGCAGGACTCACGACGTGTGCCTCGCGCTCATACAGGAGGTCAGTGTGCAGACCTTCATCATCATCATCATCCACTCACGCCTTCGCCTGGTTTACAGTCCTACTTTCTTAAACGCTGTTCTTATTCAGTGATCAAGCAAAATAGTCCGAAAAATAATATTAATTCAAATGCAAAACTAGATTATTTTTCTGACCCTATTAGCAGATCATTTGCTCGTTTTAAGCAAAAACTCACTTCATTTTGATTTCCCCCCTCAGAAAATAAGCCATAATGTCTGATGGGATGTTACTCATCTAGTAAATGCTAGTAAATGATTTAAGATTTTTTAGATATTTGGACTGGAAACGAGAATTAGTTTTGTTTTGCAGTGGTATTTGTGTGACGCCATTTCCTCTCGCGCAAACAGGTTATTTCTGTAGCGCTTTATACGATACAGATCTAGTTTCACAGTGATAAACAGAACAACACCAGCTTTAACGTAGTTTTTTCCTAAAAGAAAGAAGTGATTCTGAACTGAAGCGAGTCGTCAGTAATTCAGTCCATTAGCATAATGCCTGCCTCTGGTCCTGATTGGCTGAGCAGCGTCTCTTAGCTCCGCCCTCAAACCCTAGTGTATCTGAGACTGGGAGAGTCGGGCTCGTGTTGTTGGTGTCCAGAAGACGCTGTTCTCCACTTTGATGAGATTGAGACGGTGAAACTACTGTTCGTATCACTGTGATCAAGAGCTGAGATTCAGATCTGACCAATCAGAGCAGAGCAGCTCTCAGAGAGGCGGGGCTTAGAGAGACACTGGAGATTATGAGGACATTAGTGTGTTAAATGTGTGTTATCGGAGCCCAGCAGAACGACAGAAGGCACTTTAATGTTGTAAAATTGATCAATTATGAAAGATTGTTTTGCGTGTAGTGTACATTGCTTTTCAGTGTGACGGCTGATCTCTGCAGGTGCGTAACCTGCGCTCGGGCGTGTCGCGTGTGGCGGTGACGGCGCTGGGCGAGATGTTGGCGGCGCTGCAGAAGGGAATGGACCAGGAGCTGGACGGGGCGGCCCGAGTGTTGCTGCAGAAAGCCGGAGAATCCAACGCCTTCATACGGCAGGACGCGGAGCGAGCGCTGGAGCGCATGTGTGAACACTGCTCTCTGACCCGCAGCATGAGCGCGCTGCTCACCGGGGGACTGGGGTCAGCACACACACACCGGGGGACTGGGGTCAGCATTAGGGTTGGGTATCAAGAATCGAGTATCGATTGGAACCGAGACTAATTTTTCGTTTTTCCCGGAATCGTTAAAAAGTTAAAATTTCGATTCCTACTAAACCGCTGAACACCACCAACGAAGAAGCGTCTACCGGAAGTGTTGGTATAACCGCGCGAGTCGAACATGAGTAGCTTACGTCGGCGATCCAAAGTGTGGCTTCACTTTTCTAAAAATAACGAAATCTCGGCAAAATGCAAAATTAGTGACAAAAGGAGTATTTTTACAGAAGGAGTATTTCCTTCAAAAAGGCCGTTGGTTAGCAAGGTTAGCTAAAAATTGTTGACCCTGCCTCTTAAAAGAATCGGAATCGAGAATCGTTAGGAACCGGAATCGAAACAAGGAATCGGAATCGGAATCAGAATCGTTCAAATTCAAACGATACCCAACCCTAGTCAGCACACACACACACACACACACACACACACACACACACACACCGGGGGACTGGCTACTCAGAAGCTTCTGTTATGCTGTTCACATGCTAAAAGGTGTTTGTGTTTGTGTCATCAGTCACCTGAGCTCGGTTGTGCGTAAGTGTGCGGCTCAACATGTGTGTGTTCTGGTGGAGAGAGCCGGTGCCGCTCGTCTGCTGTCCGGGACCAAAGACCTGACCGACCGCATTCTCCCCGCCGTCTCCAAGCTGGCACAGGACTCGTCTCAGGAGGCCAGGTGAGCAGGGGTCAGAGGTCAGGTGAGCCCGAGGCCAGGGGTCAGAGGTCAGGTGCGCCAGGGGTTAGAGGTTAGGTGAGCAGGGGTCAGAGGTCAGGTGAGCCAGAGGCCAGGGTGATTAGAGTTTCTGTACCTGAAAGTTGTTCTATGGTGTTTTTAAACCACGGGCAACCGCTCCTGTAAGTGTTCTTCAGTGATGATTTCTGAATATTGTTTAGCTACAAATGAATGTTTTGCAATACAATACTACATGTGTTTTATTTTATTTATGTTTTTCCTTATTGGAATCGAAATTAGGAATTGATAAGAATCCAAATCGTTCAAATTGAAAGGACACCCAGCGCTAGTGATGTGTGTGTCTGTCAGGTACTTCGGGCGACGGATGCTGCTGTTTCTGTCCTCTCACCGGGACTTCGACAAAATGATGGAGAAGTTCGTCCCGGCTAAAGACCTGCCGGCCATCAGGGACGCCGTCTTCACTCTCAAGACCAAGGTGTGTGTGTGTGTGTGTGTGTGTGTGTGAACACGTCTGCAGGGCTCCATGTTAGCGCTTGTCCGGCACAAGTGGAGTTTATGAATGGAGAAGTGAAAGAGAATTGAGCTCGCCCGACTGGACAATAACCCGATTGACACATCAAAATAACTCGGGAATCACCAAAACACGAGAATCATTTTGCATGCTTTTACTGTAAGTGGCAATTGAATAATAATATCATGACAAAGTGGTGTTTTTTTTTTCTACTGTACACGTGTGAATCTGCATTTCCTTCTGAAAATTATTATTTCACTTTTGGTGTGAAAGGTACATTTGCCTAAAAATATATATTTTTTGTTATAAAAAAACAAGCCCAGAAATGCAATTAGTTAATTTTTAAGGGAGTGACGCAGTATTATTTTAAAAGTGACTTTCCCCAACACTGCTTGCAGTCTTCTATCTGTGTTGATCTGTGTGTGTGTGTGTGTGTGTGTGTGTTTCAGGGTTTGGGTGAAATGCCTCAGGACGCTCCGTCGGCACGGGGCAGACGCTCTCTCATGGGCAGCGGGATCGTGCGCACCTCGTCCCTCACACGCGACCCTCTGACCGCCAGCAGGTACACACACACACATACACACACACACACACACACGCACACACACACTCATCAGTCCGTGTCTTCACAGAGACAGTGGTCAGTCCGTGAGCAAAGCGGCCGCCCACAGTCTGGCGGACAGAAGCGAGTACGTGGCGCAGATGAAGGCGCTGCTGAGCTCCAGAGACTTCCGGGAGAGGATCAAGGCCTTGGATCAGCTGGTGTGCGACTGCGAGGACAACCCGTCCCTCATCACCGGCAGCCTGTTCCCGGTAACTGAACCGGACGATGATGATGATGATGATGATGGTGATGATGATGATGGTGATGATGATGATGGTGTGCGCAGGTGTTTGACGCTCTGAAGGCTCGTCTGCAGGAGTCGAACAGTAAAGTGAACCTGCGTGCGCTGGAGTCGCTGCAGTCCATCATCTGCGTGCTGAGAGACAGTCTGGCTCCAGTGCTGAACATCCTCATCCCCGCCGTCGTGGACAATCACCTGAACTCCAAGAACAGCTCCATCTCCACCGCGGCGCTAGCGGCCGTTCAGGCGCTCATACGCAACATCGGTGGGTGACCTTGTGTTCGCTACATAAAGCTGTCGCCTGAACCTGCTCACTGTAACCTGTGTGTTTTCAGACAACAGCCTCCTCCTCCAGCCCTTCTGCTCCAAGGCTCAGTATCTGAGCGGGAAAGCCAAGCTGGACATGATTGAGAAAGTTGCAGGTGAGTCGTTAGTCGTCAGTCGTATTGAAAGAGCTTTGAGATGATGATGTGTTCAGGCTTCCTGTTTCTATGAAGCCCCTCCTCCTGAAAAGCACACTGTGCTCTGATTGGTCGGCTGGAGCAGTGTGTTGTGATTGGTCGAGCGCTTCGAGTGTGTTTGGGAAATGCCCCGCCCCTTTCCATAACCGCCAGTTTAACACTCCACTAACTAACTCAACCAGGCCCCGCCCCTTTATTCTGCGCATTAATTATTATAATGAGGAATATTGTGACGCGTTCGTTCCCGGGAGAAACTCGAGACTACAGTGGAGGCGTTTCAGGAGTTCAGGAACACTGACACTCATACAGAACTGGAGCATTCTGGGTTCGTACAGAAACTGTAAAAAGGACTTTAAGCTCGACTGTACACTTATCAAACAATATCTGCAGGACTTTTTAAACTCAAGTTACAGATATAAGGCCCCAAAATACAACTTACAACACATTTAATTATATATATAAGTTTATAATGGCTATTATTGTTCAATAAATAATATTTTAGAGGACTTGGTATCTGATGGGGGTTTAATAGACGAGCTGCAGTGTTTATTTTGCGTGAAAAGATTGTATTTGTGTTTTTGTTTTTTTTTTCACAAAAATTAAATTTGATATATATTGTGTTCAATAAGATTCTTTTCACGAACCCTTCATGAATATGGCTGTCTTCAGGGGTTTTCCAGAACTCGCCCGATCTTCTTCATGCTCACACACAGATGACGTGACGAATGGTGATTGTGGTGTGTGTTTCAGAGCTGGTGGCGGAGCTGTATCCTCGTAAACCGCAGCTGGTGGAGCAGAAGGTTCTCCCGCTCTTCTGGAAGCTCCTCGGCTCCTCCGGCAACAGCGGCAGCGTCAAGATGGCCGCCGCTAAGCTAGCCGAAGCGCTGCACACACACATGGGCCGGACGCTGCTGCAGTACGCCGCCTCGCAGCCCGCCAACATCCAGTGTGACCTGAACGAGCTGCTCCGGGCCCGACACACACACTCTACCTGAACACACACTGTCCACAGTGCCTCACGCTGCGACCTCTCACCTGACTGGATCAGTGGCCGAGAATAAAGAATGTACTCTTGTTTAAAATGCACAATAACACAATGTTGTTTTGTAAGGTGTGCTATGGAACATTTCTAAGAGATGTGGTGATTATTATGTAGCTGTTTTGTACTTTATGATAGCACAGTATTAGCTGTACGTCACACACGGACGACCCGGCGGTTACGTGATTATGGTTCTGTTCTAAGTGCGACCCGTCTTAATTCTGTTGCATGATCAAATGAATTGATAAATGAAGCGATCACACAGATCGACGCCTCTATCAGCTCTGGATGTGAAACCGCTGTATTTTTGTGAATGTGAAGCTTTAAAATAATAATAATAATAATAATAATAATACAGGCGAGTTCATGTCCAGATGTAGTTCTCAGTTTAGTGCCAGTCATTCCTCAACAGCCTTTATGAGATTTCAAATTAAATTATATATGAGAGAGAGATTTATCTATATAATAAAGTGTCTTATTTCTGTAAACACTCGTGCTGTGAATAATTGAATGATTGATTCTGGTCAAATTACTGCTTCATTATTCCTCCTTATATGAACATATATGAGCTTAATAATTCTAAATAAATGATGAATATATTGATACTTGCAACTTTAACTGTTCAGTGACAGAAAGCAAAGACGTCAGCAAACCAACATGACAAGTAAAGTACTGAAAATAATTCAAGTATACCATTTATTTATTTATTTATTTTTAATGCAAGTAAACCATAAAAATATGAATCTGAGATGGTTTTCAACGTTTTCTGGTCAAATATAAAGTATAAATACCTTTCAATACAGAGACAAATAAACGTGTAAATATTATAAATGTGTAAAATTGCACCTAGAGAATATTCAGTTATATTAAAAATACTTTTTAAATCCAAACAATAATATTGAGTGGTGAATGAAATAATCACATTGTTTGTATATCAGTCTTTGGAAAGAAGATATATATATATATATACACACACACACACAGAAATAATCTACAAACACCACAGGCACTGAATGATCCATCAAAGCGTTACATGATGAAGCGAAGATAAAATATTCAGACAATAAATAGTTTTTTTTTATGTTTTATTTGAACATTCAGTTTGTGGTACACCAATCGAGAGAGTAAAAAATCCTGCGCACGTCACAGGAACTCAACAACACACCGCTCGCGCATGCGCATGTTCACTCTCGGTGACGTAAGCCGGAAGCGCGCCACATTCGATCAGCCGTTTCGTTTGCGCTCTTGTTTATGTTTGCGTTTGATTGGATTTTTTCTTGTACTGTCTATGGATTGGAGCAGAAAGAGAAGCGCCATGTTTGATTCGTCTCGGTCTGGCAGGATTCAAACGCGTTTGTTGTTTACTGGCAGTAATATTCACTGAAGCTGGAAATGATTACTATTATGACTCTACAATGAGCGCGAATCAGAGGACTTTATTCCAGACATGGGGCTGCAATGTGTCTCGCACCTCAGAACGGAACAACACTACCTCAGAACGGAGGAAAACCACCGCAAACCGGAGAAAAACTACCGTTACCGTTACCTCAGACCGGATTAAAACCTCCGAGAAGACAGACAGCAGGAGTCTGTGGGGTGAGACACCAACAGCAGCCGCTGAGGAAGATGACGATGATGATGTCATGCTCGTGGCCGTGTACGAGGCCGAGCGCGCGCTGGAGGCCGGTCCGGAACCGGGCTTCGACCCGTCCGCGGGCCGCATCTGGATCTACCCCACGAACTTCCCGGTCCGGGAGTACCAGCTGCGGATCTGCGAGGCGGCTCTGCTGAGGAACACGCTGGTCTGCCTCCCCACCGGCCTGGGCAAGACCTTCATCGCCGCGGTCATCATGTACAACTACTACCGCTGGTTCCCCGCGGGCAAGATCGTGTTCATGGCGCCCACGAAACCCCTGGTGGCCCAGCAGATCGAGGCCTGTCACGGGGTCATGGGGATCCCGCAGCCGCACATGGCCGAGCTCACAGGTCAGAGGTCACGACCCCCAAAAACTAATAATCAACTTGAGCTTTTATACTTTCAAGAGTTAAAATAATATTGTGTCATTCTAACATATGGAAAAACTACCATGATTTTCTGTAGCTCTGCTTTGAGTCAGTGTGTTGTGAACTGGACTCTTCATGAGTGTGTGTGTGTGTGTGTGTGTGTGTGCAGGATCCACCGCAGCGCAGGACCGGCGGGAGCTCTGGCGCTCGAGGCGTGTGTTCTTCCTCACTCCTCAGGTGATGGTGAACGACCTGTGCCGGAACACCTGCCCGGCGGCCCAGGTGAAGTGTGTGGTGATCGACGAGGCCCACAAGGCCACCGGGAACCACGCGTACTGTCAGGTAGCGCTTCACTCCTCCCTCCCTCCTGACTGAAGCATGATGGGAAGTCTGGTTCTGATGCTGAGCTTGTTCTTCAGGTGGTGCGTGAGCTGAGCAACCAATCGCAGCGGTTCCGCGTCCTAGCGCTCAGCGCTACACCTGGAGGAGACGTCAAGGTGAGCCGGGGATCATGGGAACCGGGAGGATCTGATCAAGAGTCGCTTAAATGTGTCGTTTTGGTGATCAGAGACGAACCGAACCGTTTATTCACACGGCTGCTGAATTTCTCCAATTGTTTCCAATGGTAGCGCAGCGTGCGCCGACAGTTGAAGAATGCTCATCACTGTCACTGTTTACCCAACCGTCCAATCACAGTGGAGGAGGGGCGGGGCTAATACCACACCGTCCAACCGCCACAATCTGCCCTGCACAACCTCAACAGACGACGACAAAGAGCACAATAGCAGAACTAAATAATGTCAAACAAGAGCCAGAGAAAATACGTTACATTGGATCGACATTTTAATATAGAATCAACACAGAAACAAATGCTAAATTTGATATTAACATTGTCTGTGTAAATGAGTAGTCTTGGACTCTTGCTAAGCAAGAGACACCAGAATATGAATATTCATGATTCTGAAGATGAAATACAGGATTATTTTACACAAACATGCTTGACCTGACAGTCACTATAGACTAATTTCGTGACTTTTTCCTGGTAACATCAGACCTTTGTTATTATCAGGAGCCACAGATATTCCCCATTGCAGTATTATGCATAATATTCAACATTCCATATTGTAGTTTATTGTAATATTGACACTAAAACTCAAACACAATTGTTCCTCTTGGGTGGCCTGTACACATCACGACACATAATGTTGCATTTTTGTATTGCGATAAATACACTGTTACACCCCTAACTCACAGTATATGATATTTATACAGTGCTTCTCAATTAGGCTCTTCCTCGCTTACACTTTGTGTCTCGTGTGTGTGTGTGTGTGTGTGCAGGCGGTGCAGTGATCTTGAAGTAGAGTAGTTTTTGCTTAACAATAACAAAAGCATTGAATAAAATCTGTTTTGACAGGTTCTGAAAGCTGCAGAAGTACAGTAACACTGCTTCACACACTCTCTGATTCTGTGTGTGTGTGTGTGTGCAGGCGGTGCAGCAGGTGATCTCGAACCTGCTGATCTCTCAGATCGAGCTGCGCTCCGAGGACAGTCCCGATGTGCAGGCACACGTGCATCAGCGCAGCCTGGAGAAGATCGTCGTCCCGCTGGGAGAGCTGCTCACGGCCCATCAGACCCGCTACCAACAGGTGAGAGACACAGACCCGGTGGCTTCTCTGCGGTGTTTGCCCTCATCAGGACTCGTGTGTGTTCAGATCATTAAAGTCCCCTGTAGGCCATCATTTATCACAAATCTTTGATCACCAAAATTACACATTTAATTTTTTTTCCTCTTCATGCCTTAAAATATCTTGAATGTAACTCGAGTCGACACCTTCGCTTCATTTAGTATGCGTGCTATGAATATGCAAATGAGCCCCGCCTCCACGCGTTGATCTGATTGGTTACAAGGTGGTTTGTGACGTCAGAAACACCAGCGATTTCAAAGCGTGTTTTTGAGACTGTCTGTGCTTAGCAGATTTTTGGAAGTGAAAATCTGAAAGGTGAATATGGAATTATTGAATTTTTTAATAATGGAAATGTTTTGAATTGAAATATTCACAGCTTAAATATTACAACAACCATGTTCAAAAGTCCTAAAAAACAATGCTTTAAAATGTAGGCACTGCATATTTTTTCAACAAGCTTTGACACATAATGGAGATCAGGATAAAATAAGCTTTAAGTTCAGCTAAAACTCATCTGCATTAGTTTGGGGAATCAGTCAGCGCTGTCGTTCAGCGAGTGCTCCCTCTGCTGGCGTCACATGACTGTTTTCAGCAGGAATATTTACTGGGTTTATTCACATCTCACTGGAGCGCTGGAATGTTTCGGCTTCAGTTTGACCTCTGACCTCATTGAGCACTGCTTTATCCCACAGCAGCCGAACCCCTCTGAGCTCAGAAGAGACTTGAGTTTACATTTCAGCAGGAAAGGGAAGTTGCGCTGCTCTTCATATCGAGAGAAACGCTTCAGGAACAAGAACACATGTGGGCGGGGCTTAATCGTGTCTGTGGGGAATTGATTGGTTTGCTATTGGCTGAGCTCATGTGAGTGACAGGTTATAGCCCCGCCCACATCATCAGAGAAGAGAAGTTATTCTGATTCAGGGTTCGAAGTGTCAGTTATGTTTTCATGGTGATTTTTAACCTGTTAATCTTGTTTTTGTGTAAAGTGATGACGCTCGAGTCGAACTGTGATTCAATAATAGTTTATTGAGATCAGAACAGAAATATGAAGAGAAGCGTTCAGAACTCAGTGGCTGTAGTGTTTACACTGACACGAACCCGATGAGCGCTAGAGTAAAACACACACACTGATCGTGGCGTCTGTTTGCAAGAGCTCATCAACTTCATTCAAAGACACGTGTGTGTGTGTGTGTGTTCAATTCCGAAAACTCCTTCATTTCCTTGTTTGATTGACATCTGCACTTAATGGAGGAATAACAGCAAAGGAAACATTACAAAAATACTTAAAAATAGCACTATGACAATATATATATATATATAAACGTATGTGTGTCTATTATATTGATTAGACGACTACATGAGCATTGATTTATCGAGCAGAACAGAGAGCGTGTGAGTGTGTGTGTATGGTATAACACATGATTGTCTTGTGCATCAGCGCCCAGAGTGCCTCGCTGCAGTTGTGGTGTCTGCATTGGTGTAGTAGCTTATAATCAGTGTTGCGCATATAAATGAGCTTCTGCTCGTGTTCATCAGACGACAGCGAGGAGCAGTGCTCATGGGTAATCGGGAACTAGGACGTGTAACCTGTTGTGTGGACTGACTCTGAGAGGAGCAGAGGATTGTGGGTAAAGCGAGCAGCTCAAGGCCTCTCCAGGAACCAGATCTCGTTCTGCCGATTGGCCGCCGCTGGGTTGGTGTATCCGGCCACGATGAAGGAGTCGTTCACGCAGTCGCCCGGAGAGTCCAGAGCCTCGGCCAGACCGCTGATCTCGCTGATGATGGACAGCTCGTTAGTGGCGCCCGCGAAGGCCCTGAAACACACGCGTGTGGAGTCACATGACTTGTTTGTAGGGGTGCATCGCAGTTTAATCTCGCCCCTGAACGGACACATACACATGAAACGATGTCGAGATACACACGCGAGGAAGAAACCGCATGTGTGTCAGTTCATTCGGTCTTAAAGTGACGGCAGACTAATATCCCTGCAGCTGTCTGTGTCATTAATGTTCATAAAACAACAGAATACAGCTTTAACAAACATGAAACTATCTTCAGTTTCTTCAGTGAACTGTTAGACTTGTAAGTTTGTTGTTTTGTATTGATCTCTGCTTGTAATTTGAGTGAACATGATCCGACCCGTGGCTCAAAAAACCCTCAAATGATCCGAACGGTGATCGTTGTGCATTTGTTGGAGTCGAGGTTGTTTGATTGTTTCGCACCTGCTGTAGACGACCGTGTCGGGCCACTGCTCGATGATGATCTCGGGGTCGTGGGGTCGCGGCGGGTCGCCCTGGTGCACCATGGGAAGGTAATACGCCACAGTGACGGCCCGGGACAGAGTGGTGTGCATCTCATCGGTGCGCACCACCGTCACGATGGGTATGGTCATGCCCAGGTAGCTCCCTGTGGACGGAGGAGGCGGAGCATGAGGGTGTGTGTGAGGCTGTGTGTGTGTGTGTGAGGCTGGTGTTCACGTACCTGCTGTGTTCTGCTGGCAGATGAACCTCATGATCTTCATGAAGCCGTAGCAGATGCTCTGTTCATACGTTTCCTCGTGAACCGTGATGCAGGCCCAGTGCGCCTTCTCGTAGCGCCGCTTCTCGTACACCACCTCCCCGCACTACAACACACACACACACACACACACACCAGCAGAACGTCAGGGTCACACCAGAGCAGTGGTTGAGGACCTCCGTCACTCGTGTCAGTGTGGAGTATATGAGCACTCACAGCGGTACAGTGTTTCCCCGAGGATGGTTTTTAATGGAGAGGGGTCTTATTGATTTTTAGTCATCAAAAATCATCTCTAATTAATTTAAATTATTATTAATAATTTTAAGCAATTATTAAACTTATCATTAAATTACTAAAAAAAAATAAAAAAAAATTGTAGTGTTTTTTTTCTGGTAATCAAATTAAGACATAAAACATTATCGGTAATTTCATTTCTTTTAATCATGAAATCAAACAACGTGCTGCACCATGAGCTTTACTGTTCAAATGCAAATGGAAGAAAAGCTGTTTCGCCCAAACACTGGGATAGTTCACCCTAAAATTACAATTCTCAAAAGACATTTCTACAGGTTTGGAACAACATGAGAGTAAATTACAGATTCAGAAGTGTCATTTTAGGTGAATTATCCCTGTAATAATAGTCTTATGTAATAATTTGGCATAACCCTATTTGTGAAATCCTGCGATTGAATCCGTTTGAGCCGTTCTCATATCTCCAGTACAGGCGCTGGCGTATTCCATGTTGATTTGACATTCGTCACTTCTATCCACTGACTTGTATTGCATTCATGCGTTTATAGTAGTGTGTGTGTGTTTTAATTCATGCATTCCCTGGAAATCAACCCCATGAGCTGCTGTACACTCCAGTTACAGTAATGTACTTAATCACAGAGTAAATTCTCTTCCCAAACACTTTTTACTAACTGAACCCGTCCCGTGTTAAATGATCCGGATGTGAATCGTGTTTCACCTTTTGGAGTATTTTCTTACACAACTCATCAGTATCTGCAGAGGCAATAAACACGTTAAAGGACAACACACTTCTCATCAGACATTTGATGCATTTCATAATATTCACTTTCTCCACACACTTTGGTCTCATCTGGGGATTGTTTTCGGTGCATTTTTGTGTTCGTTTCTGACCTGGATGGAAAGTGTCAATCAATGAAAGTGGGTGGAGTTTAATGGTTTCAGCACCCAATCCATCTTCATCATCCTCCTTCCTGCAGGTGTGTTTAATCACATGTATGTGGTTTATCCACATTTTGGGATATAAAAAAACCTCATGTGACTTTGGCTCCACGTCAGCTGTGATTGGATAACTGGAGTAACCAATGGTGTCACAGCGTCTCGAATGTCGAAGTGTGTGTTCAGAGTGATTGGGTGTAATTCCTCCAGAAGCGTCTCACACACACACGAGTGTGTTTCCGAACACCAGAGAACACTGTGTTTCGTCTGACGCCCGACGCTCGTTTATGATGGAGGGAGAACAGCCGATTGCGGAAACACGCTTTTATTACTGATATTTGAGCCAATTACTCAGGAAGTGATGATGTTTGTTCTCTTGAACACATGAGATGGAAACGCTGCGTTATTCTCAAATGTTTTATGCCATATTCCAGTTTTGGCATAAGTTAATTTCACAGTGTCCATATCACTGATGGTGATGATCTCATCGCTGTTCTAGTGTCATTGTGTCACGTGACGTTACACTCCTGCTGAAATTCACTGCTGTCACACTGTTTACAGTGGTTTTTGAGACCAGTGTTTTGTTCTTCTGCTGTACGTACCTTCTCCTTGCGTGTGAGGAGTGTGTACGGCACCTGCTCCCGTGTGTGTGTGCCGTCGTTATTGCTGGTGATCTGCTGGATGGGCTCGGCCATGTCTGTGAATCGAGGAGCAGATAGACATTATGTTTGTGTACTGAAGCGACAGTTTGATAAGCAAGTAAATCTAGTTGTCTAGTTTCTCATCAGATCCTCATATTAGAGTGATTTGTGAAGGATCATGTGACACTGAAGACTGGAGTAATGATGATAAATTCACTTTACTGTATAGAGAACAGCTGGTGTACACTGGAGTAATATTTCACTGTTTGACTGTATTTATCTCCTAGTATTGCTGAAATGGCACAGTGTGTGTGTCGGGCATTAGTTGTCCTGTGTTTGCAGCAGCTCGTCTGTTCAGCGGGACACTAATGAGCAGCGACAGAAAACACTTCAGTGCACTTCACTAACCCCACTAGATTTATTTATCATGATGTGAACGGATGAGGTGTGTGTGTAGAACAGTGTTGATCAGAATACCTTCACTATAAAACTTGACTTAAACAGCCTTTCCTTTCACAGGAACAAGCACAAATTCATAAAATTACATTAAACTGAAAGCCAGAGAGAAAAAAAAACAAGTCTTTAGTGGGGGTTTAAAGCTATCAACATTGGAAGACAGCCTTAAAGGGATAGTTCACCCCAAAATGAAACTCTGTCAGTAATTAATTCTCGCGCTTTACTTTCTGTGCACAAAACAGTGAGTTACAATAATCCAGCCTGGAGGAAATAAATCTCCAAATCTTTTACTGTTTCAAACGCTTTTAATTTGGCAGAGGATCATTGAATTGATTTGTCGAATTTCAGGCCGTTATCAAAAATCACTCCCAAATTTTTGGCATGAGAATTCCCAGATGGTTTTTTATCTGTATAATAAAAGCTGGTGTTTTCACTGGTCGTAGAGTTGAAGAATGCTCATCACTGTCACTGTTTACCCAGCCGTCCAATCACAGTGGAGGAGGGGCGGGGCTATACCACACTGACCAACCGCCACATTCTGACCTCAACAGATGAGCACAAAGAGCACAATAGCAGAACTAAATAATGTCAAACAAGAGCCAGAGAAAATACGTTACATTGGATCGACATTTTAATATAGAATCAACACAGAAACAAAATATGTGTGAAGGGAGACACTAGTAACACTTTCACGGATATTACAAAACAAGCAAATGCAGCGCTGCCAAAACACTCTATTAGGCTTACACTGAAAGTGACATAAAATCAAATTAAATCGTCAATCTCAATTATTTGCATGATGATTAATCATCAGCACAAAATTCATGACTAATTCATCTCTATGTCAGTGCTAATTTATAATATTGTTCATCCTGTTGCTTCATAATGTATGAGTACATGTAGAAATGAACATTAACCTAGATTAATAAATGTTTATTCATTTTATTGTGCTATTAATGCTTTATTACGGAGTTAGTGTCTTGTAATCTCTCCCGTCATTCAGTCTGAACTGTGCTGGAACTGCAGGAACACATGATCGAGCGATCGATACGGTCTTCTGTTTGATCTGTAATATGATGTTTGCTCTTCACATGAACCGCGGCGTAAAGCGCTTTACTGGACTGGATTTAGAAAGGCCTGGTCTGGATAATCTCGGCGATCTCGGCACACAAACACACATCACCTGATCACACGTCAAACACAAAGCCCTGTGTGTTCAGCAGGACGCTCATGATGATTGACTGCTTTATAAACTCTGTGTCTGATATGGAGAACAGAGTCTTGTGATAATCTGCTGAACTGGGTCAGGACGGCCCGCCTGCAGCCCCAGTGAATCATGGGAAATCCTCCCTGCCTCAGTGATAGTCACGCAAATCTGCCGGATTCATACGAGGAAGAGCTCAGATCTGACATGTGTTTTCATGCACTGGATGGTTTTAAGAGCGATTTAGCTTTTCACAACTAGACGAGCGGAAAGAAAACAAGTGTTCATTTAATTGCACTCTGTGCTGAGTTTGAGTCAGAAACCTCCACTTCGGCAGACTTTACAGTTTTATTCATTCATGATTAATTTATACATTTTACTTTAAAAAACAATGGTGAAAATGTATTTGTCTTCTGCCTGTTGACAGTATTTTCTGATTTATAGAGTGATAAAAAGGGAAATCCAGAATCCTCTCTGTAGAAACACTCAATATGGTGACAAAATCAAACCAGAATTATGAGCCTTTATCCAGTGCTCACATTTCCATTCTGGAAACTAGGGCTAATAGTCGGCGAGAAGAAGTTTAGTTTCATTAGTCGTGTAATGCCAAGTTCACACTGCACGATTTTTGCGATATCGCTGACAAATGCCTGAAATCAGAGGCAGATCTGGAGCTAAATATCTGGACTCCTGCTGTGTGTGAGTGTGTTCTGACTGAAACTTACAGCCAATGACAGAGCAAGATACAGGGCAGTGGGAAGTTTTTAGTTATAGACCAGAATATCATATTTACAGTAATATCAAGCCGAAATATAAAGCACATTGCAAAATGTTTTTATTTGTGATCCTCCACCTCTCTCCCAGCGTCTCCAGCCATTCCCTCCATCTTTGTTCCTTTTTCTCCTTTATTTTATTCTCTGTGTTTTGTGAGAAAGCGGTGTTCTTTTATAAAATAATCACTTGAGAAATAGAGGAAATTGCATTTATTAGGATAAATGGGATATTATAGAAAATAATCCAAACTATTAGCCTAGCCTACATGTTTTAAAATTGGCCCATTACTAATGTTTACGTGCTTTCTTCTGTCTCCGTTTCATTCGCCGAGGAGGAGCTGTGATGAGATATTGTTCTTGTAAACACTTTTCAGCACTTCAGTAGCCTAATAGACGTGTACGACGTGCTACGGTGCTCGGCAGAGGTCAAACCGTGAAGTTTGAAGGGATTTCTACTTGTAGACTCAGAGATGTGCATTCGGACGGCAGTTAAATCGCCACACGGTCTTGGTGTTCGTCAAAAACAGTAGATCATTTGGTGGAAGAAAAACACTGGCATTCTGGATTCGGACGGCGATAAAATCACAGGCGTTTAAAATAGCGTACGACCCCATGATAAACAGTTTGCGCCAGAATAGGGCTAAACTGACTGTATGCTATCACGGGACATTTGAAGCGCTCTTTCATTTAGCACAACTATTCGCTGTATCGCTCCCATAGTTTGAGGAATTATTCACAATCATTCCCTTTAAATACACTCCTGTAGCCTAATGGTTTGCCAGCTGATGTACCTTTGGTTAATATAATTAAAGTTAACAACAATTAGTGTAGTTTCAATTTTATTCTGTGCATAAAAACACTTGAATTTGCCTAATTGAACACTGGGTGTATTAACATCAGAATTATTGTTCGTATATTTTGCATAAATGTATAGAAAGCTTGAAATATCTGCTTTTAAATGAACCAATTTGAATCTAAAACAAATACTCTGATTATGTAATCCATATGAAATATAAACACGTGATTAGTCAACTAATGGCTTACATAAACGACTAGAAACATTTTTAGTCAGGACAGCCCTATTGGAAATGTATACAAATTAGTGTTTAATTAGATAATATGCTTATTTAAACAGGATTTTCAGGGTAAACTTGTAACACGCCAAAATTGTTTTACTGTGATTAATCAACTAGGGAAGGATGGTGATGTTTATGAATAGTTGTCTGTCTCTTTAAATGCTCAGGATTGATTCTGATTGGCTGTTAATGTTTTATCGTTCATCAACTGAAAGTGGTTTCAACCTTATCGTTATAGCTGTGGTGTGAACTGCTCTTCTTTATAGCTTTATAGCTATTGTTATCATTCTTGGTGTGAACATTGTTCCTCAGAACAGTAAGATACAAATTGATAATCGTTTTTGTTATTATTTTTATTATTCCGTGGCGGAAACAAGCTTCCATACAAGTTTAAAGTTTGCTTTATTTATATAGCATCATTAAAACAGCAGAAGTTGACCACAACATCAGATAAAATACAAGCAAAAGCAGTAGAAAACAAACTAATTTCACAAATACAATCAGAGACAATTTTCTAACTAGTTTTGATAGTGCGAGTGAGTGTGTTTTGACACAACAGCTGTTGATCGCAGTTCTGCTCTGATAAATGAGTCGAGGAGTGTTTTATCCGTTTTGTTTACACTTTGCAGCCGTGTGTGTGTGTGTCTGTGTGTGTGTGTGTGTGTGAGCCGCCTATCTAGACCGCATACATATGTGCGCTTCAGTCGCGCTGCTGAGGGGAATGACCGTTAAACTGGCGCGAACGCTCCTCGGTGTAGTTTGTTCACTCGCTGTGTGTGTGTGTGTGTGTGTGTGTGTGTGTGTGTTTACCTCTGGGCACCTCCACCTGGTGTCCTCGCGCCACATCTCTCCAGTAGCGCAGGAGTCTCTCCTGGTCCTCCTGGTCGTCCAGCTCCTCCTCGGGACTGTCTGACAGCTGATCCTCCGACACGGACTCCAGGTCCTCCAGCGAGATCATATCCCCACCGCCGCCTCCGTTCATCCGGCACCCGCCGCGATCCATCGCTCGATCCGTCGATGACGAGGCCGCGCGATCGTGTTCAGAAGCGCCCTCACACTCTTCGGTCACACGGATTTCGCCGTCATGTCCGTGTACCGGAGCACAGGAGGGTATTTAACGTTTATCCCTAATCTCGCGTTATTGACGGCGCTCAGTTCGTACGTGTTGTTTTACAGACGCGACGTGACGTTTTTAAGGGCGGGCCTGGGCGGGCTAACTCCTGGTCACGTGGCCACAGAAGCCCGGCCCCCCGCGCAGGATCATATACATTTATCACTCACTCCCAGCGCTCATATCATCAACTGCTATAACGACGATTACAGATTATAAGTATCCAAAATAAGGATCTAAAACTCATCTAATGTGTGTGGTAATATGACAGAGCAGCAGTTTATGATGGATAGATTCTGTAATCACTGTGAAGCTGCTTTGATTCAATTTTATTGTGAAAAGCGCTATATAAATAAATGTGACTTGACTTGAAGATTTGAAATGCTTTAATGGGCCTTGATTTAAATGTACTTTACTTTATGGAAGCCCTTTCCCCCACAAGCATTCTGCTCTGGTTAATCTTATTTGTGATATTAAAAGTCATAATTATGACAAAGTCATAATTTTAACATAATTAAATTGTTTGGGTTTTTTTTTTATAAACGGACCATGCACAATTTTTAACATAAAATTTCTATTTCGTGTATTGTACCGGATTTCATCAAAGGCTATTTTTCAGCCATAGTCCCAGACAGGACAAAGCTAACAAAACATTACACAGACAAAACCTATGTTCACAGATACATACACATACACTGTCAAGGCCATAAAAAACATAAATAAATTAGTCAATCAATTTAACCTACAACAATCTCAATGGTTACGTAATTGGTTCAATTTAAAAAGTCCATGAGCTTTACACCCTGTTATGTCCTCTGGTAGGGCTGATGATTGTCTTTCACTGCGAAAGATGATAGTCCAAATGCGGAACGGCGAAAGGGAACCAGACACTTACTCATAACAAGTGATTGTCTGGTAGATCTCACAGAGGTTTCACAGCGCAGATTAATAAGGCACGTAATACAGAAGGAGCCAGACCGTTTAGGATTTTATGAAACATACACAAACTTGAATAGAGTCTAAAATTGTCCAATTTTTGAAAATTATGTTACATTTCCTTCAAAAGTGAAAATGGTTAGTTTTTTTACCCAAAAATTTTAATTTCTGTTTATGTAGAGATTTTAAGAGTTTAATAACAGTTTCACCCGCTTGACCCCAACATGTCAAACAGTAAGACGTGAGAAAAGAGTGTAAATTGTTAGATTTTTGGTGATGCCGAGCAGTGGTTTCAGAGGCTCGCCAATGTATTAGATTTCTCAAATACATAAAGTAAGTAAGCTTGACCAGTTCTTGTGGCGAGAAGAATATATTGAAGGTTTGTAGTGTAGCAGTCCTTCAGCAGTGATGTTATCATGTCGCCCTTCAACAATCTTAACCCAAAGTTCTGTCTGTGAGACAGAACTTTATACAGTGTATGAAGTCAGTGAGCTACAAGCTTAGCTAATAGTAAGGGACCTAGTACTGATACTTGGGGTACACACAGTGTATAATGCAGATCACAGGACTTAACCACTTTAATTTTTACACATTGTTGTGTATTATAGTAACTATGAGGATGGGTAAGCCAAAGCTTCAGGATGTCGGCTGTTGGAGACTATGGGCTGAATGCTTATGGCTCTGTAGTCACTAACTTTATTAAGAGAGAGTGTGTGTGTGTGTGTGTGTGTGTGTGTGTGTGTGTGTGTGTGTGTGCGATTCGTTACGGGTTTACTGAGTCCTGTTATAGCGCTCCGTCTCTTTTTCCTGTCTTCCTGGATATTGATGTGCATTTACGTTTTCACATTATGTATATTTGACATATTTCACATATACAGTCAATCATGTTGTTCTGAACGCTGTATTCGGGCCAGATATTTAAATTTTGCTTCATTTTATAGCAAAAAAATAAATAAAATAACAAAGTTCAGAAAAATGTATATGGTCTAAGGTAAAGATGTAGTGACTCTTAATGAGTAAATCATATTTCTACGTCATTTAATCATTTGGAGCATCTTGATCTCTTGATTGTGTTTGTCCTGTATTGGTGATCAGAAAAATATCCTGAAAGATTGAATGTACGTTTTCACAGCAGGGCAGCAAACACTATTATAGTGATGATGAAAGATGAAGGTGCACATGGAGAAATTGGCGTGATTGTGGGTTGAAAAGAGTCTGTGGGCTCCATTGTGCTGCTGAAATGATTTTCACATGTTTTGCTCGCAGGTTTTAGAGAAGTTTACGTCCCGTCTGACCCAGATGAGGCTGTTGAGTCACCGCGACCTCTACTCCCTCTCAATGTACCAGATCATTCTGGCCCGAGAACAGTTCAGACGCAACCCACCGCCATACGTCCAGGTACAGCAGACACCGACTCTCTGAACCGACTCACAGCACTGAACCGACGAACTGACTCACAGCACTGAACCGACGAACTGACTCACAGCACTGAACCGACGAACTGACTCACAGCACTGAACCGACTCGCAGCACTGAACCGACTCGCAGCACTGAAACGACTCGCAGCACTGAACTGACTCACACTCACTGGACTGAACCGACTCACAGCACTGAACCGACTCGCAGCACTGAACCGACTCGCAGCACTGAACCGACTCGCAGCACTGAACCGACTCACACTCACTGGACTGAACCGACTCACTGGACTGAACCGACTCACAGCACTGAACCGACTCGCAGCACTGAAACGACTCGCAGCACTGAACTGACTCACACTCACTGGACTGAACCGACTCACTGGACTGAACCGACTCACAGCATTGAACCGACTCGCAGCACTGAACCGACTCGCAGCACTGAACCAACTCGCAGCACTGAAACGACTCGCAGCACTGAACCGACTCACAGACTCACTGGACTGAACCGACTCACAGCACTGCACCGACTCACAGCACTGAACCGACTCGCAGCACTGAACCGACTCGCAGCACTGAAACGACTCGCAGCACTGAAACGACTCGCAGCACTGAACCGACTCACAGACTCACTGGACTGAACCGACTCACAGCACTGAACCGACTCACTGGACTGAACCGACTCACAGCACTGAACCGACTCACTGCACCGACTCACAGCACTGAACCGACTCGCAGCACTGAAACGACTCACAGACTCACTGGACTGAACCGACTCACAGCACTGAACCGACTCACTGCACCGACTCACAGCACTGAACCGACTCACTGCACCGACTCACAGCACTGACTCACTCCATTCAACCGACTCACAGCACTGAACCGACTCAAAGCACTGAACCGACTCACAGCGCTGAACCGACTCGCTGCGCTGAACCGACTCACAGCACTGAACCGACTCACTGAACCGACTCGCAGCACTGAACCGACTCACACTCACTGGACTGAACCGACTCACTGGACTGAACCGACTCAATGCACTGAACCGACTCAATGCACTGAACCGACTCACAGCACTGAACCGACTCACTGCACCGAGTCACAGCACTGAACCGACTCACAGCACTGATTCACTCCACTCAACCGACTCACAGCACTGAACCGACTCAATGCACTGAACCGACTCAATGCACTGAACCGACTCACAGCACTGAACCGACTCACTTAACCCAACCGACTCGCTGCACTGAACCGACTCACTTCACTGAACCGACTCACTGAACTGAACCGACTCACTGCACTGCACTGAACCGACTCACACCACCTACTCATAGCACTGAACCAACTGACTCCACTGAACCGACTGACTGAACTAAACCGACTCACTCCACTGAACCGACTCACAGCACTGAAACGACTCACAGCACCGACTCGCTGCACTGAACCGACTCACTCCACTGAACCCCACTGCTTTAATCCGTCACCCTGCGGTGATCTGTAGATGAGTGTGTGTTCTGTCCTCAGGGGCCGCAGCAGGGGCCTATCGAGGGGGACTTCGCTATCTGCATTACTCTGTATCATGGCTATGATTTACTGCAGCAGATGGGCATCAGATCGCTCTTCCTCTTCTTCCAGAACATCTTCTCTGGAGCCAAAGGTGCTCAGATACTCCTACACTGGCGCTGTTTGCTGCTGATGCTCCTCACGTCATGATGAGGGTTTTTCTGTCTTCTCAGAGTCGTCTCGAGCGAGGAACGAGCTTCAGAGGTGCCCAGTCTTCATGGACCTCTACAGGGAAATGGAGAGCATGTTTGCCACATCTAGCCGAGGTGATTAATACTGTTCACTCAGCCGATTAATACTCTGTTCACTGATTGTACCTGGTGTTCATGAGCGAGTGTGTTTCATCCACAGGGCCTCAAGATCCGTACGTCTACAGTCACCCCAAACTGCAGAAACTGGACGAGGTGGTGCTCCGGCACTTCCAGACACGGGCCGAGAGCTCAGGTGAGATCGTCCCGTCACCAGAACTGGGCTTTGGTCAGTGTTGTTCAGGGAGTGTGTGTCTGATGAGTGTGTGATCCGGACAGATTCTGAGGTCAGCACACGGGTCATGATCTTCTCATCCTTCCGCGAGAGCGTGCAGGAGATCGCAGAGATCCTGAACCGCCATCAGCCGCTGGTGAAGGTCATGACCTTCATGGGTCAGGCGTCCACTGGGAAAGGGGTTCGAGGATTCACACAGAAAGAGCAGCTGGAGGTACGCGACCGTGTGCCAGTGTTCATTTCATTGATGCATTATTTTCATTATTATTATGAATAATATTATTTTAATGAATAAAAACAAGACGGGATGTGTGCAGAGATCCAGTCCGAGCTGAGGACTTGTGTGAATACACACAACATTATGTGTACATGGAGCGTATTCACGTAAACAGTTGTGAGAATATCGGATGTGCAAATAGATCCAGACATTCGGTCTTAAAGTGACAGTGCGTAATAAACCTAGTGCCGTCTGTACACCTAATATTAACCAAACAACAAAGGAAAAAGAGAAAAGCATTCACTGCTCTTTAATAGCTTTAAAAATCGATTCATTACATATAATTTATACAAATAAATATATATGCTTGAAAGAATAAAGAATGACGTATGCATGTTGTAATAAAGAATGCATTTGAACCATTCATTGAAAAGACCAGGTTCTACTTTAGAAGTGGTTTTATTTAATTTTAAGATATGTTTTTAATGTCACAGCAGTTAAATTAGTGACTATATGACATGTTCAACCTTTAAAATCCTTCATATTAACAGGTTAATGTTTTCTCCAGGAGTATATCATGTGTTTGAGAGAAATTCTAAACGAATGCATTACAATTGAACTAAACCCATTAGATTTTAGTTGGCCAAATCTCAACTAAAATCTTATTGTATTCCATCGAGTAAAACTAAAAGGATTCAGTTGACTAAAATATGACTCAAACTAAATGGCATTTTAGTCAAAAGACTGTCACGTCTCCTTCATCTATCCAGCGCTTTAACACTATAGAGTTTAACAGCAGCTTTAGAGATTACAGTAACAGAGAGTGTTTACAGCAGATCTAGAATAAAGTTATTGATCATCGTATGTCGGAGGACAAACCGCCTCTTGAACGGTGTGTGTGTGTGTAGGTTGTGCGGCGGTTCCGCGAGGGCGGCTTCAACACGCTGGTGTCCACGTGTGTCGGGGAGGAGGGCCTGGACATCGGAGAGGTGGACCTCATCGTGTGCTTCGACGCTCAGAAGAGTCCGATCCGTCTGGTCCAGCGCATGGGCCGCACGGGACGCCGGAGACAGGGACGGATCGTGGTCATTCTGGCCGAGGGCCGCGAGGAGCGAGTGAGTGAAACTGCACGAGGACAGAGAATGCTTTTGTGTGTGTGTGTTGCTGTTCAAGCTCTGCACACAGGGATCGGACAAGAGTTTGACTGGTTGAAATGTAAGTCCTGGAAAACCCCTGAAGACAGCCATATTTATGAAGAGGTTCTCGAGGAGTGCTTGACTTATTTAAATACAATATATATTAAAATTTTCCAGAAAAAAAAAACACAAATACGATTTTTTTCACACAATATGATCACTGCAGTCCATCTATTAAACCCCCATCAGATACCAAGTTTGTCAAAAATATCCTATAAAATATTATTTATTGAACAATAATAGCCATTATAAACTTATATATATAATTAAATGTGTTGTAAGTTGTATTTTGGGGCCTTATATCTGTAACTTGAGTTTAAAAAGTCCTGCAGATATTGTTTGATAAGTGTACAGTCGAGCTTAAAGTCCTTTTTACAGTTTCTGTACGAACCCAGAATGCTCCAGTTCTGTATGAGTGTCAGTGTTCCTGAACTCCTGAAACGCCTCCACTGTAGTCTCGAGTTTCTCCCGGGAACGAACGCGTCACGATATTCCTCATTATAATAATTAATGCGCAGAATAAAGGGGCGGGGCCCGGTTGAGTTAGTTAGTGGAGTGTTAAACTGGCGGTTATGGAAAGGGGCGGGGGTATTTCCCAAATACACTCGAAGCACTCAACCAATCAAAACACACTGCTCCAGCCGACCAATCAGAGCACAGTGTGCTTTTCAGGAGGAGAGGCTTCTTAGAAACAGGAAGTGAACAGAGCGTTACTGACAGACTGGGAAGAGAGGAGCCGCAACAATGGAGAATAATCAACATTCAAGTTCTAGGAGAGCCTGAACACATCATCAGGAGCATAATGTGGCGTCTCTAACATTAAAAAACCTCTCGCTCTCTTGCAGATGTATAACCAAAGCCAGACCAACCGGCACAGCATAAACAAGAGCATCATGGGAAACAAGCACAGTTTCCAGATGTTTCCTCACAGTCCCCGTATGCTCCCGGCGGGCGTCACTCCGGCGCTCCACAAGATGCTCATCAGCGTGGGTCAGTTCGAGCAGACCGCCGCCGCCGGCCGCCGCTCCACCAAGGGCCGCCGCTCAGCGCTGGGCCTCCAGACGGCGGGTACGACTAGCGCTCGCAGTGTGTTCAGACGCCAGTCGAGCTCTCTTCCACATGAGTGCCACCTCAGAAGTTTGTGTGGTTTATGCTTGAAACATGAAAACACTCTACAATAAGATCAACATCAGTTACTCACTGTGAGCTAACATCATCTAACAATGAACAATTGTATTTTTACTAGCGTTAGC
The DNA here is from genome assembly GCF_016745375.1 of Pimephales promelas. The sequence goes on from NW_024121155.1 coordinate 7,628,643, forward strand.
AATAATGCTTGAACCTTCCTCCTTCCCTCACACCTCGGGGGTCAAAATGACCCGAAGCCCTAACGTTTAACTTTGAGTCCAGAAAGCTTAATTTATTTCATTTTTCTTTTTCAGGAGCGGAGCAGTCGTGTGTGAAGGACAAGGGGTTTCTGACCGCGGCTGAAGAGGTCGTGTGGAGGTCAACCATGAGGCTGGGAGAGGATGAAGCTCAGCCTGTGTTCAGACCAGCGTCTCTGATGACCTTCAGTGACCTTCCGCCGTCAATCCCAGCACCAGTGTGTTCACGGCACTCATGAACCGCAGTACCTGAGCCTGAGTTTGAGATTTATGTGTTTGACTGACACAGGTTTAACATTAGAGGAGGAATACAAATCTCCTGATCATTTACTCTCCGCTGTAACTAATAACCTTAATGTGCTGCTTATTTAATGAAACGACTAACATTTCTGCACTCAAAACAATCATGCCATTGTTTATTATGGAAGCTTGTCTCTGCTATGAAATATTGCAGGTAACTGCAACTTTTTTCTGAGACTGACACTTTATCACAATTCTGTCTTGTTTTTCATAATTGCGATGGGAAAAAGTCAGAGATAAAATGTCACAATTTATTTTTTGATTCTGTGGCACAAATAAGCTTCCATAATTTATTAACTATTTATTTTTTTGGTAGCATATTTTTGAATGCTTTTAATCACATCATGCATTTAATCCACATAAATCTGTTCATTGTGAAATTTAATCGGTTAAAATGTTTCCACATGGTTATAATATTTTAGCTGTGGAACAAGTGAAATTATATTAGTTAAAATGCATGAGATTTAAACAAATTGGATTTATTTGATAATATATTGACCTGGCTGTTGTGTATTTGAAAGCCTGTGTTTATTGGTTCAGGAAATCTGACCGGTTTCATCAGTTTGATTGATAAACGTGCATCACATGATCTAAAACTGGGCAAAGGCATGGAAATTTCAAATGCAATTCAAATACATTAATCTTAAATTTCAGCGTGTGTGTGTGTGTGTGCAGGAGCCGAGTGTTGCGGGCCTGAATGTTGTGTGTGTGTGTGTGTGTGTGCAGGAGCCGAGTGTTGCATGGCCTGAATGTTGTGTGTGTGTGTGTGTGCAGAAGCCGAGTGTTGCGATGCCTGAATGTTGTGTGTGTGTGTGTGTGTGCAGGAGCCGAGTGTTGCATGGCCTGAATGTTGTGTGTGTGTGTGTGTGTGCAGGAGCCGAGTGTTGCGGGGCCCGTCAGAGAGCTGTCCCTGTGGGAGTGGAGGCACTGGCAGAACCGGCCGCTTCACACACACACTGTGGGACATTCAGAACGATGCCTCCATTTCACATCCATCATGGAGCTGATCGACAGACTGAGGCAGGAGGAGCAGGTGAGCGCTCACACACACACACACACACACACACACACACACACGTGTCCTGATACGGATCTCAGAGTCTTAGTTGTCAAGGTGAAGTGTGTTTGAACACTGTCTTCAGGTCTCGGTGTCTCATCTGCCCATTAGCTGAATTGATTTTCAGGAGTGTGTGTCGGGTTCTGGGAAAGAGAACAGGAGCATCTGCCGGTTCCTCTCGCAGCTGTGCTGAAACAACAGAACCCAGCGACGGAGAGGATCAAACCTGTGTCTGACAAGCTCTTCCAAAGTTCAGCTTTCTATGAGATTTTGATTTGATTTAATATCATTTCTGTCGCAATATCACTGAACAGCAACCAGATACACACTCTCTGTGACTGTAATCTCCTGTTCTCTCTGTAAAGCTGCTGTCAAACTCTATAGTGTTAAAGCGCTGGATAGATGAAGGAGACGTGAGTGTGTGTGAGTGTGTGTCGCTGTATAGAAGGAGACGTGAGTGTGTGTGAGTGTGTGTCGCTGTATAGACGGAGACTCGACTGACATAATGTGTTTATTGAAGATTACAAAAAGACTTGATTCCAGTGTTTTTTACACAGAGTGAATCATAATTGATGATGATTAGTAAAAGATGTAATGGGAGAAAGGCGATGGACGTGATTCATGGCTGTGTGTGTGTGTGTGTGTGTGTGTGAGCGACGTCAGAGAGAGAGAGAGAGAGAGAGTGGTGTCATCAGTCGTCTCGCTCTATGCATGCGCTCTTATGTAAGGCTTCTCAGAACGGTTGCATAAGTGCTGGAAGTGGGTCATCTGAGTGACCTACATCTCCGACTGCGGGATTCTCCGGCTGTTCTCCGGCCCGCTCGTGTTCTCCGGCTGTTCTCCGGCCCGCTCGTGTTCTCCGGCTGTTCTCCGGTCCGCTCGTGTTCTCCGGCTGTTCTCCGGTCCGCTCGTGTTCTCTGGCTGTTCTCCGGCCCGCTCGTGTTCTCCGGCTGTTCTCCGGTCCGCTCGTGTTCTCCGGCTGTTCTCCGGCCCGCTCGTGTTCTCCGGCTGTTCTCCGGCCCGCTCGTGTTCTCCGGTCCGCTCGTGTTCTCCGGCTGTTCTCCGGTCCGCTCGTGTTCTCCGGCTGTTCTCCGGCCCGCTCGTGTTCTCCGGCTGTTCTCCGGTCCGCTCGTGTTCTCCGGCTGTTCTCCGGCCCGCTCGTGTTCTCCGGCTGTTCTCCGGCCCGCTCGTGTTCTCCGGCCCGCTCGTGTTCTCCGGCTGTTCTCCAGTCCGCTCGTGTTCTCCGGCTGTTCTCCGGTCCGCTCGTGTTCTCCGGCTGTTCTCCGGTCCGCTCGTGTTCTCCGGCTGTTCTCCGGCCCGCTCGTGTTCTCCGGCTGTTCTCCGGCCCGCTCGTGTTCTCCGGCTGTTCTCCGGTCCGCTCGTGTTCTCCGGCTGTTCTCCGGCCCGCTCGTGTTCTCCGGCTGTTCTCCGGTCCGCTCGTGTTCTCCGGCTGTTCTCCGGTCCGCTCGTGTTCTCTGGCTGTTCTCCGGCCCGCTCGTGTTCTCCGGATGTTCTCCGGCCCGCTCGTGTTCTCCGGCTGTTCTCCGGCCCGCTCGCGTTCTCCGGCTGTTCTCCGACCCGCTCGCGTTCTCTGGCTGTTCTCCGGCCCGCTCGCGTTCTCCGGCTGTTCTCCGGCCCGCTCGTGTTCTCCGGCTGTTCTCCGGTCCGCTCGTGTTCTCCGGCTGTTCTCCGGTCCGCTCGTGTTCTCTGGCTGTTCTCCGGCCCGCTCGTGTTCTCCGGCTGTTCTCCGGTCCGCTCGTGTTCTCTGGCTGTTCTCCGGCCCGCTCGTGTTCTCCGGATGTTCTCCGGCCCGCTCGTGTTCTCCGGCTGTTCTCCGGCCCGCTCGCGTTCTCCGGCTGTTCTCCGACCCGCTCGCGTTCTCCGGCTGTTCTCCGGCCCGCTCGCGTTCTCCGGCTGTTCTCCGGCCCGCTCGTGTTCTCCGGCTGTTCTCCGGTCCGCTCGTGTTCTCCGGCTGTTCTCCGGCCCGCTCGCGTTCTCCGGCTGTTCTCCGGCCCGCTCGCGTTCTCTGGCTGTTCTCCGGCCCGCTCGCGTTCTCCGGCTGTTCTCCGGCCCGCTCGTGTTCTCCGGCTGTTCTCCGGTCCGCTCGTGTTCTCCGGCTGTTCTCCGGTCCGCTCGTGTTCTCTGGCTGTTCTCCGGTCCGCTCGTGTTCTCCGGCTGTTCTCCGGTCCGCTCGTGTTCTCCGGCTGTTCTCCGGTCCGCTCGTGTTCTCCGGCTGTTCTCCGGCCCGCTCGTGTTCTCCGGCTGTTCTCCGGTCCGCTCGTGTTCTCCGGCTGTTCTCCGGCCCGCTCGCGTTCTCCGGCTGTTCTCCGACCCGCTCGCGTTCTCTGGCTGTTCTCCGGCCCGCTCGCGTTCTCTGGCTGTTCTCCGGCCCGCTCGCGTTCTCCGGCTGTTCTCCGGCCCGCTCGTGTTCTCCGGCTGTTCTCCGGCCCGCTCGTGTTCTCCGGCTGTTCTCCGGTCCGCTCGTGTTCTCCGGCTGTTCTCCGGCCCGCTCGTGTTCTCCGGCTGTTCTCCGGCCCGCTCGTGTTCTCCGGTCCGCTCGTGTTCTCCGGCTGTTCTCCGGTCCGCTCGTGTTCTCCGGCTGTTCTCCGGCCCGCTCGTGTTCTCCGGCTGTTCTCCGGTCCGCTCGTGTTCTCCGGCTGTTCTCCGGCCCGCTCGTGTTCTCCGGCTGTTCTCCGGCCCGCTCGTGTTCTCCGGCCCGCTCGTGTTCTCCGGCTGTTCTCCAGTCCGCTCGTGTTCTCCGGCTGTTCTCCGGTCCGCTCGTGTTCTCCGGCTGTTCTCCGGTCCGCTCGTGTTCTCCGGCTGTTCTCCGGCCCGCTCGTGTTCTCCGGCTGTTCTCCGGCCCGCTCGTGTTCTCCGGCTGTTCTCCGGTCCGCTCGTGTTCTCCGGCTGTTCTCCGGCCCGCTCGTGTTCTCCGGCTGTTCTCCGGTCCGCTCGTGTTCTCCGGCTGTTCTCCGGTCCGCTCGTGTTCTCTGGCTGTTCTCCGGCCCGCTCGTGTTCTCCGGATGTTCTCCGGCCCGCTCGTGTTCTCCGGCTGTTCTCCGGCCCGCTCGCGTTCTCCGGCTGTTCTCCGACCCGCTCGCGTTCTCTGGCTGTTCTCCGGCCCGCTCGCGTTCTCTGGCTGTTCTCCGGCCCGCTCGCGTTCTCTGGCTGTTCTCCGGCCCGCTCGCGTTCTCCGGCTGTTCTCCGGTCCGCTCGCGTTCTCTGGCTGTTCTCCGGCCCGCTCGCGTTCTCCGGCTGTTCTCCGGTCCGCTCGTGTTCTCCGGCTGTTCTCCGGCCCGCTCGCGTTCTCCGGCTGTTCTCCGACCCGCTCGCGTTCTCTGGCTGTTCTCCGGCCCGCTCGCGTTCTCTGGCTGTTCTCCGGCCCGCTCGCGTTCTCCGGCTGTTCTCCGGCCCGCTCGTGTTCTCCGGCTGTTCTCCGGCCCGCTCGCGTTCTCCGGCTGTTCTCCGGTCCGCTCGTGTTCTCCGGCTGTTCTCCGGCCCGCTCGTGTTCTCCGGCCCGCTCGTGTTCTCCGGTCCGCTCGTGTTCTCCGGCTGTTCTCCGGTCCGCTCGTGTTCTCCGGCTGTTCTCCGGCCCGCTCGTGTTCTCCGGCTGTTCTCCGGTCCGCTCGTGTTCTCCGGCTGTTCTCCGGCCCGCTCGTGTTCTCCGGCTGTTCTCCGGCCCGCTCGTGTTCTCCGGCCCGCTCGTGTTCTCCGGCTGTTCTCCGGTCCGCTCGTGTTCTCCGGCTGTTCTCCGGCCCGCTCGTGTTCTCCGGCTGTTCTCCGGCCCGCTCGTGTTCTCCGGCCCGCTCGTGTTCTCCGGCTGTTCTCCGGTCCGCTCGTGTTCTCCGGCTGTTCTCCGGCCCGCTCGTGTTCTCCGGCTGTTCTCCGGTCCGCTCGTGTTCTCCGGCTGTTCTCCGGCCCCCTCGTGTTCTCCGGCTGTTCTCCGGTCCGCTCGTGTTCTCCGGCTGCTGTAACAGGATGAGTCTCTGTAAGAGGCTTGTTTAACAGACACATAACGTGTTGAACCGCTGTTATACTGATGATCTGTGGCTACATCGTTGGAGTCAGAATCACATAAAGCATCTCTTGTCTTCAGGCCGGTTCACATGATGCGTCACATGATGACCTCGTTATGATGTTACGCACTAGTTTATGATTTTATATTTAGCATATTAAAGCTGCAGTTGATGTAGTTATATCATAACTAGTTGCAGAAGCAGGACGTCACATGTCTGGATGGTTACTAACTAGTCACTTATTAAATTTGTATTAACAAGATTGTGTTTGTATTTACATGAAGAAAATATTAATAAAAATATTTATACAAAAAAAAAACTAGTCACTGAAGGACTGTTGATCAGTCACATGACCCTCTCAGACTGTCATCGGAGACTCTCATTTTATTTCTTTAAATGCTCTAAAATGGAGCATTTAAAGAAATATTGTGATAATTACATTAATTTAGGATGTTTTATGTAAATATGTATGATAGATCGATATGTTTTATATTATTGAAAAATAATGCACACTGAGGTGTATAAAGTATTATTTGCATAGTATTCGTATATTTATAGATAATTACATTTATATAATATATTTAATATTTTAAATTTTTATGTTTATTTTTATATATGTGGAGGATTGATGGAGGTCTTCTGTCCTCGCAGGGCGACTGTAGTTTTGAGTCCGAGCTCAAGCTGCATCTACAGAAAGAAGATGTTGATGGAACAACAAACCCAAACGCCGACAGAACCCGTCTGAAGAAGAGGTCGAGATCCCACGATGCTCAGCGGGGAGAGAACGGCAGGACGTCGGCGAGACCGATCCCGAGCGCAGAGAACCGGCTCGACACACACGACGGGTTTGATCCCGAGTCCGATCCGGCATCCCAACACGAGTGTCTGGACTGTTTGCTGGGAGATCCCGAGGACGAGAGCTCGGATCTACAGCACATGTTCTATCAGCCGGAGCAGAACCTCGGCCCGAAACGCTGCCGTCACAGTCTCACGACCAAAGCCTTCCGGAGGATCCTGGCCGACGTGGAGGATCTGCTGTCCAGATCGCCTCCGCAGGAGCCCAGCCTCCCAGACCTCGGCCTTCTCCCGACGGACACGGTTTCTGATGCGTTCCAGGTGACGTTCAGCCTGGTGTCGGCTAACCGAGAGCGTGAGGATCCCGGGGCTCTCTCTCCGGGCTGGGACGAGCTGTTCGACGACGAGGACGAGGCCTTCACGAGAGCGGAGGAGGAACGGGAAGAAGAATGGGAAGAGGAACAGGAAGAGCTTCGGGAAAAGGAACGGGAAGAGCTTCGGGAAGAGGAACAGGAAGAGCTTCGGGAAAAGAAACAGGAAGAGCTTCGGGAAAAGGAACGGGAAGAGCTTCGGGAAAAGGAACGGGAAGAGCTTCTGGAAAAGGAACGGGAAGAGGTTCAGGAAAAGGAACAGGAAGAACTTCGGGAAAATGAACGGGAAGAGCTTCAGGAAAAGGAACGGGAAGGGCTTTGGGAAAAGGAGCGGGAAGAAGAATGGGAAGAGGAACGGGAAGAGCTTCAGGAAAAGGAACAGGAAGAGCTTCGGGAAAAGGAACGCAAAGAGCTTCGGGAAAAGGAACGGGAAAAGGAACAGGAAGAGCTTCAGGAAGAGCAGGACAGCCTGGACCTGTTCGGAGACGACGAGGCTTTTCTTCAGCTGAGCATTCCTGATATCCGGACGCCGGATAAGAGCACTGAACCTGAAGGAGAGCAGGCTGACGAGCATGACCCAGGATCCGGTCAGGCGTTCCACTGCTCGCAGGACTTCTTCTCTGTGAACTTTGACCTGGGGTTAGAGTCCGAGGACGAGGAGTGTGTCGACTCAGTGTCTCGTCCTCGTCCGGTCGCAGGAACCGCAAGATCTCAGCAGTCGCAGACGAGACCCAGCGCTTCCACACCGAGCCGTGTGTTCCCGGGTCAGGCGGACCGTGTGTTCCCGGGTCAGGCGGACCGTGTGTTCCCGGGTCAGGCGGACCGTGTGTTCCCGGGTCAGGCGAGACCCAGCGCTTCCACACCGAGCCGTGTGTTCCCGGGTCAGGCGGACCGTGTGTTCCCGGGTCAGGCGGACCGTGTGTTCCCGGGTCAGGCGGACCGTGTGTTCCCGGGTCAGGCGAGACCCAGCGCTTCCACACCGAGCTGTGTGTTCCCGGGTCAGGCGGACCGTGTGTTCCCGGGTCAGGCGGACCGTGTGTTCCCGGGTCAGGCGGACCGTGTGTTCCCGGGTCAGGCGGACCGTGTGTTCCCGGGTCAGGCGGACCGTGTGTTCCCGGGTCAGGCGAGACCCAGCGCGTCCACACCGAGCCGTGTGTTCCTGGGTCAGGCGGACCGTGTGTTCCCGGGTCAGGCGAGACCCAGCGCGTCCACACCGAGCCGTGTGTTCCCGGGTCAGGCCACTCCATCTCTGAGGACAGAGCTGTTCCAGCGGGGTCTCTCCAGTGCAGGTGACGAGTGTGTTCCCAGTCAGAAAAAACATAGTACAAAATACTATATTATTATAAAAAACTGGATTCTATCTTTTAGTCAACTTGGTTTTCTTCCCATTAGCACAGGTTGTGTGTGTGTGTGTGTGGATCTGATTGTAGGCCTTAATGAGTTTAAGCTCCTCAGTTTATGAGTGAAAGTCTAGCTTCTTTAGCTCAGATATATATATATATATATATGTATATTAGGGCTGTGCAAAAATTAATAGTCCAAAATAAAAGTCTGTGTTTACATAATATATTTGTGTGTGCTGTATATAATTATTTTGTATATATAAATACACACACATGCATGTATATATTTAAGAAAATGTGTTATTCATATATAAAATATTTATACTTGTATAATATAGATTATGTATTTATATATATGTATACAGAATTTACGCGCAAATAATTCTTAAATATATACATGCATGCATAGGTATTTATATATACAAAATAATTATATTCAGCACACACAAATATATTATGTAAACACAGACTTTTATTTTGGGTGCGAATAATTAACTTTTGCACAGCCCTAATATATATATATATATATATATATATATATATATATATCAAGGAAAATTAAAACTGTTATAAAAGGAACTAAGAGTAAAAATATGATGCATAGATAAACTTCTCATCTGGCAAAACACAGAAATTTTTCACAGCTGCTTGTATATGCAGTATATTCAATATTCATATAAATTAACTAAATAAAAATTTTTTTTTAAATCTTAACAACAAAAATGAACCATCACTGAACTTAGTGTTTCGCTCTGCTGTACTGAAACACACACGCCTACAGTACCAACCCTGCCCGCTTGTAATGTCGCTTACGGCTTCCTCTTTATGCAAAGCTGGTTTTCTAGGATGAGCCATAAGCTGACGAACCGGTTCTGTGTGTGTGTGTGTGTGTGTGTTTCAGGGGTGTTGAGCAGCGACAGCGAGGGCGAGACGCCTCTCCGGACTCCAGCTCAAAAGGCCAATCCGGTGTTTTCCCCCGAGGTCAGACTGCTGTGAGATTTGTCATGTGACACTAGCTCTGTTCACTCCACATAAACACTAACATGCTCAGAACTACACATGCTCTTGTTTTGGATCTGATAACATGTCATGCACATAAACTAAGATGGAAACACTTTTCCAGAATAAATCTCTCAAAGCTCATGTGACTCAGCAGAGGCTGTGATTGGATAACTGGAGTAACCAGTGGACCAATGGCATCGCAGCGTCTCTAATGAAACGCAAAATCAGAATTCACAGTCCGCTTAAATTTTTAGTGTTGATTAACACTTCTAATCATTTATTAATCTTAGTTAATGATACTTTCATCGTTTATTGATTCATTATTAAAAGTTGTGTCTGTTAATATTGTTTAATGGATCTGAGCCGACACAGCTTTTTTTTTCATCAATTAAAATTAATACATTCTGTAATAAATGCATTGCTCATGCTTCATGTTAGCATCACCGTTGCGTTCAGTCATCTCGTATGAAGGAGAGGAGAGTCACAGGCTTTTCTGTTTGCTCATCGTTCTATCTTTTATGACTGATATTTTGCGCCGGTTTCCCAGGAAGTGACGATTTTGTTGTCTTGAAAGCATGGGATGGAAACACAAACACTGCATGATGTGCAACAGTCTATGCCATATTCTGACTACACAAGTTTAATTAGCATCTTTGGATGAATGCTGAGATAAAGAGTAATTTAGAAGTGATGCCAAACATGTGTGTGTGTGTGTGTGTGTGTGTGAGCAGTCGAAGATGTGCAGTGACGTGGAGTCGCCCGTTCAGGCTCGCAGGAAACCCGCCGCTGCGCTGATCACGGTACGCCTGCGCTTCATTGGCTCGCGTTACGCTGTGTTTTCGCCATGGTGTTCATTGTGGTGTTTTTCAGTCGGAGGACAGCGACGATTTCCAGGAGGACGCTCCTCATCGGCCCAGCGACGCCAAGCCCCGTCACCGCAGAGAGCCTCGCGTACGTCACACACCCCAACACACGGTCCAGTCGAGTCTCCTTTATTTATACAGCGCAGAGCACAGCTTCACTGAGAGAACAGGACAATAATCAAGCAGATTTTTGTTGTAAAAGTTATTAATTTAGTTCATATACACATGCATATATGTGTCATCGATGATGTCATCGTCCAGCTCAGTCTCATGTAATGCTGTCGGTGCAGGAGATCAGAGATATTGAGGATTATTAAATGTGTGTTCCAGAAGGTTCTGCGTCGCACGGCCCGGCAGTTTCTGGACGAGGAGGCCGAGCTCTCGGAGGAAGAGGAGGTTTCGTCCGATGAAGATGATGGAGATGAACAGAACCGTTCACTGCAGGGGTTTGTGGTCAACACGACCCAGTGCTCTCAGGGTCTGAACGGTGAGATCTGCTGAACACACACACACACGCGTACACACACTGCTGCTTAAAAGTTTGTTTTTTTGTTTATTTTTTAAAACTTAATCAGCAAGAAGTGCCAGTAAAGACATCTATGATGTTACAAAAGCTTCGATTCATCAAAGACTCCTGAAATTGATCTCAGGTTCCTCTGAAATCTGATTCAGCACATCTCCGATAATAATCATAAATGTTTGTTGATCATATCATATTAGAGTGGTTTGTGAAGGGTCATGTGACACTGAAGACTAGGGATTAATCGCATCCAAAATAAAAGTTTGTGTTTACATAATAAATGTGTGTGTAGTGTGTATATTCAATTTGTAAATATAAATACCCACACATGCATGTATATATTTAAGAAAAATGTGTTATTAATATATTTATATTTATATATAATATTAATTGTGAATAAATATATATAAAATATATACATGCACATATTTCTTAAATATATATTTATATTTACAAATTAAATATACACACTACACACACATATATTATGTAAACACAAACTTTTATTTTAGATGCGATTAATCGTTGCCCATCCCTACTGAAGACTGGAGTAATGATTGATTTGATCACAGGAATAAATTACACTTTACTGTATATCCACATAGAGAACAGATGATTTACATTATAATCATATTTTTACTGTATTTCTGATCGTCAGTGTTTATTCTCTCCCTGTAAGAAAGGCCAGTCTCAGAAGAAACATCAAGTAAGGATCATTTTCATTTGTGCCGTTCTGTGTTTCTTCATCAGACTCTGAGATGCAGGCGTTCTATCTGAAGTCGGTGAGGAGTCCGGCGCTGCAGAACCGGGTCCGGATGACGTATAAACCCAAACACAACGTCAATGTGTTCTCACAGGCGAGTTCTTACAGACCACCATCACATCCAATCCCACCACAGCTATCCAATCAAACTGTGTGTGTGTGTGTGTGCCGCAGGTGCCGGAACAGGACGAGACGTACGCAGAAGACAGCTTTGTGTTTGATGGCAGTGAAGATGAAGATGAGGAGGGGGGTGTGTGTGACGAAGAGCCCGTGGAGCTGATCGCCGAAGACTCGTACGTGGACGGCCGGAGACTCTACGCCACGCGCCGCAGGGTCCGCATCCGAGCCGCGAACGCCACGCTTCAGCCGGAGAGAAGCAAGCGCTCCCGGATCCTGCGTGTTCAGGACTCCAGTGAGGAAGAGGAGGAGCGTGAGGGACGAGACTCTGTGTTTAAGGTCCCGCAGTGTGTCCAGAAGCGGCAGAGACTGGCGGAAGAGCTCCACGTCCACACGGAGAAACCGGTGAGACTCGTCATGTGACGTCCTGGACGTCCTTGTGTTGATATAGTGTGTGTAACAGTGTCTCGTGTGTGTTTGCAGGAGAGTGTGTCCGACGCTCCTCTGAGGGTGTTAGTGGACAGCCGCTGCATCAGCTCGGGGTCAGAGGTCGTGTCTCGTCTGCGTCTGCGCCACGGCCTGCAGGTTCAGGTGTGTTCCCTGGTCAGCGCAGACTTCATCGTGAGCAGCCGCATGTGTGTGGAGTTGCAGAGCGAGTCCGAGGTCTCGAGCGTTCAGAACCGCAGACGCCTGACGGAGCGCATCCAGCGGCTGCAGGAGCAGTACGAGCGCGTGTGTGTGATCCTGCAGAGTGACCGCTGCAAACCGGGTACTAATTACTCTCTCTAAAAAGTATTTAATTACTTTGAATTACTAATTACTTTCAAAATCCCATATCAATTTCAACCAGCTGAATAATACAAGGATAGACATGAATCTGTTTTAATTCTTTCAAATAAATACTATAAATTGCATGAATTATCCTTAAACTGACCAAGGTGGAGAAGCTTACATTATAAAAACATACTTTTTAGCATCAGACAATACATTTTGATGTTAAACCCACTGTTGTTTTATGTCTGATCTCATGACATTTCACACTTTTTTCATACATATTTTACAATAATTCATACGAATTTGTACGAGTGCGGTCGTACGATTTAGAAACAGTATTTACCTCAATTAGATCAGAAGTAACTGTAATTAAATTACAGATAAATGAAGAGTAATCCCTTTCTTTACATTTTAAAGGGAAAAGTAATTACATTACAGTAACTAATTAGTAACTTATAACTTAGTAATTAGTTACACCCAACACTGACTGCTCATGATCACGTGACTCAGTGGCTGCGTTTACATGAACAACTTTAGTTTCAATCGGATTGAATTTATTCCGATTGATGAATCTGAGTGTAGTGTTTACATGAGCGTGATCGGGTTGATGTGTGTTAATGTGTCACAAGCTTCAAATCGGAATTTCGTTCCGTGCGCCATGCATCATTACGCTATTTATTTCAACATCATCGCACATGCGCGGTCGCATTTCGGTTTTCAATACGATCAAGACTTTACATGTTCTCTCGATCAGATTAGAAAAGGAATAAACCGACCCTTTCAATCCGATCGAGATGTCATTGGGATGAGTTTTACATGAAGGTGTTTCAGTCCGATAGAGCCGTCAATCCCATTACTAACGGATTATTGGGTTGCACGTTAGTGAATCAATCAGAACTAACTTTATCTGGACAGTAACTTTATTCTAGATCTGCTGTAAAGCCTAAACACTCTCTGTGACAGTAATCTCCTGTTCTCACTGTAAAGCTGCTGTCGAACTCTACTGAATAGATGAAGGAGACGTGACTTGACACTCATGATCACATGACACTTTTCTCTCATGATGTCAGGCGAGGTGGCGCGAGTGTTTCAGCGCAGCCGCTCTTACGACGGGACACTAGCGGCGCTGGTGAAGGCGGGCGTCCGGCTCCTGGTCAGCAACGGCCCGGACCAAACCGCCTCGATTCTGAGTGACCTCACGCATGTGGAGAGCAGGAAAGGTCAGGCTATCGACGTACCCCTGGAGGTTAAAGGTCACCGGCAGCAGGCTCTTCAGTTCTGCCTGACGCTGCCGAACGTGAGCTACATCACTGCGCTGAACATGTGCCATCGCTACAGCTCCGTCGGTCACATGATCCGCAGGTACGTGAACTGCACACCCGTTCCTGAAATGAAGTGACTCTGGCCTGACTGAAGTGAAGTGATTCTGGCCTGACTCTGGGTTAAAGTGAAGTGACTCTGGCCTGACTGAAGTGAAGTGACTCTGGCCTGACTGAAGTGAAGTGATTCTGGCCTGACTCTGGGTTAAAGTGAAGTGACTCTGGCCTGACTGAAGTGAAGTGACTCTGGCCTGACTCTGGTTTAAAGTGAAGTGACTCTGGACTGACTGAAGTGAAGTAACTCTGGCCTGACTCTGGTTAAAAGTGAAGTGACTCTGGCCTGACTCTGGTTAAAAGTGAAGTGACTCTAGACTGACTGAAGTGAATTGACTCTGGACTGACTCTGGTTTAAAGTGAAGTGACTCTGGCCTGACTCTGGTTTAATGTGAAGTGACTCTGGCCTGACTCTGGTTTAATGTGAAGTGACTCTGGCCTGACTCTGGTTTAAAGTGAAGTGACTCTGGCCTGACTCTGGTTAAAAGTGAAGTGACTCTGGCCTGACTCTGGTTAAAAGTGAAGTGACTCTGGCCTGACTCTGGTTAAAAGTGAAGTGACTCTAGACTGACTGAAGTGAATTGAGTCTGGACTGACTCTGGTTTAAAGTGAAGTGACTCTGGCCTGACTCTGGTTTAAAGTGAAGTGACTCTGGCCTGACTCTGGTTAAAAGTGAAGTGACTCTGGCCTGACTCTGGTTAAAAGTGAAGTGACTCTGGCCTGACTCTGGTTAAAAGTGAAGTGACTCTGGCCTGACTCTGGTTAAAAGTGAAGTGACTCTAGACTGACTGAAGTGAATTGACTCTGGACTGACTCTGGTTTAAAGTGAAGTGACTCTGGCCTGACTCTGGTTTAAAGTGAAGTGACTCTGGCCTGACTCTGGTTAAAAGTGAAGTGACTCTGGCCTGACTCTGGTTAAAAGTGAAGTGACTCTAGACTGACTGAAGTGAAGTGACTCTGGACTGACTCGGGTTTAAAGTGAAGTGACTCTGGCCTGACTCTGGTTTAAAGTGAAGTGACTCTGGCCTGACTCTGGTTAAAAGTGAAGTGACTCTGACCTGACTCTGGTTAAAAGTGAAGTGACTCTAGACTGACTGAAGTGAAGTGACTCTGGACTGACTCTGGTTTAAAGTGAAGTGACTCTGGACTGACTCGGGTTTAAAGTGAAGTGACTCTGGCCTGACTCTGGTTTAAAGTGAAGTGACTCTGGCCTGACTCTGGTTAAAAGTGAAGTGACTCTGGCCTGACTCTGGTTAAAAGTGAAGTGACTCTGGACTGACTCTGGTTTAAAGTGAAGTGACTCTGGACTGACTCGGGTTTAAAGTGAAGTGACTCTGGCCTGACTCTGGTTTAAAGTGAAGTGACTCTGGCCTGACTCTGGTTAAAAGTGAAGTGACTCTAGACTGACTGAAGTGAAGTGACTCTGGACTGACTGCAGTGAAGTGACTCTGGACTGACTGAAGTGAAGTGACTCTGGTTTCTGCTGTGTGTTTCAGCTCAGTGCAGGATCTGCAGGCGTGTGCGCGTGTGAGCCGCTCCCGAGCCGAGGGCATCTACCGCTGCCTGCGCTACAGCTACTGCTGCTAATGCTAACTCGCTCACTCTGTGCACTTTAACACATTATGAACTATTGATTTATTATGATGATGTCACACAGACGGGGGAATAATCAGGATCATATCGTGATGTCAGTGTGTGTTTTCTGTTAAGGAAAGTTCTGTACAGATCGGATTATGAATGTTGCCATAATGGTAATTCTGTCATGAAATATTTATGTTTACAGGGGCCATTTTAAGAAATAAAAGAGCTCTCTGTTTTTAATAACTTCTCAGCTGTTTTCTCCTTCAGCATAACTGTGTGTGTGTGTGTGTGTGTGTGTGTGTGTGTGTGTGTGTGTGTGTGTGTGTGTGTGTGTGTGTGTGTGTGTGTGTGTGTGTGTGTGCGAGACTGTGTGAGAGTGTGTGTGTCAGGTTGAGGTCTAGGTTTGAGCCACTAGAGGGCGGTGGACTCCACTGGATCTTCCTCACGGCTCTTCATCATACAGTAATGAACTGGTAAAGTGTGTGTGTTCTCGTCGGTCTACAGCAGGAGTTCACACTGGGACCAGCACAGAAGTCGTCTTGTTTATTCCAGCAAAGGTAAGACAAATAGACTAATGTTCCATACTCATTTATTCACTGCTGATGTGTGTGTAACACGTGTTCCCTCGAGATTCATGAAGTACAAACACTGACAGGCATCGATCCATCTCATACTATTTACATTCATAACACTAGAGAACTAAAACAGATGATGCACATCTATCATATATACAGGAATATGACGTGTCAGCAACTAGCCACATGTTTAAGGTGCGTGTCAAGATTAAATAACATCTAGAAAATGATTCTGTGCATGTAAACATGTAGGACCATGTGACCGTTTCTGGACCAATCTGCTGGTCTGAGAGTCTCTTCATGTAATCGTGACATCAGGAATCAGCTCTTCTGATCTTTGCATTTAAACATTTACTTTTACAATCAATATGTCAAATGGTGTAACTGAAGAGAAAGTAATGCGCAATATCAGGAGACGTGCCAAACTCGTACACTACAGTTCAGAAGCTGATCAGAAATACAGTCAAACAGTGAAATATGATTATAAAGTAATTAATCATCTGTTCTCTATGTGGATATATACAGTAAAGTGTAATTTATTCCTGTGATCAAATCAATCATTACTCCAGTCTTCAGAGTCACATGACCCTTCAGAAATCACTCTAATATGAGGATCTGATGATCAACAAACAGTTATGATTATTATCGGTGTCGAACACATTTCATATTTGTGAGAAAACTGTGATACATTTTATTTTTCAGGATTCTTTGATGAATATAGTTAAAAAGAACAGCATTTATTTGAAATATGGGTAATCTTTTGTAACAATATAAATGTCTTTACTGTCACTTTTGATCAATTGAATGCATCAGTGATGAATTAATTAATTTAAATAATTAAAAAAAATAAAAATAAATATATATATATATATATATATATATATATATATATATTTTTTTTTTTTTTTAAATGCACCCCAACCTTCTGAACGATAGTGTACCAACAGTAGGGCAGAGGCATTAAAATTCAACTTTACCTCAGTTTCCTCTCAAAAATTCAGTGTTTTCATCAAAGACTTTCACTTGTTATGAACTCAGATAAAGATGTTTGCTGTTGCAGCATTAAAGGAACATTTCGCACATCTTTTCTGACAGTGTGATAAACAGCCAGTATGTTAAGACTCTTTTGACCAACTCGCAGTTATTGAATATAATCTAATGTATCCAATCTACCTTTAGGGAACTGAAATGGAAAAGTTATGACCAGTCTTGGATAAAAAAAAAATAAAAAAATTACATGACAAACTTGTAATACTAGTCCAAGCAGTTTATGCAGCCGCCACAGGATGGAAGAAATTAGTTTCAGACATGTTTTAAGTTCAAAAGCTCGTCTGGTCCATCCGTACGTCAGAAGATCCTTCAGTAGAAGCTTGCTACGCTAAAGTCACAGGTTCGATTCCCAGGGAAAAAAGGAACTGATCAAATCTTAAGGCCCGTTCACACCAAGAACGATAAGTTACGAGCGTCCACACCAATGCGTGAGAACGCTGTTTATAATAAGTGCGCTGTCGCTTTAAATGCTCTAGCAACCGTCTGGTGCTCTTCCTATGGCGATCAATGACAGGTTTTATTTCAATGAAAGGAATGTACTATATTTTAGTTTGATAATGTTTTTCATTTAATATTTTGTATTTTTATGTGATTTTATGGTACTAAATTATATTCACGCTGTATTTATATTCCATTTATTCACTTTTTGAGCATAGAGCTGAAATTCCTATTTCCAACTTAAACTGTGGTCAATCTGTAGAGCAACAGACCGAAGTTTGATCTCTTTGTAAATAAGACACTTGGCAGATATTCCTGAAGTGAAAAAAAGTATTACATTTATTGTTATGAAAAACATTTCTGAAGCCGTGGTGTGCCGACTTTTTTCCTTTTTTATGAAAAATGCTATTTTAAATTTTAGGAAATCTATCTTTATTTTAATCAAACATCTAATCAATTTGTGTTCCAAATTTGAGCTTGATATCTCAAAAGTTAGCTTGCGGTCAGATTGTGTTCGGCTGCAGTACCAAACGCCTCCACTAGATGAAATTCGTCTCCCGTCCAGTTCTGACTGCGAGGAGCGCAACTGTGACTATCTTTTTCAGGGCCATTTAACCTTTTCGAATCATGTCCATGATTTTTTTTATAGCAAGTGCCAAAACGTTGACCGAACTTCGTACCATTCCAATTTATCAAAAAATAAACATTTTCGGTCAAAAATGACCAAAGAGCACCAGATGCCGGGTTCAGACTACACAATATCTTTGCCTGTTACTATAGTCACGCTGTCAGATTACCCTGACCAATCATTGTTCCTCGTTGTCATTATCGTTATAGTTGTGCTGTAAACAATTTTAAAAACTATTATCTTTATCATAATAGTTATCATCTTTGGTGTACCTCTGAGAATCCTCGAACCCAATGGAGACTCAGTCGTCCCATTATTTTAGTGGTCCATCAAACGTGGAGAAACGTAAAGATCAGCAAGGTCATTCTCCAGCCTGATTGGTCCTTGTGTTCGCTGGCCTTTTCTCTATTGGACAGAAAGTCGTTCGGTCACAGGCCTCATGGACTCACAGTCCTTCGCTCCTTCGTCCTCGCGCATGTACATGAGGAAGAGCGTGACGGTGGCGAAGGTGGTGGCGTTCACAGGGAACGCCCTCAGGAGAGTCGAGGTCAGGCCGCGAGTGAACGCCCTCCACCCCTCCCTCCGCCAGCTCTGACGCACGCAATCCACGATCCCGCTGTACCTGTTGGCTCCGCCCACTCCGTCAGCCTGGAGGCGGGACTTAATGACGTCCACCGGATAGGTGGAGAGCCAGGATGCGATTCCCGACATGCCTCCCGCCAGGAGCAGCTTGGGAATGATGTATCCGTCGTCGGCTTCGCAGCGTAGCGATCGCGTTAGCGTGTCGTACGTGAGGAAGTAGATGCCGAAGCCTGGCGTCTCGCGGATCACGGTCGTCACCATTCCTCGGTTGATTCCCCGGATTCCCTCCTTCCGGTAGATTCGGATCAGGCAGTCCAGGGAGTTCTTGTAGAGCCTCCGGGTCGTGTTCTTCTGGCCCGTTCCTTGCGTCTGCATGCGGGTCTTGGCGAGCTCCATCGGGCAGCAGATGATGCACTGGATTAGCCCGGCCGCTGCGCCCGCTAGGAACTGGTGCCGCGGCGTATCCGCACCCAACATGCGCATGGCGTTCCCCTGGACGCCGAACACGATGGCGTTGATGAAGGTCAGGCCCATCATCGGGGAGCCGATGCCTTTATAGAGACCCAACATCTGCAGAAACACAAAGGGTTAATGAGGGCTAATGAAGAGCGAAGGGCTAATCCCAGCTAGCATTATCCGTCATTTCTCCGTCTCAGTGAACTATAGACCTGGTATAGTCCGGCTGGACAAAATAACCTTGAGTTTGCTTGTGGTTTTTTTATGATATTCCATCATGTACAAAAGTAAACCGTGATTACAAGGTGTTTGGTTTCATTTAATTTGGTGTTTCATTTCTTTATCTAATTGATGACCAGATCGGGCTGTGGTTTAGACCTTGGCTTGTTTTAGCCCAGACGTCAGGCTGTGTTTGGACAGATATTAGACGTTTTAATTATCGCAGAAGTGCTTGCTGGGATGTGTTCAGAACCTGAAACCCTTCGTCTCTCAGGTAAATATAGATGTTCCCTGAGCCGGATTTAGCTCTGCGTCTCGTCCACGGCTCGAGTGACTCCTGGAGCTCCGCTTATCCAGTTAACTACAACTACTGACATTCATCCTTCTGAATACCACTGGTAAATGATCTGATTTAATGATCCGCCGTTCAAGAACTTCAGTTCAGGTTATATCTTAAGCACATTTAAAGTTAGTAAGCTTTGTTGGGGACATTTAATTTAATATTCAGCAATATCTCTGATCTCCTGCACTGACAGCATTATATGAGATTGATCTGAGCTGGACGATGACATCACGGTTTCTCCAGAGCCGATATACATATATATATATCGCCCACAGGACTGCCACATACTGGATATTTTACCCTTTTCACTCAATTCTTTGTAAACCCTAGAAATGGTTGTGTGTGAAAATCCCAGTAACTGAGCAGATTGTGAAATACTCAGACCGGCCACGCTCAAAACTGCTTAAATCCCCTTTCTTTCCCATTCTGACATTCAGTTTGGAGTTCAGGAGACCACACCCCTAAATGCACTGAAGACACTGCCATGTGATTGGTTGATTAGATAATTGCATTAATGAGAAATTGAACAGGTGTTTATTAATAATCCTTCAGGTGAGTGTATATATCCGCTCTGGAGAAACCGTGATGTCATCGTCCAGCTCAGTTCAGTTCTCATATAATGCTGAATATTAAATGAAATGTCCTGAATTAAGCAAGCCAAAGGCGAGAGAGCCCTGACTAGTAGATAGTAACCGTAATAAATGAATCCCACTCACTGTTTCTTGTCGGACGATGGACTGGAAGCAGTGGTACGTCCCGCGATACAGGGGCTTCTCCACACTCTGGACCTGCAGCCGCACCTGAAACACACACACACACACACACACACACTCATTACTCTGGACTCGCAGGAGCGCTTGACCAACAGCTGAATGAAGAGATCTGGGTGATGTTTGTCCGGCTGTGTGTGGATTTACATTCATTTACTCTCGAGGGTAACCGCCTCTCTCGTCTACAACAGAGCAATATTCTGCTGTGAGAGACCCGTCGGCTGAGAGGTTTGATCAGGTTACAGGACCAGAGGAGGATCTACTCTCACCACGCCGTCCGAGATCTCCATGCCTTTCTGTCTTCAGTGGAAGAGAAATGGAGGTTTTTGAGGAACACACTGTGGGGTTTTATATCTCGGATGTCGTAAGGTCAAGCGTGACGTAGGCATAAGAACAGACCAGAGTTTACAAAGCGGAGTTAAACCCCATTTATAACCTAAACATTTCAAATAAAAGGTAAAACAACGCATCAGATGATTTAGAAGTTGGAGGGAAATGTGATGAGAGTTTTTCGCTCTACATTTATAATCGGGAACACGCGAGACCCGCGTAAAACTCATTAACTCGTAATGAAATTGTCCGACATTGTTGTTTTACCTTTTATTTTTTATTTATATATTTTATAAATGGCGTTTGACTCCATCTCCGCTCAGTCTTCACTGGGTTTGTTCTTACGCCTACGTCACGCTTGACCTTTCACCCTGATCTCGTAATGCAGCTCGAGCAACACCAGCATTAGTGGTTAAAGTATATAAATGTGTATTTTGTTATAAATGTCGCTGGTTTGTCTAGATCAGACTCTTATTCCTCGGCTGGATCGTGTCGAGTCTTTGAAACTCACATCTGACCTTCGACCCGTTGGACCCCATTGAAGACACTATATGGAGAAACCCTGGAGTGTGTTCCTCACAAACCTTCATTTCTTCTGGACTGAAGAACGAAACACATGAACATCTCGGAGGACGAGAGTAACTCATCAGGAGATTGTGATTCTGAAGTGAACACGAGCTCATGTGAGACTCCATCTTGCCCTGTGCCTTTCGCTGTTAGTTTACATTCACAGAAACACACATGCAACACTAATGACAAAACAACCTGATTTACTCAATGTGTTAGCAATACACACCTCTGACCGTTTGTGTGAGTTTCATATCCAGTGAGAGTTTGTCATTATTCTCTTAAATTAAAGACATGCTTCAAAAGATTTACCAGATGCTTTTATCCAGAGAAACTTGAGGTTTTAGATGCATCTACTTGGTTGTTTCCCTTTAATGATCAGTTCTTTTATTTTTTAGAGGAGGATCATCTAAAGAAGAAGAGGAGGATCATCTAAAGATTGGTGTGGAGGATTCACTGTTTGGGGTTCTCCATGAAGCCGTTGATGCCGGTAAAGAACCTTGAGTTTTACGAGTGATTTACATTGAAGTGTGTGTGTGTGTGTGTGTGTGTGTGTGTGTGTCGTGCGTTCAGTGTCGGAGCCGGACGTACCTTCACCGTGTCGAACGGGTGACCGACCAGAACACCAGCGGCTCCTGCAACATCACAACACTCAGTCAGAACTGCGACCCAGAGACTCCCTGGAGTCGAACCCGCGATCAGGTGTTGCGATCTCATGAACTCAGATCATCTATACAGCGACACACTCACGTCTCCCTCTATACAGCGACACACTCACACACACTCACGTCTCCTCCATCAATACAGCGCTTTAACACTCTAGAGTTCACAGCAGCTTTACAGAGAGAACAGGAGATTACAGTCACAGAGAGTGTTTACAGCAGATCTAGAATAAAGTTACTGTCCAGATAAAGTTAGTTCTGATTGGTTAGAAGCCGCTGGTGTGTGTGTGTGAGCATGTCAGGCCTGGTGTGTGTGATGCAATCGTGTCTGAGCTGCAGTCCTTGACCTGCGAAACCTGCGTCATCCGAGCATGTGCCAACAGCACAGAGCCGCGAAACACACACTCGCAGCAGACGTGTGTGTGTTTTCTCTAGTGTGATCAGGACACTATAGTTCACTTCTGTGAGTGACGAGAGCAAATACAGTAAACTGAGACATATTACACACAATAATTCTTCATACGGTGACATTAATAAACTGACTCCTCCACTGTGAGCTGATGATGTTCTGCCGAAGTGTGTTTTCTGCTCTTTTTACACACACACTGAACAACATTCGCATTGCTTGGTCACTGGTTGAGCTAAACTGGTATTCTCTAATTGTGTCGTTCAATTGATCAGCTGACAGATATTCAACATAATTCATGTGTGAGAGTCCAACAGAAGGACAAAACCAGTCACATATCAAACACTGAGTTCTGCTCACATTTATCACCATTTACTCAACTATAGCCCATACACTGATGATGGGAGGAGTGCTGAGTGTGTGTGTGTGTGTGTGTGTGTGTGTGTGTGTGTGTGTGTGTGTGTGACTACTTGTGCTTCACAGGATCAGTTTGAGCTTTACTTCTAACAGAAGGTTTGATGAGCGGAGCTACTAAACAGGTTTCTGAGACGCTCCTCACACACACACACACACACACACACACACACACACTCTGCTGCTGTGTTATCTGTGTGTCTGAAACGCCGCTGTCGAACTGAAGCTCATGCACTGTCGCTCTTCTAACCGCATTATTCGACTGATTCTGTGCTTTCAGTGCAGTGGCACGACTTACCCCCAATGCACCCTGCAGCAAAGTCCATAGCTATTCCTGAGATGATGAAGATGAAGAAGAGCTCGTCCTGATCTCCTGATGGTGTGTGTGTGTGTGTGTGTGTGTGTGTGTGTGTGTGTGTGTGTGTGTGAGAGCTCTCGAGCAGCTGCTGCGGAGGCACACGCTATTTTTACTGAATGAAGTTGATATGAAGGGGAAAGTCCATCGCTGACCAATAGAAGCTCGAGGATGAAGAAACACCCCATCATCATCATCATCAACTCATAATGAGCTGGGTCTGTTTTACAGTCACTTATTATCGTTAACTAGAAACAGAAACACGTTACTAAAAATTTTGCTAACACTTTACAATAAGCTTCAACATTACTGTATTAACTAACAAAGAGCAATAGATTTATTACAGTATTTACAGTAGTTCACAATGAAAATTAATTGTTCATGTTAGTTCACTAATGTTAACTAGTACAACCTTTCATTTTAATAGCATATTAGTAAATATTGAAATTAATATTAATAACATTAATAAATGCTATACATTACAGTATTGCTCAGTCTTAGTTCATGTTAACTAATGGACTTTATTGTAAAGTGTTACCAATTACAATAACATTTATTTTGTTTCCGCTATTGCCAAGGCAACAGTTCTCATCGAATACTAAAGTAACTCAAACGAAATAATAAATGGGAAATGTAGCACAAAAAAAAAAACTATTTATTTTCATTTCAGTTTCAAAGAGTTTATATTTTGCCATTAAAATAGCCGTGACGTGTCCATAAAATATAAACAATTTGTAGAAATAAAACGGATTGTCGGGTTTGATCGTTCAGATCTGCGTCTAAAACTCGCGACTGTCACTTTAAATGTTCCTCCTCCTCGTCAGTGACATGATGAAGAGCAGCGCCACACCGCGGACACACACTGCAGGAACACACTGATCTGACACTCGCTGGCTCTATATTTCATACAGCTGATGTTCATATTTTCTGCGACTGTAAATCATAGAGATAATCAGAAGCAACAGCGCGCGCGCGCCCGTCACTGTGAACGAGTATGTTCTGGACACGGTGACCTTCGGGTTCACATTACCGCAATGACAAAAGCGACACACACACACACACATATCAGTATACAAGACAAGGTACGCGCTTCTCTTCATCATTGTTCTTCATCATCATCAACATCATGAAGACGTTTCTTGGCTGACGTCACGAGTTCCGCGGGTCGAACCGGATGATTCCGATGCTTGTGTTTGATCGGTTCCGATAGGTTCGGTTCCTCTGATCGGTTTTGCTGATTCATTTCCTCTGATCGGTTCTTCTGGTGTGGTTCCTCTGATCGGTTCGGTTCCTCTGATCAGTTCTGGTTCGGATCGCGATGCATCTCGCGGATTTCATCGCCGGTTCTGTCGGAGGTTCGTGACCGTTTCTCAGTGTGTGAATGTGACATTAATAATTCTCCATGGAAGTTTATTTACACAAAGCGAAAGTATCTCATTCATTGCTTCACCATGTATGATACGATTAAATACATAAATTGTTAAAGATAAAAGAGGGTTTTCTGACAACTTGTGTGTACGGAAATGGAAAGTGCAGTTATGAATCTTTCACTTGTGTCTGATGTTAAATGTGCTCTTTTAAAGTTCTAGAAAATGCTAATTAGTGCATCCTAATGGATAAATGCGCACTGGAGAACAACTGTAGATTCTGTAATGCGTTAGATTAGAGTCTTATGAAGAATCATATTCATAAATGAGTCTTGTAGTTTTGAGTGTGTGTGTGTGTGTGTTCAGGAGCGTTTGGAGTGGCGGTGGGGTATCCGCTGGACACCGTGAAGGTAAAACCCTTCATCATCATCATCATCCTCACCTGATCATAGGTGTGTGTCTAACGGCTGCTGATGTTGCAGGTGCGACTCCAGACACAGACTCAGTATTCCGGCGTTTGGGAGTGTGTGAGCAGAACCTGCAGAACTGAAGGCGTGAGTATCAGATTGATCAGATTGGCTTGATTGTGTCTGTGGGGAATGGATTGGATGGTTGTGGTTTGCTATTGGCTGAGCTCACGTGAGCGTCAGGTCATAGCCCCGCCCACATCATGAGATGTTATTCCGGGTTCTCATCACACTGGTGTGTTGCAGGTGGGCGGGTTCTACCGAGGGATGTCGATGCCGCTGACCACCGTCTCCATCAGCTCGTCTCTGGTGTTCGGCACGTACAGGAACGTCCTGCAGTCGCTGCATCAGATGCGGCACAGAAGCGCAGCGGATCCGCATCATAAGGCTGATATCCTTCTGTCCGGGTTCTGCGGAGGCGTCGCTCAGGTGCGCTTCATCGCTTCACACACACAGACTGTATAAAACACTGGGCGAAGTGTGTGTGATGTCACCCGTCGTGTTTTTGAAGCCCAAAGTGGGCGGAGCCGGACGTCGCCATCTTGGCCGCGCGTCACTTCTGGATAAACGTATGTGCAGTGGCGGATTAGCTGAGGTGATATGACACTAACGCTAGCAGTGACATCAGCGGCAATCCACCTGTCACTCAAGTGGCCACGCCCTTAATTATGCAGAACTTTAAGTCTTAATATAATTTAAACGGATGAGCTATGAGAACTCTCACCCGCCTCACAGTCCTCATGAAGGGCAACATTAGCGATATAGAGCAAAACCACTTTTAGCACCAGACTGTAAACATGTTTTATTCTGCATTTTAACAAGCGGGTCAATGGGAGTGAGTCTCTCCTGCAGCGCCTCTAGTGGCCCGTGGAGGAACTGCAGTCTAACTCAGAGAGTCAGAGAGTGTTGAGAGAGAGAGAAACCGCAAGGTGGTGCTTGTTCACACACACACACATTATGTGTCAGTAAAAATGTATCACCTCACAATATATCACAATACAAAAATACAACAATATTTATTGTGTATGGTTCACCCAAAATGAAAATTACTGTGTGAGAAAAAATAGTTCATAATCATGAATATAGTTATTCTGTCGTCTCTGTTGTCCAGCGTGTGTAAGCCTCTGTGTGTGTGTGTGTGTGTGTGCAGGTGCTGGTGATGTCTCCCGCAGACATGGTGAAGGTCCGTCTGCAGTGTCAGGCTGAAGGGCGGCGATACAGAGGCCCGCTGCACTGCCTGCTCAGAATCGCCCGAGACGAGGGTCCGCTGGGTCTCTATAAGGGTTCTGCCGCACTAGCGCTGCGAGACGGACCCTCGTTCGCCACTTACTTCCTCACTTACAACAGCATCTGTGATGCGCTGTCTGCAGAGAACCAGCGGCCGGGTGAGACCCGAGCATCAGGGACATATCAGGAACTGTCAGCAGGCGTGGGCGGGTCTATGCTAATAGGGCGGAGTCTATCAGCAGATGTGGGCGGGTCTATGCTAATAGGCGGAGTCTATCAGCAGATGTGGGCGGGTCTATGCTAATAGGGCGGAGTCTATCAATAGATGTGGGCGGGTCTATGCTAATAGGCGGAGTCTATCAGCAGATGTGGGCGGGTCTATGCTAATAGGCGGAGTCTGTCAGCAGATGTGGGCGGGTTTATGCTAATAGTCGGAGTCTGTCAGCAGATGTGGGCGGGTCTATGCTAATAGTCAGAGTCTGTCAGCAGTTGTGGGCGGGTCTATGCTAATAGGGCGGAGTCTGTCAGCAGATGTGGGCGGGTCTATGCTAATAGGCGGAGTCTGTCAGCAGATGTGGGCGGGTCTATGCTAATAGGGCGGAGTCTGTCAGCAGATGTGGGCGGGTCTATGCTAATAGGCGGAGTCTGTCAGCAGATGTGGGCGGGTCTATGCTAATAGTCGGAGTCTGTCAGCAGATGTGGGCGGGTCTATGCTAATAGGGCGGAGTCTGTCAGCAGATGTGGGCGTGTCTATGCTAATAGGCGGAGTCTGTCAGCAGATGTGGGCGGGTCTATGCTAATAGGCGGAGTCTGTCAGCAGATGTGGGCGGGTCTATGCTAATAGGGCGGAGTCTGTCAGCAGATGTGGGCGGGTCTATGCTAATAGTCGGAGTCTGTCAGCAGTTGTGGGTGGGTCTATGCTAATAGTCGGAGTCTGTCAGCAGATGTGGGCGGGTCTATGCTAATAGTCGGAGTCTGTCAGCAGTTGTGGGTGGGTCTATGCTAATAGGGCGGAGTCTGTCAGCAGATGTGGGCGGGTCTATGCTAATAGGCGGAGTCTGTCAGCAGATGTGGGTGGGTCTATGCTAATAGGCGGAGTCAGCAGTTGTGGGCAGGTCTATGCTAATAGGGCGGAGTCTGTCAGCAGTTGTGGGCAGGTCTATGCTAATAGGGCGGAGTCTGTCAGCAGATGTGGGCGGGTCTATGTTAATAGTCGGAGTCTGTCAGCAGTTGTGGGTGGGTCTATGCTAATAGGGCGGAGTCTGTCAGCAGATATGGGCGGGTCTATGTTAATAGTCGGAGTCTGTCAGCAGTTGTGGGTGGGTCTATGCTAATAGGGCGGAGTCTGTCAGCAGATGTGGGCGGGGCCTGTGCAATGTGACGTCACATTGCTTAACGGCTCATTTTGAGACACTGTTTCAAATTTATTAAAAAAAAATAACAAACAAGGTGGATTGATTGTTGGCACGACGGTTGTGTACACACTGCTGACATGTTAAAAAACAATATAAAAGTGAATTTTGCATAAAAAACGAGACCTTCCCAGACTTCTGAGGTTGTCTATGAAAGCCTGTAAACCGATATTTATTAACATCTTGTACCTTAGCGAGCTTTGCTTCATTTATACAATGTTTCCATCATGTGATCATTTTAGGGATTTGGTTTTAATCGATTAATTTAGCTCTAATTAATTTTTAATTGAATTTTCTGAATTAAGCAGCTCGTAATGATCCTTTATCACTAGAAAGAGCTCTCTCATACGGAGCACTAGAGGTGTGTGTGACCGCAGTGTGTGTTGTGTCGTCAGGCTGGCCGGTGGTCCTGCTGGCCGGTGGGGTGTCTGGGATGTGTGGCTGGGCCGTGGGGACGCCGATGGACGTGATCAAGGCCCGTCTGCAGGTGTCCGGCGTGAGCGGCCGGCTCTACAGAGGCTTCTTCCACTGCGTCACACACAGCGTGCGGACCGAAGGCATCGGCGTCCTGTTCAGAGGCCTGACGCTCAACTGCATCCGCGCCTTCCCCGTCAACATGTCCGTCTTCGCCACGTATGAACTGGTGATCCGCTTCCTGCGTCCGGCGTCCTGAACATCAGCCTCACATCTTCTGGATCCTGCACAATGTTTAATATCATGTGTGTGTGTTGTAATGTGTATGTGAGTGTTTTGCA
Organism: Pimephales promelas; assembly: GCF_016745375.1. The sequence continues at coordinate 7,656,598 of NW_024121155.1, forward strand.
GTGTCTACCTCAGATGCTGAAGAGCATCATGTGACTGTCGAAGGGTTTGACCCCTAACTCACTAACCACCGTCCTCTGAGACTGCAGTCCTGCGAGTCCCTGAACACACACGAGCGCTCGGCTGTGTTTACATCTAAAGCTGGGAGTTTAACTGGAGTGTTGCAGAATACATTTGAGAATAACGCAGCGTTTCCAAGTCATGTGTTTAATCTGAACGTCATCATCACTTCCTGGAAACTGGCTCAAATATCAGTAATAAAAGTGTGTTTCTGCAATCGGCTGTTCTCCCTCCATCATAAACGAGTGTGTGTCGAGCGTTACCGTAAACGTGTGTGTGTCGAGCGTCAGACGAAACGCAGTCACCGCTGTCGTGTTCTCTGGTGTTCGGGAGCACACTCGTGTGTGTGTGTGTGTGTGTGTGTGAGACGCTTCTGGAGGAATTACACCCAATCACTCTGAACTGAACACACACTTCGACTCCGGCGTTTCAGAAACACCAAACCAACATTAGAGACGCTGCGACGCCATTGGTCCGCTGGTTACTCCAGTTATCCAATCACAGCTGACGCAGAGTCACGTGAGGTTTGAGGGATTTATTCATTTCTATTATATTCATGTGCACGTCTTCTTATCAGAAGTTTAAGCATTTTTATAATTTACCCTCATTTTGTGATTTCAATCCAGCGTTTTGTTTTGCGCGATCTGAAAGCAGTTTGAAGGAAATGAGCGAGTGTTAGTCAGTTAACCCTTTAATGTCAGCGGTGTGTGAGCGTTCACACACACGTCATGCACAGATCAGTGTGGGACTGATATTCAGACCCGTGAGGACAGCGAGTTCATCTCCGTGACGACGGCGTGTCGTTAGCAGTTGAAGTGTAGCTTGCGCGGGGTCATGAAGTGTCGCACCGTCTCGTCGGTCACCAGCTTGCGTCTCTCCTGATGCGCCGCGATCATCGGCTGGAGCGTCTCGATCAGACGCTTCTTCAGCTCGCCCGTCAGCAGCGCTCCGCTCCGGTAGTCCTGACACACACACACACACACACTTACAGGTCATGCTTTTACTTTCAGTGAGTACACACACACACACACACACACACACACACACACACACACACACAGCTCCAACACTTCAGCAGAACATCATCAGCTCACAGTGGAGGAGTCGGTTTATTAATGTCACTGTATGAAGAGTTATTGTGTGTAATATGTCTCAGTTTACTGTATTTGCTCTCGTCACTCACAGAAGTGAACTATAGTGTCCTGATCACACTCGTCTGGTGTGTGTGTGTGATGACATCATCAGTGTTTGCGCTCACCTGCCGGATCTTCTCCAGCTGTTCGTCGTCTTCCAGGAAGAACGTCAGATACATGAAGGAGACGTCCACGTCTGGGTTCCCGCCGAGCTTGCGGTGTTCCTCGACCGTGTCCTTCCCGCCGGAGAACGCGTGTTTGTTGACCTGCGGCGAGAAGAGGGCGGTGTTATCATCTCTCCTCGGCACAACGACTCCAGGTCACATGGGTACTTTTGCCTTCTCGAGTCTCGAGCCAAACACTGTCGTGTGCGAATGAGCAGCCGGAACACATTAAGGGTTTCTGTTCGTGTTAGCGGACGCTAATTAATCACTAACGATCTCTGTAGATCAATCAGAACTAACTTTATCTGGACAGTAAGTTTATTCTAGATCTGCTGTAAACACTCTCTGTGACTGTAATCTCCTGTTCTCTCTGTAAAGCTGCTGTGAACTCTAGAGTGTTAAAGCGCTGGATAGATGAAGGAGACGAGAGTGTGTGTGAGTGTGTGTCGCTGGATAGATGCAGTCATGAGTTGCTGCTAGTTCAGTCGTGATGAGGGTGAGGTGTGTGTGTGTGTGTGTTGATGAGGGTGATGTGTGTGTGTGTGTGTGTGTGTGTTGATGAGGGTGATGTGTGTGTGTGTGTGTGTGTGTGTGTGTGTGTTGATGAGGGTGACGGCACCTTGTTCTTGATCTGTTTGGCCGTGTCCGTGAGGAAGATGGAGGAGTTAGCGTCGCTAGCGCTCATCTTGGTCTGCGCGCCCTGAAGCGCCGGGAAGAAGGTGGAGTGGAGCAGAGCCGGCTTCAGATAGCCGATCCGCGGAGCCACATCGCGCGTCATCCGGAAGTACGGATCCTGAGGAACAGACCATGTGACCTTCAGCAGCGCTTCACTCCATCACAACACTTATCAGCGGTTCAATGCTAACAACAGATGGAAGCATTAGCAGTTGGCTCAGAGTGTGTTACTCGAGCGTCTCAGCTGATCGATGGCACACACACACTCACCTGGTCGATGGCGCACGGGATGAGACACTGAACGTCGCTGCGGTCCCCGAAGATCTGCGGGAAGGAGCTGCTGAAGGACGGCGCCGCTTGGATGGCCGGGAAACTGATCTTGCCTGCAAACACACGCGGTTAATCGCGGCGGACGGACAGCGGATCAAGCGCGCGGAAGCGGCTCTGCTCACCGATGCAGTCGCTGTCCGTGAACCCGAAGATGCCCTTGACCTGGTTAAACGTCACATGTTTCTGGACCTTCACCACGTTCCTGTAGAACGCCGGACTCGCCCTGTGAACGCAGCAAACCAGCAGCGTTAGCGCTAGCACATCTCCGCTAACCAGACGCGCGACACACACTTCAGCTCGGAGGAAACCAATATAATATCATATGGTTACATCACTGATGTTGCGGTTATGTGTGTGTGTGCTCACCCCATGTAGTCGAGGTCGGAGAACAGGAAGGTCTTGTCCGGGTGGAACCCGCAGGCGATGATGTCACGCGCGTTCTCCAGTGTGTATCGATGACACTCCTCCAGCGACAGATCCTTCCACAGATACTTCTCATCATCCGTCATCTGAACCACCAGGGGGACATCAAACACGTCCTGCAGCCACCTGACACACACACACACACACACACCTGAACCACCAGGGGGCGTCATCTGAACCACACAGGGGGCGTCAAACACATCCTGCAGCCACCTGACACACACACACACACACACCCGTCAGCTGAACCACCAGGGGGCGTCAAACACGTCCTGCAGCCACCTGACACACACACACACACACACCCGTCAGCTGAACCACCAGGGGGCGTCAAACACATCCTGCAGCCACCTGACACACACACACACACACACCCGTCAGCTGAACCACCAGGGGGCGTCAAACACGTCCTGCAGCCACCTGACACACACACACACACACACCCGTCAGCTGAACCACCAGGGGCGTCAAACACGTCCTGCAGCCACCTGACACACACACACACTCACACCCGTCATCTGAACCACCAGGGGGCGTCAAACACATCCTGCAGCCACCTGACACACACACACACACACACCCGTCAGCTGAACCACCAGGGGGCGTCAAACACATCCTGCAGCCACCTGACACACACACACACACACACCCGTCAGCTGAACCACCAGGGGGCGTCAAACACGTCCTGCAGCCACCTGACACACACACACACACACACCCGTCAGCTGAACCACCAGGGGGCGTCAAACACATCCTGCAGCCACCTGACACACACACACACACACACCCGTCAGCTGAACCACCAGGGGGCGTCAAACACGTCCTGCAGCCACCTGACACACACACACACACACACCCGTCAGCTGAACCACCAGGGGGCGTCAAACACGTCCTGCAGCCACCTGACACACACACACACACACACCCGTCAGCTGAACCACCAGGGGGCGTCAAACACATCCTGCAGCCACCTGACACACACACACACACACACCCGTCAGCTGAACCACCAGGGGGCGTCAAACACGTCCTGCAGCCACCTGACACACACACACACTCACTTGGTGAAGAGGAAGGGGATCATGTGACCCACGTGCATGGCCTCAGAGGACGGCCCGCGACCCGTGTAGAGATAGAAGGACTTCCGGCTCTCGACCGCGTCCAGGATCTGGTGCATGTCCCTGAGACACCACATGACCAGCAGACACCGACAGCGTTACAGATACGGGTCAAACGGGTTTGGAAAATCTTTCTAAGTTTCATTATTATGACTTTAATATGTATTATTTATTTATTTAAATTTAATTTTTATTTATTTATCAATTTCTAATTATTTATTTGAATCTATTTTTCATGAGCAGTGCAGGAATGTCGATATTTGAGTGTGTGTGTGTGTGTGTGTGTGTGAGAGAGTGAGTGAGTGAGATAGAGTGTGTGTGTGTGTGTTGCCACCTGTGTGAGAAGAAGATTCCTCTGCGCAGGAAGTGATGCGGTGTTTTCCCCGTGACTCGGGCGATTCTGTCCACCAGCTCCTGCTCGATCTTACAGCTGCCGAACCGCACGATGAGTTTGTCGTAGTCGACTCCTTTGGCGCTGCTGGTGCTCACGTTCCAGGGGTCGACCGCGTCTTCCTCCTCCTCCTCATCCTCAGCCGGGGCGGCGTCAGCATCGGTGTGTGTCGGCGGCCGGCCGGCCTCGTAATCCTGACCCGTGACGCGCTTATAGTCCTGCTTCATCCTCAGCAGCAGCTGCACTGCACACTCCACCTCAGCCTGACACACACACACACACACACAACTGTTAGACTTCACATCAGCCTGACACACACACACACACACACACACTCAACACTATTCCCTCAGTTCACTAACAGCAGGGCTTCACAAAAGACAGAGTACAAAAAAGTATATTTTATATTAAAAAAAAAACAGATAACAGTAAATAAATAGATCAATAATTAATTCAATAAATACAATTCTTAAACAAAATTGATTAAAAATGAAATAATAAATGAGCAAATAAATAATGCATCCGTGCAGTGCTATGAGTATAAATAAACATTTCATTAATACATTAAAAAAATAAGATTACAATAAATTACTAATAAATAGGTAAATATAAATTAGATCACAGTGAATAAAAATAGATATATAATAATAGAAATTCAGTATTTTCCGAATAATATTTGGACATATTTATAATATTATAATTTGACTGACTTTATTGGCCTTCTGAGCCTTGAGTTCCCTCACTGCCTGTCCCTGAGCGGTGAGCTGCTCGTACAGGTCCATCGCGCTCGACATCTTCACCTGTAACACACTGACCACAGATCAGACTCATACTGTAAATAACTTATGACGCTTCATAACGAGACTGACATATGCTCGCTGCCGCACGACAGTCTTTAAACACAGATCTGCAATCAGCGCTCACACGAGCAATAATTACACGTCCATCTCAGTATTAAATAGTAACGAAGAATAAATAAACGCACCTTTTTGAGTTATATGGTTTCATTCATTCCACTTGCATCAGACTCCCTGTGCCAGTGTCACACCGATCTCTGCTCTACCACAAGCATCCGCTCCAGGTAGTTCCGGTCGCATGTCTCACACGTCACTGTCAGCAAAAAATATTTTTATTAAAAGCGCTTTTAGTCATACTGTGTTTGACCCAGATAACGGAAATGAACACAACGTGAAATATATAAGATACGTATGTTATAAACAAAATTATTGTTTAGACTCTTATTTTGTCGCAGAAACAAACCGTTTCCTCTACAAATGCTTATCACCATCCATAGACATAAATGTCAATGATCACCATCACTCAGAGAAATAAGTGAAGTGAATCAATATCAAAATTTGGATTATACATGTGTCGTATAAACACACGATTTTAACCCCACAAACCAATGTAACGGTTAATCCAAATAAGACAGCTGACACTTTTAGTCGTAGTCTGTTTTACTCAGATAACGGAAAAGCTGTTCACTAAAACGAGGCTCTTATTTTGCCTGTAAATTTCTCACTCGCGCTTCCGGAGTTTCGCTACCTGATATTTCAAATTAAAAACACCGCACGACAAAAGCGAATATTAATCCTATTATCAAGAATAATTGAATGTCTGTATTATTATTCCAACGATTTAAACCGATACACAGATGCGTGTATTATGAAAGGGATTTGTCGGATCAATATTCGCTAACAGATGATGTCAGTTAACGTTACTCGTCGTGAGTTTTTGGACAATTTAGTGTATTCTGCTGCTTAATTTTTAATTATTAGAATACATTCAAGATACATTTGTCTTTTTACTTACTGTAATATCAATAAATATATATGTGTGTAATATTCATTATGTTTACACTAGTTTAACTCGTTTTATTGGTAAGATTTTATTTCTTTTAAAATCTATTTTTAGTTAATATATATCTATGTGTGTGTTATTATTGATATCGTTGTGGATGCAGACACATGCAGTGGTTTGTGAATGATCATCATGGCTTCACTGGTGGATTATGAGGATTCTGACAGTGATCCGGATCAAGATCTTCAGTCTGCTGCTCCTCGTCCTCACTTGGAGCTTTATAAAGATCAGTCCCCAATCATGAGCTCTTTTTTATCCTCATCATCATCATCATCATCAGTAGTAAGTGTGTCTGGCTGCAGGAAGAGAGCTCAGCCGCAGCCGGCCGTAGTCAGGCCGTATGTTCCTAAGAGGCAGCGAGTGTCTACGGCAGCGGCCCAGACCCCAGAGACACCTCACACACCTCACACACCTCCACCTGCCGGAGCTCGTCTGCTGTCCGAGGTCTCGGAGAGGGTCCGGCCGTTCCTGGCACTAAAGGCCAGTCGGGTCGAGCTGCCCAGACGAGTGCAGTGTCTCCTTCAGGCCCACCAGGGTCCAGTGAACACACTGCAGTGGAGTCCAGTGGATCATCTCAGTCACCTGCTGCTCTCCGCCTCCATGGACAACACCTGCAAGGTATGAATTACACAACACAAGCTGACACAACCTAACCTATCTCAACACAACCCAACCTAATGTAACCCAACAAAACCCAACCTAACTTAACCCAATCTAATCTAACCTAACCCAACCCAACCTAACCTAGCTTAACTTTAACCCAACAAAACCTAACCCAACAAAACCCAACCCAACCTAACCTAACTTAACCCAATCTAATCTAACCTAACCCAACAAAACCCAACCTAACCTAACTTAACCCAATCTAATCTAACCTAACCCAACAAAACCCAACCCAACCTAACCTAGCTTAACTTTAACCCAACAAAACCTAACCCAACAAAACCCAACCCAACCTAACCTAACTTAACCCAATCTAATCTAACCTAACCCAACAAAACCCAACCCAACCTAACCTAGCTTAACTTTAACCCAACAAAACCTAACCCAACCTAATCTTACTTAACCCAAAAATACCTAACTCAACCCAACGTAACTTAACCCAATCTAATCTAACCTAACCCAACAAAACCCAACCCAACCTAACTTAACCCAATCTAATCTAACCTAACCCAACAAAACCCAACCCAACCTAACGTAGCCTAACCTAAGCCAACAAAACATAACTCTACTCAACCTAACTCAACCCAACCAAACCCAATCTGACCCAATCAACTTAAACTAACTTAACCCAACAAAACCTATCCTAACCTAACTTAACTTTAACCCAACAAAACCCAACCTGAAGTTTCAAGGTTAGTCGCATGTACTTATGCATAATTTACAAGTAAAATATGTAACGAGGGAACTGTAAAATAAAGTGTCACTAAATCAGTGAAGCAACATCAGAATTTGGATGATATTAGTCACATAAACGCCTGATTGATCATCTAACCCTGTAAGGCCAATACTAGGAGAATCCAGTCAATCCTTCAAAAAGATCATCATTAAAACTCTGCATGATAATTATCCGCCTCGTTTATGCACTTTTTTATGCAGATTTTCAGAATGTATGAGGATCTGGGCATTTCCATCCAGCATTTTTATTCAATATCACAAATTCACATGAAGTGTGTGTATGTAAACACAGCTCGTGTTCAGGATCAGATGAGTGTGTGTATGACTGTCTTCCATGTATGTGTGTGTGTGTGTGTCTACCTGCGATGCGGCTCCATCACGGTCCGGTGATTATGTGTGTCGAGACCCATGAGGAGACACACACACTCACACACACACACCAACATGACATCATGACTTTTGCGTAAACATATATGCCACTTTCGCGCCAGGTGGCGTGTCATCTCTACGCATTTTGAGCTATCCGCGTGTATCCGCGTGTATGCGTGTATGTCTACGCCATTAACGTCCGCGTCATTCCGCGTGTCTGTACACGACGTCAAATGTCCAGTCATGAATGCCATTAACCCCAGTGACGGTCAGGTTTAGGGACGGGGTTGAGGTAAGTCACATATTTATATAACGTTAAGTCAACGGCGTTCATAAACACGCTGAAAGGCGATTATGCGTCTTGATAACACGCCAAAAATGGAAATACGAATTGGCGTGTCATACACACGCTACTTCATGAGATCAGTCTGCACTCACGCTCATGTCCTGAGAAAAGGTGAACTCACACACATGCAGACACACTGAACTGCTTTCTTCATGATCAACCGCTGAGATATTGGTGAGAAATGTTTCCTGTTCCCTGTGGAGCTAAACCCGTCCTGTTTCTGCTGGTGTATGGATCACAGTGTGTGTGTGTGTGTGTGTGTGTGTGTGTGTGTGTGTGTGTGTGTGTGTGTGTGGACCTCAGCCCGGTTCAGTCGGATCTGATTGTGAGGTGATGTTGATCACGGACAGCTTGTTCTGTCCACAGAGGATATGAGAGCCAGCGCTATCAGATGCTGTTTCGTGTGTGTGTGTGTGTGTGTGTGTGTGTGTGTGTGTGTGTGTGTGTGTGTGTGTGTGTGTGTGTGTGTTTAATAATGAAACACAGGACGTTCACTCTTCCTCTCACCGCCGGCTTTATCTGTAGGGATTCGGGATGATTCCTGTCAGTGCAATTCAATACTACAAAAAACACGGAAAGAATATAAACCTCTATTGCATCTTGTCCGAATGAAAGCCCATTTCACATAAGAAAAATAATCACGTTTCATCATTTTACTTTTGTCATAATTATGTATCATGTCATTATTTTTTTCCATAATTGTGCCAGTCCTAAATGTGACTTATAACTATGACTTGGTATGTCATGATTTACTTAAATGTCATTACTTTTCATGGCAATTTTGACCAAAAACTAATTATGTCTCAGCATGTCATATTTCAGAGTTTTAATGTAATAAAGTCAGATGTAACTGTTATTATGGCATATCACTTTTTATGCCATAAATATGATTCATAATTTCAGTTTATGTCATAATTAATATTTACCAAAGCATGATTTTTCCCCTTGTTTAGCAGAAATGTGATTCCATATGTAAGAAACTAAATGAATATAAAATATGTGAAATTATAGTTCGTCCGTTTCTGCCCCGGGTCACTGACACACATGAGTTTGTGTTAATAAATATCTTTAAAAGTAAACTGAGTCTTAAATTTCATAAATTGTCTTGTATTTCATATTTTATTCGTTGATGATTTTTACATTTTTTTACCTGACTAAAAAAAAAATAATTTTGGTTATTTTGGACCGGCACCAGAGGGTTAATAGAGTAACAGAGACACTGAGCTGATGTGTGTGTGTGTGTGTGTGTGTGTGTGTGTTTATAGGTGTGGGATGGTGTTGATGGGGGGCGGAGCTTACGCACTTACTCCACCCACAGGGGCGCGGTGCGTGATGCGTGTTGGCTGCCGTGTGGGCGTCGCCTCCTCTCGGGGTCGTTCGACGGCACGGCGGCGCTCACTGACGCGGAGACGGGTGAGTTCGCCGTTATCCTGCCGGACTGCAGTCATCCATTACACTGGATATTACCTGCTTCTGAAACTACATTAACATTTGATTGATTGATTGATTGATTGATTGACCCATTGATTGATTGATGGTGTCTCCTCAGGTCAGACAGTCGCTCAGATGGACAACGGTTTTAAGGTGACCTGCGTCGCCCCGCGACCTTCCGACCCCGACGTGTTCCTGAGTGGCGGCTTCAGTTCAGAGGTCAAAGCCTGGGACGCCCGCTGCCGTAAGGTAAGTCTGATCCCAAACCCTTCCCATGAGCCTCTGCTTTGCGCGTGTGGCTCAGGCGCTGTGTGCCGCAGGTGCTGCGCGTGTATAAAGCCGCGGTTCAGCAGACGCTGGACGTCCTGTTCCTGAGCGGCGGCCGCGAGTTCGTGAGCAGCACCGACGCCGTGAGCCGAGACTCGGCCGAGCGAACGCTCATCGCCTGGGACTTCCAGACCACCGCCAAACTCTCCAACCAGATATTCCACGTAAGATACACACACACTCACACACACACACTAGGGTGCGCTCGGGCTCTATGATTTACATCCAGGAATCCAGTCACACAAACTGAGTTTACTTTAGAACGCAGAACTTCACAGAATTAGTCATTTTTAATGAATGAATAAAAATCAGGTCAGTACACGTAAACCGAATTTTTAACACTATTTAAATATTACACCTGCATGTGTGTGTGTGTGTGTGTAATTCCACATTCTGTCAAACATGTGTGGGTGTGTCGTGTGTTTGCAGCCTCTGCATGAGGACATGAGCTTCAGCCCAGCAGCACTTCACCCTTTGAAGAAATTAAGAATTAAATTTAAAATTAAGTTAAATCATTTAAATGGAATCCAGAAAACTTGAAACGGAAAAAACAAAGAATTCAGTAAAACTGAATTTGAGGAAATAAAATAAACCGTATTTCATTAGGGCCCTAAACATGTCATTTTTGTCAAACTTTTAATAAAGTGTTGTTGAATTGTATGTTTAATTGTTTCAATTAATTAGACATTGTTTTTTATTACTAAAATTTAAGTCCAAAAATTTTAAATAAAATATAAGTTGTGAAAGAATAAACCGGATGTCTTAGGGCTCTAAAACACTACGTCCACACTCTTTTTCCTTTTTTTTCAAAAATATCTGAATTTTTTTTGTTTGTTATTGATGTTTGTGTTGTTGTTGTTTATTTTGACGTTGTTGTTTGTCGATGATGATGTTTATTTATATTGATGATGCTGTTGTTGTTGTTGTGGTGTTAGGAGCGCTACACCTGCCCGAGTCTGAGCGCTCACCCGCTGGACGCTAGCTTCATCGCTCAGACTAACGGCGGCTACATCGCGCTGTTCTCCGCCCAGAGGCCGTACCGCATGAACAAGAGACGCCGATACGAGGGTCATAAGGTCAGCGCCAAATCACGTCACATGATCACCCGCATACTCCTGTGACTGTAGGCTCTGGACAGAGAAAACACTGATTCCAGTTCACATCGATACGTTACAGCGACAAAAAGTTCTGTATTACGTCTGCGCACATATTGCATTACATATTGCATATGTTGCAGGTGGAGGGCTTCGCAGTGCATTGTGGGTTCTCTGCAGACGGAAGCGTGCTTGTCTCTGGCAGCTCCACAGGATCTGTTCACTTCTACGACTATCAGAGCTCACGGACCCTGAAGACGCTGGACGCTCATGAACACGCGTGTGTGTGTGCCGCGCTCCACCCCGTGCTACCCGCCGTCACGGCCACCTGTGATTGGACAGGAGAGATCAAGATATGGACCTGATCTTTCTTCTGCTCAAGGACATTCAATAATAATAAACAGATTTATACTTATGTGACACGGAACTTTTCCTTTCTTTCAATGCTTTCATTGTTTCAACATGAAGCTTTTCCTTATCAAACAGCAAAATCTGCGTTGAATCAACACAGAAATATATAGAAATATATCCTTGCATCACAACGCAATTATATTCATGTTTTAGAGATCACAGTACAACATCTTAAAGGAACTCATAGTTTTATATGATTTTTATTTCCATTACAGCTGGAAAACAGATCTTCTGTCTCGATGCGGTGTGTGTCCACTGTATGTTGATATCTGTTTACTTAATAACACGTTAAAATAATGAATTAACAATGAAAATTACTTCAATGGCATTTATTAATCTTAGTTCATCTCTAATTTACTCATCAGTTCACACTAATAAACGACATCAAAAGAAGTCCATCGTTCAGATTTATTTAGTGAAAATATGGAAATGTGTCTAAACCGTTTTCCTGTAATGGCGTCGATCATCATCGTGACGTAAGCAGACGAACACCTGGTCGATCGACAGCGCTGGTTATGGCTGCCACCGGCCCTTCTCTTCAGTCACCTGTCCCGGGAGATGTATCCACCGAATGTCCCTGTTTTCGAAAGGATACGTGAATAATGTAAGTTCAACTCACTACTTTGTCTCCACGTGAAGTACCGTATGCGCTCGTGTCTCTCGCTGTAGGGAGTAACGTTAGGGCGTGTGACGTAGCCTACCCAGGCGTCTGTGATGCGGCTACTAGGCCTACACATAGATCTCTATGGGCCTACAGAGTGTGCAAAACCTGTGCGGAGACGAAGAGGAGAGTGTGTTCACAAACACTTACAGGCCAGTAAAAAAAAAACTTTCAACATACTTTAATAATGACTGGATGAAAAATGACAAAATCCACATGACAAGCGACACACTTTATAAAAGTGGATAGATGTGGTATGGTAAATGCAAAAATAATATATATATATATATATTAGCAAATTACCAGATCTAAGCAATCAGGTAAGCTGAGGGAGATCCTCAAATATGAGAATACTTGTGATGTTTAATATAAAACTGGACTGTGCACAATCTTACTGCACAAAGGCCAACTTTATCTTTTGGTCTAATGTCCAATCAATGGACATCTTCACTTGCGGTCGGTCGGGTCATCGACATGTCCAGGTTTTTTATCAGACACAGGTTGTAACCCTAGGCTTCATCCATGAGGATGATCTTCTGGCTGTAACACTCACACTCACACACACACACACACACACACACACACACACACACACTCACACACACTCACATCAATGCCTTCGGCAGACACTCAGATCACAGTGAAGGTTTCGATATACTGGAGTCACAGCTTTTATCACTGTTTCTAAATAACAATATATTGCTTTCTCATTACAACGGACATTAAATCATTTCCCTGATGGATGTCGGTGTCCTCAGAGAAACATGTTTCCTAATACAGTTTTAACACTAGATTGTCCTAATATCCACTCCTGTGATCTCGGAAATTAACTAGACGTTGAGTATAATTTGGTAGTAAAGTGTTGCACATTTTAATGCTTTTTATCACGTAATTAGAAGATGCACAATTAAACTGTGTTGTTGTTTGTTACATAGTGATTATTAAACAGACATTTAGATCATAACTGTACTTGCTCTATGTTCAGGTAATCAGACACTACACACTTGCTTCTTACGCCCACTTGACATGTGTCATACAAGTACTCAAGTGGTCGAGTGTATATACTGTATTGGGACGGGTCTTTCCATCCAAGATCCTTTAATTAACAAAAGCCACTTCCTGAAATGACATCACCTTTGGGAAGTGACATCACTCAGCTGGGACATCAGCTACACACACACACACACACACACACACACACACACACACACACACACACACAGATGAGTAGCTGCAGTGCATTTGATGTTGGTTTGAGTCACTCATGTAAGTTTGCCATCAATCACTCACTGAACAATGAGTGAGCTCATCAGGAACTAAACCTGCTTTATCCTTTCATAGAAATATATCCATCCATCACTACACAATCATATTCACGTTTTAGAGATCACAGAACAACATCTTACAGGATCATATGGTGATCTTATTTCCATTACAGCTGGAAAACAGATCTTTCTAATACAGATCTCAATGCTGTTTTATGATGGACAGATGCACTTTTATGATGGACAGATGCACTTTTATGATGGATAGATGCGCTTTTATGATGGACAGATGCGCTTTTATGATGGACAGATGCACTTTTATGATGGACAGATGCACTTTTATGATGGACAGATGCGCTTTTATGATGGACAGATGCACTTTTATGATGGACAGATGCACTTTTATGATGGACAGATGCGCTTTTATGATGGACAGATGCACTTTTATGATGGACAGATGCGCTTTTATGATGGACAGATGCACTTTTATGATGGACAGATGCACTTTTATGATGGACAGATGCACTTTTATGGACTTCAAAATAGAAACGCCATTCACTGCTTCACTTAAAGCTTGTAAGAGCCAGGACATTTTTTATATAACTCCAATTGTATTCGTCTGAAAAAAGAATGTCATATACACCTATAATATCTTGAGGGAGAGTAAAGCATGGGCTAATTCTCATTTTTTGGAGAACTATCCCTTTAATAAACTGAAATCATAATTGGCCACACACTGATGTCTAGTTAAGCAGCGTTCCATACAGCTGTGCTCTGTTAAGACTGTCTTTACGACTGAGTCCCGTGTTTCCAAACTTTCGATGCTGTGGCGAGTTTTTCCGGGGATCCCTCTTGTAGTGCGGGGCGTCCCGTCTCTGGTCGAGAGACTCGTTGGAGCTGCTGGGACTTACGTCTGCGTAATCTCTCCGCAAAGCTCCTCCAGTCGTGCTCGGCTTGTCTTTGGAGAACCAGCTTGAGTCCTGAACTGAGCGGAACATCAAACCTTTCTTTAGAGCGTTCAGACTGATCTTCGGGTTCAGCGCAGGACTGGATCCGGCTGACGCAGGGAACCGCGGATCCGGTGCGTGTGCTTGGAAAGCGTGCTCTTCCTCTGGGAAGCTGCTGTAAAGCGGACCCAGTTTGATCTTAGCGGGACCGACTGCAAAGTTACGCTCTTGGAAACTGAAGGGTTCAGGACTGCAGAAGAAGGAGTTCACGTCTTCAACGCTCATCTGATGCCAGCTTCCCGTCGGGACGCTCCTATTCCCGCGGGAACCGTATCCGTGTGCCGGAGAACCTCCGTTCGGTGAGCCGTGAGAAACGTGTCTCGACTTAGGAAAACCCGGATGATCTTTTCCATACGAGGGGTTCTTTTGCTCATAGTCTCCGTCACGCCAGTCCGTGAACAGATTCTGCTGGGATGAGGACGATACGTGAGCCGGATCATCCAGCGCTGTGCTAAAGCTGGTGTGCCGGATGGAGGCCGGAAGAGATCCGAAAGGAAAAGCGTCTTCGTGTAAAGAGAAACTGTGAGGGAAACTCTGGTCTTCCGGGTTGCAGTCGGTGTGTCCTCGGATCCGGCGCTCGTGCCGACGCTCATCCGCGGGACAGTACAGCGCCGTGTCGCTGCAGGACAGGTCTGACGACTTATACGCCGCGTGACGCTGAGCTTTATCCGCGTTTGACGGGAACTCTTGAGGACTCGGGGAGCGCGTGACCGGACAGCTTCTCCCGGGCTCCGGTTTCTCCAGGACTCGGCCGATGACGGCGGTGGGAACGGCATCGGAGCCGGAGTGACGGAACGCTACGCTCTGCTTCTCCATGTGGGAACTGACTCGCTCCTGCAGATCCACGGGAAGCTGAAAACACACACAGAGACACCAATGAGAGAGACTTGAAGATGTGAGACCGTATGTGAAGAATGTACCATGTAATCACACTCGTACCTGTTTTCTACAGAGAAAGGGACCTGGTGATCGAAAATAGTTAAACATTTGCATTCTCTCACAAAACATTAGTTTTTTATCACAGAATTATTGCATTCCCCTGACAAACATTTGCGTTCTCTTGCAAACTATTGTGTTTTCTCATAAGACTATTTCGTTCTCTCGTAAAACGATTGCGTTTTCTCTCGTAAAATGGTTTATTTCTTTCGTAAAACCATTTCTTGTAAAACCATTTCGTTCTCTTGTGAAACAATTGCGTTCTTTGCGTTCTCTTGTGAAACGATTACATTCTCTCATAAATCTATTGCGTTTTTGTAAAACTATTGTTCTTTTTTATAAAACTATTGCGTTCGTTGGTAAAACGATTGTGTTCTTTGCGCTGATTGTATGATCACACCTGAGCTGCGATATGATGAATCCTCTGTGTCCATCTGAAGCTCTCTCTATCTCTCTTTCTCTCTCTCTGGGCCCTATTTTAACGATCTAAAACGCAACTTTGTGGGCGGGTCTCGGCGCTGTTGCTCTATTACCGGCGGGATAAATGACTCCTGCGGCCGACTCAAGTTTAAAAGGGGTTGGTCTGAAGTAGCTTCATCATTCATAGGTGTGGTTTGGGCATAACGAGTAACAAACCAATCAGAGCGTCATCCAACATGCCCTTTAAGAGCAGGTGCGCGTGTTGCATGACGGATTGTTATTATTATGGTGATTTTACCAGGTGAATTTCCCAGTCTTCGGATCTTGACGGTCAAACTAACTAATTTGTCAGATGTCCTTATATACATATGTGTCTCGCCACGATTGGGCAAACAGGTCTGATCCGTCATTACTACAATTAGCATGAAAAATTTTGGTAAATGTGTAAGCTAATTTCCAGCAGTGGCGGAATAGTTTTCTGGATCTGCAAAATGGGCTATATGCACGCATAAGTTCCGCATTTGACGCAAGGATGCTCGTCCATTTCCGGTTGTGGAGATTAAAGCGGAGGAAAACCGAGGAAAACGGGATTATGCCAGAGTCTTCAAAACGTACATACGTTTAGATGTAATTTTATATATAGTTATATTTATTTAATATAATTTTAAAAAGAAGCATAAACACAACGAGGGGTGTCTGTCTTATCTGTTTTTGTGACTAACGTTTCTTTAGTATAACCATGGAGTATAAAATTCAATATAAATTCTCGGTATTGTATTGGACTCTACGATCGGCGGAAGTTATCGAGCATCCTTAATCCTTCACCGGAAATACCGCCGTGCATAAAGCCCATTGCACTAGGGAATGTTTACGCCGAAACACGCCTCCTGTCTGTACCGACCCGCCCAGGGAGTGCGAGTTCATTCTCTAGTTTACCGACGTGCGTCTGTGGAGGGAAAAGCCTGCTTTGCGCGGGTGCAAAATAGGAATGAGACATGCGTCAGTGTATGAAGTCATTTGCGCCGGATGCAAGATAGAGCCCTATCTCTCTCTCTAGTCTCCATCTCTATCTCTATCTCTATCTCTCTCTCTCTCTCTATCTCTCCATCTCTATCTCTCTCTATCTCTATCTCTCTCTCTAGTCTCCATCTCTATCTCTATCTCTCTCTCTCTCTCTATCTCTCTCTATCTCTATCTCTCTCTCTATCTCTCCATCTCTCTGATTAGCTCATGAAGCGTTTCAGTAAACAGATTGTCAGCAATATTTCAGCACATTTCTCTTTCTGCCAAGATCAAAAGAAGCAAAGGAGCAGAGAGTTTATATTGAAATGAACCCGTCGCGCCTCCGGGAGGAAGAGTGTGTTTGAAACCTGTGACCGCAGGATGAGAGTGAAGAGGATTCGCTGCGCCTCTCGACTTTCTATAAGGTTGGGCTATTTTTAGGATCAGTTTTCCTCCGAGAAAGCTCATGTTTGGCCCCTATGAGGAAAACAGCTTATAAATCATAATAAGAGATGTTTTTTTTTTTTTTGTAAAATGCTGAAAGTGTTCTGTGATGGGTAGGTTTAGGATTAGGGTGTGTGTGTGTTTGTGTGAGCATGCGTGTGTGTGTACATGTTTTTCTATCCCGGTGGGGACTTAAACCTGAATGCACACACACTTACGGGGTCTCGTGTCACTGAGGGCCTAAATTGAGTCCCCATGGGTATACACACTTATAAATCATACAGAACTATTATCTTTGAAAATGTTAAAATGCAGAATGTAAGTTTAGGGGTAGGGTGTGTGTGTGTGAGTGTGTGTGTGCGTGTGTGTGTGTGTGTGTGTGTGTGTGTGTACCTCAGACAGTCTGTGTACTCTGTAAGGAGATTTCCCGCACTGGAGAAGTTGAGCCGCTAGATTACAGTCTTTCCTGTACAGATCCTGCAGAAAAACACAAACCAACAATACCAACATCAAACGTATTCATGTACGTACGTTATCCGCTCAGGTGTGTTACGTACGTTATCCGCTCAGGTGTGTTACGTAGGTGTGTGTTACGTATGTTATCCGCTCAGGTGTGTTACGTAGGTGTGTGTTACGTACGTTATCCGCTCAGGTGTGTTACGTACGTTATCCGCTCAGGTGTGTTACGTAGGTGTGTGTTACGTACGTTATCTGCTCAGGTGTGTTACGTAGGTGTGTGTTACGTACGTTATCTGCTCAGGTGTGTTACGTAGGTGTGTGTTACGTACGTTATCCGCTCAGGTGTGTTACGTAGGTGTGTGTTACGTACATTATCCGCTCAGGTGTGTTACGTAGGTGTGCGTTACATACGTTATCCGCTCAGGTGTGTTACGTAGGTGTGTGTTACGTATGTTATCCGCTCAGGTGTGTTACGTAGGTGTGTGTTACGTACGTTATCCGCTCAGGTGTGTTACGTAGGTGTGTGTTACGTATGTTATCCGCTCAGGTGTGTTACGTAGGTGTGTGTTACGTACATTATCCACTCAGGTGTGTTACGTAGGTGTGTGTTACGTACGTTATCCGCTCAGGTGTGTTACGTAGGTGTGCGTTACATACGTTATCCGCTCAGGTGTGTTACGTAGGTGTGTGTTACGTACGTTATCCGCTCAGGTGTGTTACGTAGGTGTGCGTTACATACGTTATCCGCTCAGGTGTGTTACGTAGGTGTGTGTTACGTACGTTATCCGCTCAGGTGTGTTACGTAGGTGTGTGTTACGTACGTTATCCGCTCAGGTGTGTTACGTAGGTGTGTGTTACGTACATTATCCGCTCAGGTGTGTTACGTAGGTGTGTGTTACGTACGTTATCCGCTCAGGTGTGTTACGTAGGTGTGTGTTACGTATGTTATCCGCTCAGGTGTGTTACATAGGTGTGTGTTACGTACGTTATCCGCTCAGGTGTGTTACGTAGGTGTGCGTTACGTACGTTATCCGCTCAGGTGTGTTACGTAGGTGTGTGTTACGTACATTATCCGCTCAGGTGTGTTACGTAGGTGTGCGTTACATACGTTATCCGCTCAGGTGTGTTACATAGGTGTGTGTTACGTACGTTATCCGCTCAGGTGTGTTACGTAGGTGTGTGTTACGTACGTTATCTGCTCAGGTGTGTTACGTAGGTGTGTGTTACGTACGTTATCCGCTCAGGTGTGTTACGTAGGTGTGTGTTACGTACGTTATCCGCTCAGGTGTGTTACGTAGGTGTGTGTTACGTACGTTATCCGCTCAGGTGTGTTACGTAGGTGTGTGTTACGTACGTTATCCGCTCAGGTGTGTTACGTAGGTGTGTGTTACGTACGTTATCCGCTCAGGTGTGTTACGTAGGTGTGCGTTACATACGTTATCCGCTCAGGTGTGTTACGTAGGTGTGCGTTACATACGTTATCCGCTCAGGTGTGTTACGTAGGTGTGTGTTACGTATGTTATCCGCTCAGGTGTGTTACGTAGGTGTGTGTTACGTATGTTATCCGCTCAGGTGTGTTACGTAGGTGTGTGTTACGTACATTATCCGCTCAGGTGTGTTACGTAGGTGTGTGTTACGTACGTTATCCGCTCAGGTGTGTTACGTAGGTGTGCGTTACATACGTTATCCGCTCAGGTGTGTTACGTAGGTGTGTGTTACGTACGTTATCCGCTCAGGTGTGTTACGTAGGTGTGCGTTACATACGTTATCCGCTCAGGTGTGTTACGTAGGTGTGTGTTACGTACGTTATCCGCTCAGGTGTGTTACGTAGGTGTGTGTTACGTACGTTATCTGCTCAGGTGTGTTACGTAGGTGTGTGTTACGTACGTTATCCGCTCAGGTGTGTTACGTAGGTGTGTGTTACGTACGTTATCCGCTCAGGTGTGTTACGTAGGTGTGTGTTACGTACGTTATCCGCTCAGGTGTGTTACGTAGGTGTGTGTTACGTACATTATCCGCTCAGGTGTGTTACGTAGGTGTGTGTTACGTACGTTATCCGCTCAGGTGTGTTACGTAGGTGTGCGTTACATACGTTATCCGCTCAGGTGTGTTACATAGGTGTGTGTTACGTACGTTATCCGCTCAGGTGTGTTACGTAGGTGTGTGTTACGTACGTTATCCGCTCAGGTGTGTTACGTAGGTGTGTGTTACGTACGTTATCCGCTCAGGTGTGTTACGTAGGTGTGTGTTACGTACGTTATCCGCTCAGGTGTGTTACGTAGGTGTGTGTTACGTACGTTATCCGCTCAGGTGTGTTACGTAGGTGTGTGTTACGTACGTTATCCGCTCAGGTGTGTTACGTAGGTGTGCGTTACATACGTTATCCGCTCAGGTGTGTGTTGCGTACGTTATCCGCTCAGGTGTGTTACGTAGGTGTGTGTTACGTACGTTATCCGCTCAGGTGTGTTACGTAGGTGTGTATTACGTACGTTATCCGCCCAGGTGTGTTCCGTAGGTGTGCGTTACATACGTTATCCGCTCAGGTGTGTTACGTAGGTGTGTGTTACATACGTTATCCGCTCAGGTGTGTTACGTAGGTGTGTGTTACGTACGTTATCCGCTCAGGTGTGTTACGTAGGTGTGTGTTACGTACGTTATCCGCCCAGGTGTGTTCCGTAGGTGTGCGTTACATACGTTATCCGCTCAGGTGTGTTACGTAGGTGTGCGTTACATACGTTATCCGCTCAGGTGTGTGTTGCGTACGTTATCCGCTCAGGTGTGTTACGTAGGTGTGTGTTACGTACGTTATCCGCTCAGGTGTGTTACGTAGGTGTGCGTTACATACGTTATCCGCTCAGGTGTGTTACGTAGGTGTGCGTTACATACGTTATCCGCTCAGGTGTGTTACGTACGTTATCCGCTCAGGTGTGTTACGTAGGTGTGTGTTACGTACGTTATCCGCTCAGGTGTGTTACGTACGTTATCCGCTCAGGTGTGTTACGTACGTTATCCGCTCAGGTGTGTTACGTAGGTGTGTGTTACGTACGTTATCCGCTCAGGTGTGTTACGTAGGTGTGCGTTACATACGTTATCCGCTCAGGTGTGTTACGTAGGTGTGTGTTACGTACATTATCCGCTCAGGTGTGTTACGTAGGTGTGTGTTACGTACGTTATCCGCTCAGGTGTGTTACGTAGGTGTGCGTTACATACGTTATCCGCTCAGGTGTGTTACGTAGGTGTGTGTTACGTACGTTATCCGCTCAGGTGTGTTACGTAGGTGTGTGTTACGTACGTTATCTGCTCAGGTGTGTTACGTAGGTGTGTGTTACGTACGTTATCCGCTCAGGTGTGTTACGTAGGTGTGTGTTACGTACGTTATCCGCTCAGGTGTGTTACGTAGGTGTGTGTTACGTACGTTATCCGCTCAGGTGTGTTACGTAGGTGTGCGTTACATACGTTATCCGCTCAGGTGTGTTACGTAGGTGTGTGTTACGTACATTATCCGCTCAGGTGTGTTACGTAGGTGTGTGTTACGTACGTTATCCGCTCAGGTGTGTTACGTAGGTGTGCGTTACATACGTTATCCGCTCAGGTGTGTTACGTAGGTGTGTGTTACGTACGTTATCCGCTCAGGTGTGTTACGTAGGTGTGCGTTACATACGTTATCCGCTCAGGTGTGTTACGTAGGTGTGTGTTACGTACATTATCCGCTCAGGTGTGTTACGTAGGTGTGCGTTACATACGTTATCCGCTCAGGTGTGTTACGTAGGTGTGTGTTACGTACGTTATCCGCTCAGGTGTGTTACGTAGGTGTGTGTTACGTACGTTATCCGCTCAGGTGTGTTACGTAGGTGTGTGTTACGTACGTTATCCGCTCAGGTGTGTTACGTAGGTGTGTGTTACGTACGTTATCCGCTCAGGTGTGTTACGTAGGTGTGTGTTACGTACGTTATCCGCTCAGGTGTGTTACGTAGGTGTGCGTTACATACGTTATCCGCTCAGGTGTGTTACGTAGGTGTGTGTTACGTACATTATCCGCTCAGGTGTGTTACGTAGGTGTGTGTTACGTACGTTATCCGCTCAGGTGTGTTACGTAGGTGTGCGTTACATACGTTATCCGCTCAGGTGTGTTACATAGGTGTGTGTTACGTACGTTATCCGCTCAGGTGTGTTACGTAGGTGTGTGTTACGTACGTTATCTGCTCAGGTGTGTTACGTAGGTGTGTGTTACGTACGTTATCCGCTCAGGTGTGTTACGTAGGTGTGTGTTACGTACGTTATCCGCTCAGGTGTGTTACGTAGGTGTGTGTTACGTACGTTATCCGCTCGGGTGTGTTACGTAGGTGTGCGTTACATACGTTATCCGCTCAGGTGTGTTACGTAGGTGTGTGTTACGTACGTTATCCGCTCAGGTGTGTTACGTAGGTGTGTGTTACGTACGTTATCCGCTCAGGTGTGTTACGTAGGTGTGCGTTACATACGTTATCCGCTCAGGTGTGTTACGTAGGTGTGTGTTACGTACGTTATCCGCTCAGGTGTGTTACGTAGGTGTGCGTTACATACGTTATCCGCTCAGGTGTGTGTTGCGTACGTTATCCGCTCAGGTGTGTTACGTAGGTGTGTGTTACGTACGTTATCCGCTCAGGTGTGTTACGTAGGTGTGTGTTACGTACGTTATCCGCCCAGGTGTGTTCCGTAGGTGTGCGTTACATACGTTATCCGCTCAGGTGTGTTACGTAGGTGTGTGTTACATACGTTATCCGCTCAGGTGTGTTACGTAGGTGTGTGTTACGTACGTTATCCGCTCAGGTGTGTTACGTAGGTGTGTGTTACGTACGTTATCCGCCCAGGTGTGTTCCGTAGGTGTGCGTTACATACGTTATCCGCTCAGGTGTGTTACGTAGGTGTGCGTTACATACGTTATCCGCTCAGGTGTGTGTTGCGTACGTTATCCGCTCAGGTGTGTTACGTAGGTGTGTGTTACATACGTTATCCGCTCAGGTGTGTTACGTAGGTGTGTGTTACGTACGTTATCCGCTCAGGTGTGTTACGTAGGTGTGTGTTACGTACGTTATCCGCTCAGGTGTGTTACGTAGGTGTGCGTTACATACGTTATCCGCTCAGGTGTGTTACGTAGGTGTGTGTTACGTACGTTATCCGCTCAGGTGTGTTACGTAGGTGTGTGTTACGTACGTTATCCGCTCAGGTGTGTTACGTAGGTGTGTGTTACGTACGTTATCTGCTCAGGTGTGTTACGTAGGTGTGTGTTACGTACGTTATCCGCTCAGGTGTGTTACGTAGGTGTGTGTTACGTACGTTATCCGCTCAGGTGTGTTACGTAGGTGTGTGTTACGTACGTTATCCGCTCAGGTGTGTTACGTAGGTGTGCGTTACATACGTTATCCGCTCAGGTGTGTTACGTAGGTGTGTGTTACGTACGTTATCCGCTCAGGTGTGTTACGTAGGTGTGTGTTACGTACGTTATCCGCTCAGGTGTGTTACGTAGGTGTGCGTTACATACGTTATCCGCTCAGGTGTGTTACGTAGGTGTGTGTTACGTACGTTATCCGCTCAGGTGTGTTACGTAGGTGTGCGTTACATACGTTATCCGCTCAGGTGTGTGTTGCGTACGTTATCCGCTCAGGTGTGTTACGTAGGTGTGTGTTACGTACGTTATCTGCTCAGGTGTGTTACGTAGGTGTGTGTTACGTACGTTATCCGCTCAGGTGTGTTACGTAGGTGTGTGTTACGTACGTTATCCGCTCAGGTGTGTTACGTAGGTGTGTGTTACGTACGTTATCCGCTCAGGTGTGTTACGTAGGTGTGTGTTACGTATGTTATCCGCTCAGGTGTGTTACATAGGTGTGTGTTACGTACATTATCCGATCAGGTGTGTTACGTAGGTGTGTGTTACGTATGTTATCCGCTCAGGTGTGTTACATAGGTGTGTGTTACGTACATTATCCGCTCAGGTGTGTTACGTAGGTGTGTGTTACGTACGTTATCCGCTCAGGTGTGTTATGTAGGTGTGTGTTACGTACATTATCCGCTCAGGTGTGTTACGTAGGTGTGCGTTACATACGTTATCCGCTCAGGTGTGTTACGTAGGTGTGTGTTACGTACGTTATCCGCTCAGGTGTGTTACGTAGGTGTGTGTTACGTACGTTATCCGCTCAGGTGTGTTACGTAGGTGTGCGTTACATACGTTATCCACTCAGGTGTGTTGCGTAGGTGTGTGTTACGTATGTTATCCGCTCAGGTGTGTTACGTAGGTGTGTGTTACGTACGTTATCCGCTCAGGTGTGTTACGTAGGTGTGTGTTACGTACGTTATCCGCTCAGGTGTGTTACGTAGGTGTGTGTTACGTACGTTATCCGCTCAGGTGTGTTACGTAGGTGTGTGTTGCGTACGTTATCCGCTCAGGTGTGTTACGTAGGTGTGTGTTACGTACGTTATCCGCTCAGGTGTGTTACGTAGGTGTGTGTTACGTATGTTATCCGCTCAGGTGTCTTACGTAGGTGTGTGTTACGTATGTTATCCGCTCAGGTGTGTTACGTAGGTGTGTGTTGCGTACGTTATCCGCTCAGGTGTGTTACGTAGGTGTGCGTTACATACGTTATCCGCTCAGGTGTGTTACGTAGGTGTGCGTTACGTACGTTATCCGCTCAGGTGTGTTACGTAGGTGTGTGTTGCGTACGTTATCCGCTCAGGTGTGTTACGTAGGTGTGCGTTACATACGTTATCCGCTCAGGTGTGTTATGTAGGTGTGTGTTACGTACGTTATCCGCTCAGGTGTGTTACGTAGGTGTGTGTTACGTATGTTATCCGCTCAGGTGTGTTACGTAGGTGTGTGTTACGTATGTTATCCGCTCAGGTGTGTTACGTAGGTGTGTGTTGCGTACGTTATCCGCTCAGGTGTGTTACGTAGGTGTGCGTTACATACGTTATCCGCTCAGGTGTGTTACGTAGGTGTGCGTTACATACGTTATCCGCTCAGGTGTGTTACGTAGGTGTGCGTTACATACGTTATCCGCTCAGGTGTGTTACGTAGGTGTGTGTTGCGTACGTTATCCGCTCAGGTGTGTTACGTAGGTGTGCGTTACATACGTTATCCGCTCAGGTGTGTTATGTAGGTGTGTGTTACATACGTTATCCGCTCGCAGCTTCTGGATGGAGATCTGGGCCTCCATCAGGTGTTTCTTCAGCTCCATGATCTCTCGACTCAGAGATCTCTTCTCCTCTTCGTAACGCTGAGTCTGAAACACACACACACAGCTGCTGTAAAACACCGAGTCATTCATCAGCAGTTTCATGAACACAGAATATTAAATTTATTTATTTATTTATTTTTTATATAGCGCTTTTCACAATACAGATTGTATCAAAGCAGCTTCACAGTGATAACATGAAAGTAGCACAACACAGATCAATAATATTGCTAAACACTAAATATCCCCAACTGAGCAAGCCCAAAGCAAGCCAAAAGCAAGGCGACAGTGGCAAGGAACCAAAACTCCATCAGATTGGATGGAGAAAAAACGTTGGGAGAACCCAGGCTCAGTCGGGGGCCAGTCCTCCTCTGGCTTACATTCATATTGTTTACATATAAATATTAAATATAAATATTGTTTATGTATAAAACGGCGCCATAACTTATCGCAGGCGTTGAGTCGTCTCTTTACACATATTTGTACATTTATTTGTACAGCGCTTTTCACAACACACATCATTTCAAAGCAGCTTTACACATTAGTTTACAGTGATCTGTGTTATATCTGTCGGAGTTATGCATGAGTCAGAAATGTACATATACAAAATTACAGTTAGTGAAAAAGGTATTAATTTAAACAATGTAATAATTTGATGCAGAAAAAATGAGCTAATTGAAGTGATGGATATCAGACGTTATCAGTGTTCAGTAGACCACAGAGCTCATGTTAAATCTGCGTATCAATTAGACGAGTTTCAAAATTTCGATTTTATACAAAAGTGTGTGTGAGAGTAAAAGAGTGTGTGTGTGTGTGTGTGTGTGTGAGAGAGAGTGTGTGAGTCTTGGGTTGAGTCTCAAGTCCCGCGTGAGCCAATTATTTATAAACTGAAAGGCTGAAAGTATCAGACGCTCATTTCTTCTGGAGGCTGAGCGTGTGTGTGTGTGTGTGTGTGTGTGTGTGTGTGTGTGTGTTGCTCAGACTGTGGAGTGAATGGAGACGTGTGTGTGAGACTCTGTCACCGGATCAAACTGAAGTTTAACAGTGACGCTGCCGGCCTCTGGACTCTCACTTGTGTTTTCACTGAGAAACTGAGAGAAACGAGGACACAAAACGGCACATTCAGGAAAAACACTGAACAACATCATTAGATTCAGCAGCAGGAGCGTCAACATCAAATTAAACATTTATAAATCAAGATGCATTTACTGGAGATGCAAAAAGACTGAAGAAAAGTTAGTGAAGTGAGTTAATGATTGAACTAAGAACAAATATCTGCCAGTGGGATCAGCAAAAATAAAGTCTTATATCTAAGATATCTTTGGCAGATATCTGTTCTGCAAAACAAGACTTAAAAGTTAATTTACTAGTTAGATGAAAGGTAATCTGATTACGTTACTTGTGTGTGTGTGTGTGTGTGTGTGTGTGTGTGTGTGTGTGTGGTGTTGAGTGAATCTCTGCAAGGACTGAAACACATGAGCAATCGTGGCCTGAAGCGAGCAGTTCCTCTAATCTGAGCTGAAACACAAAATCATTATTTTTTGCATCAAGTTAATGTTTCGATTCTGTAAATGGCTTGAAACTTTCATCAGATTTAAGATGAAGCGCTTTGATGGCAGGACCGTCTCTGATGGTGTAATGGCTCTGAGAGTGAGGATCTCGTGTGGTGATCGATCTCCTGCTGCTCCGTCTGCCTTTTATCTCCTTAATTTCTCCTGTTAAACTGAGCTTGAACACATCCGGCACATGTTGCTCGCTGAGCGAGACGTCGAGAGAAGCGTCCTACAGCGCTCGCTTGTGTCTACCAAGAGGTGCTGCGTTTATGGTAAAGCAGGCAATCAGAAACATGCTAGTTTTATTCGAACGATCAAGCAATGATGAGACGACCAAAAGAATATTTAAGTCATTCGAGTGTTTGTCATTTTGGATTTTTTAAAAATAATTTGGTTTTAAAGATGATATATATTATGCCCATATCAAATTTCAGCTCAAATTACCAGATTTGTCAAATTTTCCTCTTTTCGGGTGTGAACAAAAACTTGTGTGTTCCTTTAAATGCAAATGATCTTTAGCTCCGCCTCTGTTCAGAAGAGGGCGGAGCCTTTACACAAGCTTCAGAGACTCAACACCGGCCGATCTCAGTTGACTTGAGAACAGTTTCAGGTGTCGCTGGATCTTCTCCAGTGCGTTAGAACTGCTCTCCGAACCCAATGGCGTCGGTGTGTGTGTGTGTGTGTGTGTGTGTGTGTGTGTGTGTGTGTGTGTGAGAACGTGCAGATTAAGGGCTGGGAATATTATAATAAGATCCTCTTCATATTTTTTGACATGCTCTCAGAGAAAGGCTCATGTTTTCTGTGTGGGTAGAAGCGCCGGACCCGATCACAGCAGATTTCATGATATGTCCCCTTTAAATCAATCAGATCAGGATCTCTTACCGTTCTGTGTATTTTCTCCTCCATGTCCTGGTTTATTCTCTGTAGTGCCGCATAGCTGCTCTGAATCCTGCAGGAGAGATGATGAAGATGAAGATGAAGACACTCTCTGTCATGAGTTTACAGTGGAAGTTATTACAGATATTCTTCTCCAGGCCTTGAGCTTTAAGACTTGGTCAAATTAAGACTCTTGTGTGTGTGGTTCATGTGGACTGGCTGTTAGTTTCAGATCAGTACGTGTGTCGACTGTAAATGCACTATTTACTTCTGGACAGGTTCCAGATCAGCTCGTTCGTTCAGTGAGCGCCTTCATGTTGTGCTTCTGACCTGCGCAGTTTCTCAGTGAATTTGTCCAGCTCTTCTTGTGCTCGCCGAAGCTCCGTCTCCAGAAACTCACGCGTCGTCTTAAACTCGTTCTCCAGCAGATGCAGTTTGTGTGTGGTGATGCCAAGACGCCTGCGCAGATCTTCCTTCTGCTCCTGCACTGAACTGCACACACACACACACAGAGAGAGAGAGAGAGTCAGACAGACAGAGAGACAGATCTCTCTCATTCATGTCCAGTGTCGGAGGGAATGCATTACTTATGTAATCAGATTACTTTTTTCAAGTAATTGACAAAGTAATGCAAGAGTACTTTTATTGACAACTTTTAGTTTTTTAAAACTTTAGAAGTTTTTCCTTTGAGTTTTCTGTGAACAGACGGCACCATTGTCACTATCCACATAATCAATGAAAACAACTAAAAATGTTAAGCAAACCAACAAAAAAAATGTATATATACTTTGTCAAGTCAAGTCACCTTCAAGTCATTGTCCAGCTTAACTGTTTTAAGTAAGTATAGGAAATCATTATTTTATTGTTAGCTTGTAAACGCGTTCTGGCTGCTCATTTGCTCGGCAGCAGTGTTTGGAGGCCTGAGAACGCAAACTTAGAATCAGGTTTCATAGACTTTATTCAGAGCAGCGCCATGACAGGTATGAAAGTGAGGCTGTGAGGGATAGACTTACCGTGTTTCCAATGGCATCCGCAGTAAAAAGCTGAATAAAGCGGCTAGATTACTTACAATTTTCCACAGCTTACATTGTCGGGAGTTTTTAGTCAACTGACATTTCTTGGAAAGATATTTTTCCAGTGTTTCATGAGCAGAACAATCCGAAAACACATTAAATAACAGTACAGCCCATTGAAGAGATGCATGTCTATCCCTCACAGCCTCGCTTTCATTCTCATTAAAAATCAAAGATGGCGCTGCCGTGAACAAGGCGTATAGTGCAGGTTTTAGAGAACGAGTTTTGAAAGCTATACCGTTCTCATCTCTGTCTAAACTTCAAAACCGTGAATCTGTGGAACATAATCTGATATTACGTGTTTAGTCTATCGGCATGTGTGTTTGAATGA
Organism: Pimephales promelas; assembly: GCF_016745375.1. The sequence continues at coordinate 7,685,361 of NW_024121155.1, forward strand.
CCCGAGCTCATCCTCTCTCCGTCCGCCCTGCACCTCCTCAGTCCTCCTCTCTAATGGAGTTCAATAACTTTATTTTTGACTGGCAGAATTTGGTCTCTGTGTTCTTTATGTCGCTTCCCTAGAGCCAAAATGGGGGCTCGTCCGGGATGGTTGGTAAAAAGCTTTTTTTCCTTTGATACGTTGGGACTGAGCTTTTGTACTTCCCTTTTAATTCAGATCTTTTGGTGAATGCAGTGGATTGAGTATTTCTGAATGTATGCATGAGTTTCCCCGGTTATGTAGGGTGAGAGTCACAGCTGGGTTTGAATATTCAATCCTTTCATCGGTTCACTCTTTGATATTTCTCCTTTTTTATTTTCGTGGTTATTCTGTGTGGAGAGAGACGTGTTCTCTGTCGGGGGGCGCAGTTCATTGATCATAAGCCCACCCGGTCCTCCTCAGGAGATTCAGGAGTTAGGAGACACTAGAAGGATCCGGCTGGTCTCGTGTGTTAGTGGGTTTGGGCTCTGCAATTACGCACACTTTTTGGTACACTGAAAAGTTAGGAAAAGTTACATGATTTTACATTGCTTTAACTCATCAAAATAAGCAATTTTCAACTTTTTTAATACGCTATACAACATTCAACTCATTTTTTAAGTCAGTTTAATGTAATTGATTGTACTTAAAAATTTAAGGCAGCAACTTTTGTTTATAGTGGAAAAAAGGGAATATTTAGGTGAGTTGATAAATACAAAACTTAATGAATAAGTTAGGTGAGTTCAACTTTTCTGTGTTTATTTAGTGTCTTGGCAGTTTTTGTGTGAAGCTCCTTTGCGGACTTTAATGTTTGCCTTGAGTTTCGTGATTACTGAGTTGCATTATAAGTATTAGCTTGTCTGGGGTGAGTAATCTTCTGTGTTTGTAGTCTGTTGGGTTTCTAGCTCTACGTCTGTGTTATAAAAGAGCATTTGTTGTTGCTCGTCATGTTAGCGGTGTGCTATATGGAGCCGTTGTGTCGGCTGCACGTTTGTGTACGGTTCAGTGGAAGCTACTCTTTTTCTGTTTTGTGCTGTTTATTGTCTGCATTTGCTGCTCAAGAAACATTTCTGATTATTATCAATGTTGAAAACAGTTCTGCTTCATATTTGTGATGGAAACCGTGATCCACTAACTTTCAAAAGTTTTGGGTTTGAGAAAACAATAATTTTATTCACCAAAAACGCATTAAATTGATCAAAACATTGAAGACATTTATAATGTTGTTACAAAAGGTTCTGTTTTAAATTGTTGTTGTTTTTTTACTTTCTATCCACTAAAGAATCCTTAAAAATAAATGCATCACAGTTTCCTCAATAATCAGTTTTCAACACTGATAATAATCATAAATGTTTCTCAAGCATCAAACCCAGATGATTTACACTGGAGTAATATTTCATTGTTTTACTGTATTTTCAAATGAATTCAGCTTTGATCACAGGAATAAAGTACCTCATGCTCACTCAGCAAACACAGTCTTAGATCAAAAGCACTCAACGTGATTTATTCATGCACTTGTGGAACATCCATATGCATGAGATATTAAAGTTATACTTTAATGACTGAAAATCATAAAATGAAAGAAAAACAATAATAATTGATTCGTGTCACATGACTGCTTGTTTCGTAGTTATATCATTCAACTGTATGCGAAAGCTAAATATATATATATATATATATATATATATAACCAAAGTATTTAACGTTAGTAGTTAACTTTAACCCGGTTAACGTTCGGTTCAGCTTCTCTCAAAGTTATGAACACACGTTATCCTCCAGTAACATTAACAGAACGTTCTCTCAAAGCTCTCTGCTCTTTAATAATGTTCTCTAAACGCACAAAAACATTGTTTATACATCTTTCATGAAGCGTTTAAAAAAACTTTTAGTTGGACGTATGTTTAACACTCAAAAGTATTTTTTATAATTTAATGACAATATTAGTTAAATGTTCTTAATTTATTTATTTTTTTATCTGGGAGCCCAAATGTCAGTCCCTGTGCCTTTAATGTTCCCTGCGATCCGGATCAGGAAATGATGTCACTGATGTCTGGCTGATGTCTGATGGGTTTGAGTAGCGATCGATCCTAACAGGATCAGATGATGATGAGTGCAGATGACATTCAGATGAAGAGTGATGGATCTCTCTCTCTCTCTCCACTCTTACCTTCTCTTCTGAGGTTTACCAGCATTTCTCTGAGCTTTCACCGCAGTTTTCCCAATATAAACCTTTTTCATGGTTTCTTAGTGTGTTTGTGAGTGTTTCCTGCAGAATCACAAGCACACACACACAGACGGATGGACGAACGAGTCAACAATAATCAGCACATAATTATGCAGTATCCCAACAACACACACACACACAAGCTGTTTAACTAAACCGGAGGATTGCATTACAGAACTATTGTGAGCGTCAATATTTGTTTAAAACCATTCGCTTCTCAACAGCAAACAGAGACAGCAGCTCAAGATCCGCTGTAATCATTAAAGCGTAAAATAGATTTTTGCTCCTTGAAATGAAATAAAATTAAAAATAAACTTTTCATGACATCTCAAGTAAAGCTTGTCAACAGAAGCTCTGGCAGCTTTAGTGACACAAAACAAGCATCTGTCACGTGACTACTGAGACACCACACACACACACACACACACACACACGCACAAACACACACACACACACACACACACGCATAAACACACTTACTAACACACACACTTACACTCACAGACAAACACTTACACTCACTACATACACACACACACACTTGCTGACACACACATACTGACACATATTCACACATACTCACACTCATTACTCATACACACTGATGGTTCTTCAGTTGTTGTAATAACTCTAAAGGAATATATGAGTGTGTATCTGGAGCTGTGTGTGTTTGTTCAGTCGGACTGTGTGTGTATCAGTCGCTTCTTTCTGTGCAGCAGAATATCAAATGAACATGTTCCCAGTGCAGAGAAACAGTAGAGACGAGTGTGTGACGAGTGTCTCCCACTGCAGATATTTGTTCAGTGTGAGAAAATCATCATTAATGAGAGATTATCATGAACACAAGATCCGTTTTCATTCCATGCATTTAAATATGTTTTTGTGTTTGTGTGATTTTGTGGTAGTTAAACACATTCGGGCTCCCGTGAACCGCTGCAGTTAAACCGGAGCCCAAAGGAGGCGCTCTTCTGTCAGTGACCAATCTCTTTAAAGCTCATCTTTTTTCATACTCTGCATTAAACGGATTATCCAGAAGAAGTAAAAAAGTGTGTGAGTGATTGGGTGAGTGAGTGAGTGAGTGATTTTATTGAGATCGTGAGTGAGTGAATGATTGTGTGAGTGATTGACTGTGTGAGTGATTGTGTGAGTGTGTGATTGAGTAACAGTGAGTGACTCAGTGTGTGTGTGTGTGTGTGTGTGAGTGAGTGATTGACTGTGTGAGTGTGTTTAATTGTGAGTGAAATACTTCTGCAAATGTACTCACAAAAACAGTAAACAGTAAAGTGAGTAAAAGGGAAAGTAAATCATCATGTTTCTCATTTAGAGCTCAAGAATCTCCATTAAATGATCAGCATTTTCTGGTCATATTAAAGCACTGTTATAGTAATATCAATAATCTATCATCATCTATCATTCTACAATAGTTTTCTAGATACAGTTGCAGTGAAATATTAGACTCAGAGAATCTCAAACACGAGCGACTCACACACATTAAAACATGCAGCTCTTCACGCGAGTTACTCACCGTCTGTAAAGCTTGCGTTTCATGATCAAATACTGTAAGCTCGATATACACGTCAACACACACACAGCACGAGACAAACCTTAGCTAAACACACGTCAACACACACACACACATGCAGCACGAGACGAGCCTGAGCTACACACGTCCGTCCACAGTCTCCACACACACACACACACACAGCGTGAGATGAGTCTGAGCTACACACACACAGGAGGAGGAAGACACAGAAGAGAAGAAGAGCATCTTTACCTGCTGCCACCATCGTCTTCATCAGAGTCCTGGAGGAACAGAGGGAAAACACTGACGGTTACTCGTGACTGACAGCTGTCATCAACACGTCACACAAACCCCATTCATCACTGCTCTCAGTCAGTAAACAATCACTGCTCGTTTGTTTAGGGAGATACTGAGTGAGCTTACGCACGCCAATTACACACACTTACACCGATTAAACACACGCACACCAATAACACACACCCAATAACACGCACTCACACCAATAACACCAACACTCACATTCACACCAATAACACACACACACACACATGTTTTTCCTGCAGAACATCTTCATAACCAAGACTGTCATATGGCAATGATCCAATATTGACTAACACTGAATATCATCACAGCTGAAGCCCATTATTCCCACTCTGTCACACTGTTTTCTCAATCCATTTATTTCTGAGCGACACACACTGTTATCCAGACCGTCTCAAAACTCCCCGCCTCAGATCACACCGATCCTTCTCCTCAGACACAGTTGCTATGGCAGTGACTCCAGTTGTCCTGTTGCTCCAGAACTACACAGCCTTTATGACTGACATTTTCACTTTAATGCAAAACAGACCAAATGAATTATTAATACGGCTGCTGTTCCCCGGCAGATGAGAGAAGTGTGTCCAGGCAGTGGCGTGAATAATACGAACCGCTGATGTATTTTTAATAAATTCTGTCATAGAGCAGCGATGGGCTCGATTACTCCTGTGATCTCAAAATAATGTTTGATAAGAGCCTTGCATATTGTTTTAAAGGACGGTATATTTTATACAGCAAGTAACTTGCATTTGGTGACTTCCCAGCTAACAGGAAACTTTCTCAGAACTTTAGTTGAATGTTCATATAATATTTTCAAATGTTTCAGAACATTCAGAGAACTTTCAGAAATAACGTTATCATAATTTCATTGGGAACATTAACAAAAACCCTCTTAAAAATCCTCAGAAAAAATCCAAACCAGTTCCTTCAGAAAGTAAACAATTTAAGTCAGTCAAAGCGCTTTTAACAATATAAATGTTTCACAGCAGCTTTACAGTGATATCAGGAGATTACAGTAACAGAGTGTTTAGGCAGATCTAGAATAAAGTTATTGTCCAGATAAAGTTAGTTTTGATTGATTGACTTCCGTTGTAATGATCGTTAGTTATTAACTTTGGATCCGCTTACACGACACCTTTCAACTGAAAACATAAAACTTTTAATGCGTTCTGGCCGTTCATTTGCACGACAACGGTGTTTGGTGGCTCGAGAACGTAAACTTTGAAATATGTTCCAAGATAAACATACAGAAATCAACAACTTCATTAAATATTCAAAAAACAAGCTAGAACACGACACATCTGACTCTCACAGTCGTAATGTGGATGTTTGTGCGGAGCCACTGAACAGAAAGCCCTGATTCAGGGTTTATGTGTGGATTTCTCCGAGACTCACCGGGTTGTTGCCCGCAGAGGGTCTGGGAAGCGAGGTGGAGCGGTATGGTGGTCGCGGCGCCCCGTCTGAACGCTTTGAAACTGGACACTGGCGTCTGTGAGAAGATTCACCGCTCATAGGTAAAGTTCTGTTCTCCACGTCTCTTGGATGTGTTGAGCTCACTTCATCTTCCCTCCTCACTTGGTCGATGTCAGTCTCTAGGTAGGTCCTTCCCAATGTTCCCGATCCCTCTTGAGTCCTTCTCAGGATCTTGCTGGCGTCCAGAATCTTGCAGCTCGGCATGCACTTGGCCCACTTGTGCACGGAACCATCCCTGGAATCACAGACAGAATCCCTACTAGAAGCAAACCAAGGGCTGCAGGGGGGAGAACTGGAAACTGGAGTTTGATTTAAACATTGGAGAGATGAACTGACAAGCGGCTCCTTCTGATGGACATGCGCTCCGAAGGCTTGCAGACACTCGGGCTTCAGCACCCGGCATGTCACCTCGTTCAGAAACTGAGAAAACTTTAGCTTCTCTTCGATCTTCTGCTCTAAGTGTGTAGAGGCCGCAGAAGCAGTAGAGGACCCCGAATCCCTGCGGACTAACGCCACCTGCTCCTCTCCCTCCTGGCTCTCCGATCCCGGGCAGCTGTCGGAGTTCTGGTAGCCGGTCTCAGAATCGCTCGTACCTCCTGGTTGGCTCGCCGATTTTGCACGCACCCGAAAAACCTCCTCGCTGTGCTGTTTAATGGAGCTGCGCAGGAGACAGGTGGCACCGGAGCTCCAACTGTTGGTGTCCCAGCTGTCGTCCTCACTGGAGCTGCGCAGACTGGGACTGGAGCTGCGCAAACTGGGACTGGAGCTGCGCAAACTGGGACTGGAGCTGCACAGACTCAGACTGGAGCCCTGCAGGACCGAGGATGTCGGAAAGCTCTTGAGGCTGCTCACTGAACCCTTTAGGCTTGGCAAGGATCCTTGCAGGCTGGAGATCGAGCTCTTCGTTGAGGTGAAACCATGCAGGGTGGGTGAGGAAAGGCTCGACAGACAGCGAGGCACCGGCTCTTCATTTAAATCGCATCCGGAGAACACGGGACAAGAGGCTGTGGATGAACAGGATCCGCGCTCCTCCCTGACGGACGCCGTCTTGGGCCTCGGCTGCCTCTTCAGGGTGGACGCCGTCCCATTGACCGTTACCCCTCTTCCCGTTTTCGATGAACCGTTTTGCATTTTCGAGTTTTGAGTGCACGGGAAACTGTTGCATGATGATCTGGGCTAGCCAGATTTTGCCGGCTCTCACGCCCAGCGTCTCCCTCACACCGTCGCCCTACATGCAATTACTGACACACTTTCTCAAACTTCTCCCGGATCTGCAAGGACAAACGCGTACAGACTTCAATACATACTGATTATTAGGTGAATAAAGGCGATAACACAATCTTTTCTGGCATACGCATAGCGAACAATCCCTCCGTATGTGTCCTGTTGATAAAGTCTAACAGGAATCCTGGTCAACTTTCCAGGTCAGTTGCTCTTTAGAGCAGGACATTGATCATGATGCCACATGATGGACGGGATGTGGGGCAGAACTTGTGTTCCATAAATCAATTTTTCATTGAAGTTTACAAAGGCAGACTAAAGCTGGCTCTGTGTGGTCAGGATTGCTGGTCCATGATGGAGATTATGGCTTCATTACGTATGTAGTTTAACGGAGCATCAGAGCCGAGTGTGGTTGAAGAGATGAAGACGATGTGAGGTGAAGATGTAAACTGCAGTATCTATTCAGTGTCAACTAGAGACTAACTAAAAGCAATGAGATAGCTGGCGTTGAAAAGGTTCGAACAGACAGAAAACTGTGGGCACGTTTCATTATCGAAACGGCATATTGGAGCCTTTTGACTTTTCATTGTATGTACAAAAACAAAATACTGAGACATTTTGCGCAAAAGAAAAAGCCATTCGTGTTTGGAACGGCGAGTAAATGATCAGTTCTGGGTGAACGATCCCAATAATGTGGTCCATTCAATCTCTGATTTAAAGAAAGTTTTGTGCTGTATCGACTAGCAAGCTTTTGAATCAGTGATGAAGGCTGAAACTAAGAAACCTCTAGGACACAAAACACATTTTGCTGTCTCTTGGGTCAAGCCTATGGAATCACATACATTTAACAGACAATTGAATGGAACATTGTTTAGAATGAGCGATGACTGAACCATTGACTGGCAGATTCATCAATACACACATCAATATACCCTTAAGGTCAAGGTCAAGGTCAAGGTAAACTTTATTATCCCACAAGGGGAAATTCATGTAGTCATTACGCGCTGTTATCACAAACAAACCTTCTAAAAACAAAACATTAAAAAAGAAACACAAAAGGTAATAACAATACTGTGGATTTGACAATCACAATCCAACATTTAAAGCTAAAACTATAACAACTTGCGATGTACTTGATCATTATACAATCTGATTGATGTAGGTACAAATGATTTATTGTACCTCTCTGTTCTAATTCTCTGTTGTATAATTCTACCAGTTGACCTATTACTTCTCATAAATTTATAATGAAGAGGGTGAGCAGGATCCTTGAGGATCTGATCAGTTTTTTTTAAGATAAGTTCATTATACAGTTCAGCTACCGACACCTGGTCAATTCCAATGATCCTGCTGGCCATCTTAATCATGCGCTGCAGTTTCCCTTGATCTTTAACATGCATGTTACCAAACACACAGATAAGGCCAAAGGACAGAACAGACAGAACCTTAAGCAACATGCTGAGCAGCAAACACACACACACTCACACACACTCTCTCTCTCTCTCTCACACACACTCACACACACTCTCTCTCTCTCACACACACACACACTCACGCACACAGTCTCTGTCTCTCTCTCTCACACACACACACACACTGAACATCGTGCTGAGGAAGATCTCAGATGTCGTGGGTCGTTGCGTGGACAGAATCAGCACTGATCAGGCCAAACAAACCTCTGTAGACTCTGAACATTCATATTATGCTGTTTTTCCATATTTTACATTTTATTAAAATTTGATCTTATTTTGAATAAGTTATCTGAGAAGATATTTGGCAGACATTGAATACATGACTTATCATTTATATTTATATATGTTGACCTGCCACACGACCGTAGAAATCAGTTATCGTCCAACAGGTTAGATGAGCGTGTGACGGCTCGGCTTCAGTTCAGCACGTCCTCCTTCTGGTTCCTCTCTTCCCTGTGTAAATATCATCCGAAAAGTTAAAGGATCTTGAGCCGAATTGAATCTTGAGGGAAATTTCCTCTGTTGTGAGAGTCCATCATTAATATCAACGGAGCGCAACCCTCCTGTGAGAGAGACCGTAGATCATCGCTGGTGTTTATGCTTTATGATCAATAACTGTCTGAAAGAAGCCGATGAAGAGATTCTGAAGCATGAGCAATAATCATCTGCGTGTTACTGTACTGCGGAGAAAAGAGTTTCAATCTGTGCCCGTCTATCAAAAATATGTTCTGTGTAAATCTCAAGTATGAATGATTTGTGTCGTCTGAATACCGCATCTACATTTATGCATTTGGCATTTATGCTTTTTTTCAAAGAAACTTACATTACATTCTAGTTATACAGTATGCATTTTTTCAGTTCAATGCATTCATTTAAATGCAATTCCCTGGGAATCTAACCCATGATCCTGATTAACTCGAGTCTCACGCCACTAAAATCATCAAATAGACCTTCTGGAAAACGTACAACTATATTGCATTAATGAATGCAGACAACTTTAGTGTGTGTGTGTGTTTGGGAGTGTGTGTGAGACAATATGTGTGTGTGTGTGTGTTGTGTGTGCGAATGGATGTTGTAATGAATGCAGCCAACTTCTTTTTGGGATAACGTTATAGATGAGTTTAATGGAGGTTCTGTGAACTTTAACTGGACATCAGATTCTGGTCTGACCTTTGAGATCAGATGTCGGGAGTGTGGACTGAAGCAGAATGCTCATCAGTGTTTGATTTCTTTCAGTTCTCATTTTAGTTTCAACAACGACGATTCCCACGAGAGCCAATGAAGCGTGTGCGTTCTGCTCCGCCTCTTTTCCTTATATGGCGCTGAATGGAAGCCGTTCGGCAGAGACTCGCTCCTCGCACTCAGCTTCATTACGGCTTACGTCATCATCACGCCTTTATAGATGATGTACAGTATTATCCAGTGTTCTCATTTCCTGTACACAATGTAATGCTTTATTTTTAATAATTGAAGATTCAGTCATATCTGATTATCATATCTCAGTGCAGGAGTTCTGCGAGAGATACTCGTTCAGATACACATATTCACATCTATAATTGTAAAACAATGTTCCTTTATGAGATAGTGGATTTAATTATCTATTACATATCGGTGTGTGTGTGTGAGTGTGTGTGAAACTGAAAATAGATCAGGAGAATGTGTTGGTTCCCCCTGTTACCATGACAACCACTGGCTGCATATGTATTGAAACGGGCTCATATCCACCAGGACCCAATTATTTTTCAGAGGTACGACACAATAGAGACGCACTGATACACACATCTATAGTGGATCACCACATCTGAGAAACAATATGAGATGTGCGGATAGATCCCAATGGGTTTTGATGTATATGAAAAACATGAAGAGTTTTCAGCACCTACTGGTGAACTCACACACACACACACACACACACACACAGAATCAGACAGGGTTGAGCAGCGCTGTTGAATGTCGATCAGTATAATCAAACTTTTAGTATTTGATGCTTTGAGTGATTAATCATCACAGTTTACCTGGAAATCATCTGCGATTGAACACATCTTAAAGCGTCTTGATTTGGGGATTTTGATCTCCGTGTGTATACACACACTCTTCCTCTGTGTGTGTGATTATATGCTCTAATCCATCATCAGAATCTCATCACTCATTATAAATACTTTAAAATCACCTGAATCACTTATAAACAGTGGAGATGCAGGGATCAGTGTGTGTGTGTGTGTGTGTGAGTGTGTGTGAGTGTGTGTGAGTGTGTGTGAGTGTGTTCAGAGCTTCACAGACAGACTGATGGGAATGAGATGCAGGGATCAGTGTGTGTGTGTGTGTGTGTGTGTGTGTGTGTGTGTGTGTGTGTGTGTGTGAATACTGATGGTCCAGAGGATCTTCCTCATCTCTGTCTCTCATTAGTGTTTCTTACCCCGATGTCTTCTCAGTCCTTCTGTCCGGCTCACGGTCTGGCTGATAATAATGATATTACAGTATCTCTGCGTATGATAAACAGTGCCAGCATAAAGAAGAGCTGGTCTGACGTGCGCTGATGATCTGCTCATGATTTACGGTTCGGCTCTTTATTGTCCCAGAGGGAAATCAGTCTTGGCCTCAACGCTACAGCCACTGCGTCATAAAACCAGTAAAACTGACAAAATAACACAAAACAATAACACCATAAATTAGAGAAAGGAACAAAAGGATTGTGTGTTGGACATGGGTGTTTGAGCGATGGGGTTTATATCATTGTGCGCTTATGGTAAAAAATGAGCTGGTAACTCCAGGAAATGTAAGAAATATAAACCAAACTTGTGCATCAAATCTCAGCTGTGATGATGTTAACTGTTGACACACACAGTAAAGCCACAGAAATAAATATACACTATCCAGCAAAACTCTCGCCTGCTTGACTGTTGATATCGTGGGAAAAAAACGAATCGGTTTCCTGACGTACCCTCGGTTCTCTCTAGATGAGGGAACGAGTATCGCGTAAGTTAGCTTACTCTGTGGGAAAGATTCGTCTTCTCGGGATATTGAAGCCAAAAAATTATCCTTCATTTTGTATTCATTGTGGAGCGGGCATCCTAGCGTGCTAAGAGGAGCACTGAACGGCGTGTTCCCCTGACTGTGGTAACAGAGATATAGGAGGGAAAGCATACAGCGGCTGGGCAAGGATCGGGTCCTTGTTCTTTCAAAAGAACTGTGGGCAGCGAGAGGTCGACTTCCGCCATATTAACTGGACTGTGTGGAGTGCACGGATAAGAGAACTATATTATCATAAAGCTGGAATCTTCTAAATTCAAAATTAAATTCCTTCATAATGATTTTCTGTTCATGCTTCGAGTAATAAAGCTGTTGAATATAAAAGCTTTGCAGTTTTAAAGATCAGAGATAAATGGAGATTTTGTTTCCTAAAAGAAAGAAGTGATTCTGAACTGAAGCGAGTCGTCAGTAACTCAGTCTCACTTCCTGCTGTAGGTTTATAACTCATTAGCATAATGCCAGCCTGTGCTCCTGATTGGCTGAGCAGCGTCTCTTAGCTCCGCCCTCAAACCCTAGTGTATCTGAGACTGGGAGAGTCGGGCTCGTGTTGTTGGTGTCCAGAAGACGCTGTTCTCCACTTTGATGAGATTGAGACGGTGAAACTACTGTTCGTATCACTGTGATCAAGAGCTGAGATTCAGATCTGACCAATCAGAGCAGAGCAGCTCTCAGAGAGGCGGGGCTTAGAGAGACACTGAGAGGAAAGAGGTGCAGATTATGAGGACATTAGTGTGTTAAATGTGTGTGTCAACATTAGGCTTTATGATGGCATACATTATATTGTGATGTTCTGTAAAGCTGCTGAATCAATGTGTATTGAGGAAAACAATATATAAATAAATTTGACTTGATGTTCAATGAATTGTTAAGAGACGTGCAAGGCTGATTATAACAGGACACACACACCGTCCTCACAGCAGATCAGACTCATCGAGGGACACAGATATCATCTTCCTCTTCCTCTTCCTGCTTTGTGCATCGTTCCCATGGCAACGTGACCGGGAGAGAGAGCCGCAGGTTCTGCCCTCGTTCTGTCGCTTTTGTTGGCAAATCCTGATGCTTCATTACAATCCTGGAAACACACACACACACACACACTCACGTCTCGCATGATGAATGAGAGCGAGCTTATAAAATTAGGTAGGCCATCACGGCAGCTGCGCGCGCACACACACACGCGCACACACACACACACATTCTGAAGTGACTCCACAGGAAGCTCCTCGGGAAGGGAAAGAAATCAATACCTTTATAGTCCAGAAATCAATGAATCAGCCCGAGGGTCTGAATAACAGATGCTAACACACACTCCACAGGAATCAGCAGCAGATTCAGACCACTCACACACACACACACACACACACACACACACACACACACACAGTGTGAACAGGCTTCACTACACTTCTCTCCTGTAAAGGTCACGCAGATCTGAGAAGAACAGCTCAGTCACACCAGCGTTCATCACACACACCAGTGTTTATTACACACCAGTGTTTATTACACACCAGCGTTCATCACACACACCAGTGTTTAACTCTCGTCTTTCATCTTTCTGCATTTCTGCTCGGATTCACCGAAGCTTCTGATCTTCCTGAGTGATGTAAGACTCCGGTAACTTCATCATCCTCACAAGTCGATGTGACCGAGATCCTCACTAACTCCAAAAACAGAGAAAACACCATCAGATTTTCATTTAGGGAGAATTGGGACATGTCACTTATTCACAAAAACAGCTCCTACTTTGCGTTTCTCCTCCGCTCTCGTCTCGATCTCGTCTCCTTCAGGCTTTTTAAAAGGATGCATTTTAAAAGCGTCTCTTAAATGCATGAATGTAAATGTTATTAAAAGGGCAAAACCAGTGATGCACTTTCGAAAGTAGTACACACAGTAACATTACACACTATAACTTTATACACACTATAACATACACATTATTAAAGCTGAAAGCAGCGATGAAAAGGCCCTCGCACTCGTGCTAATGCCACCCGGTGGCTTTAGGAAGACAGAGCACAGCACAGTGGACAATGTGCTTTTAATTACGTAAATTTAGGTGGAGTATGTCAAAGTCAGTTAAAAATGTCCTTTATAATGGGGATAATAGCATGCGTTATTACTCAGACAAGTGTTGCTAACGTGTTTAGAACTCAATGAAATATTTAAAATGTTGGTAGTAGTACATCACACTGTTAAATATGTCACTTCTTGTGACCAGCAGGTGGCGCTGTGACTGTAACTGAATATGAGCATGGACATGTGTTCAGGACAGAGCTCTTATCAAACGCGTGAAGTTTGGAGCAGATTGGACATTGTTTCCCTGAGTTACAGCAACTTCCTGTTTCATGGCGAAACATCTAAATTTGTCAGGCCGCCGAGGACACGACCTTCAACGAAAACTCAAGATCTTCGCAATTTAACGTCGCAAAGGCCTTACGATTACACTCACCAAATTTGAAGATGATCGGATTGAAACTGTAGGAGGAGTTTGTTAAAGTACGTGGGCTGAAAATGGCAGAAAATGGCAGAAAAATCAGAGAGGAAGATCAAAATGGCTGACTTCCTGTTGTGTTTTGGGGTACGCTCCAGGAGACTTTTTTGTAGGTCTTGGGTCATTACATGCATGAACCTGTTAAAACATCACTTCCTGTTACCAGCAGGCCATTATCTCTAAAATCGTCGTCAAGTACGGATATTTGAAGACGTATTTCATCCAGCTTTTGGCATTTGATTAGGTCTGAGAACGGTGATTTGTGGTTTGATTCTCTGGGTTTCTTGTCTTGATGTAATTTTATGTGTCTGTGTGTTATTTGTTGCCTGTGGACAGCACTTTGGTCAATTTTAATGGTTTTGAAAGTGCTTTAAATATAAATTGAGTTGAGTTGAGTAAACATGTCACTTCCTGTGGCCAGTTGGTGGCGCTACTACTATAAATGAATATTCTCATGTAGTTGTGTTCAGGCCATGACTATTATCAAACATGTGAGGTTTGAGGCAGATTTTAAATTTTCACATTGAATCCTATTTGTTCTTCTTCCAGCCCAGCTGTTGAGCGTGTAGTTCTCTCCATTATAAAGAGATTAGTGATGTTAATTATACTGGTTTAATTAAAGTGAATCAATGAGGCTCATCCAACTAATATTAAATTGCACTTGAGGTCAAACCTCTTTTCATTGAGTCATGCATTTGATTTTTTAATACAAGCATTTTCAGGAGCTCTATGATATCTAAACTGAAGATTTGTGCGATAATAACTAATGACCTGCCAGTCCAGCCGCAGCTGTTATTACTGTAAATATACAGCATGAATCAGACGTTTATGGCCGAGTCCATTAAAGTGTCTCAAATGAATCGACCTCTTTGTATTTCATGTAACGGTTGTACTGTATATATATCATTAACTCTGCAGGAATGAGGCCATCTGCTCGTCTCACTGCTTATTGTGTTTGGTTTATAAATATAGCGCATTAAACATCATTAAGTCCGCCTGTCCTGCTGAGTTATAATTACTCCAGAAGATGAAGCAGGAGAGAGCCGAGTGTTCACCTTCAGATCTCTCGACACCGTTGTTCATTTATTCATTTTCCCTGTTCCCGCTGTAATCAATCATCGCTGAGTGACGGACGCTTGTCCACGGCCTCCCGCTGAGCCGAGAGACTCTCGGGACGGACGACGTCTCAAATGAGATCAAAGTGGCGCAGATCAATGCCAGATCCCTGTAAATGATAATTGAAAAGCTCATATTTCATAGCAGCCGCTGTGCTGGTTATAAAACACTCAAATGAAGTTGGAAGGATTGCTTTTCTGACAAGATTGAATTGGGGCTTTTATTTACAATCCCCCTGTGGTTTCACCCTCATGTACAAATCACAGCCTGTTTTTCCAGCTAGTTTATCAATGTTTACATCCAGATCGGATCAGCACATCACTAAGAAAAGACATCAAACTCATTTCACAGTTCCTTTGGTGAAATTCAACAATTTAGAGGCCAAAACAACATTTAAAGGGCCTAAATTCTCATAAACAAAAATTCTCTCCACTATATCCAAAAATAGCATATATGAAGAGTTAGTGTGGTTCTCTCGGCGGGGTTCTTTAGGTTCTTTATTGGCATCGATGGTTCCATGAAGAATCTTTAACATCCACAGCATCTTTCCACTGCACTAAAGGCTCTTTATAACGGAAGAAGGTTCTTTAGATTAGTTTAGATCTGTGGTGTTTGTGTGTGCAGTTGGAGGTGTTTGATGGGTGGAGTTTACATCTGTGGTGTTTATGTGTGCAGTTGGAGGTGTTTGATTGGTGGAGTTTAGATCTGTGGTGTTTATGTGTGCAGTTGGAGGTGTTTGATGGGTGGAGTTTAGATCTGTGGTGTTTGTGTGTGCAGTTGGAGGTGTTTGATGGGTGGAGTTTAGATCTGTGGTGTTTGTGTGTGCAGTTGGAGGTGTTTGATGGGTGGAGTTTAGATCTGTGGTGTTTATGTGTGCAGTTGGAGGTGTTTGATGGGTGGAGTTTAGATCTGTGGTGTTTGTGTGTGCAGTTGGAGGTGTTTGATGGGTGGAGTTTAGATCTGTGGTGTTTATGTGTGCAGTTGGAGGTGTTTGATTGGTGGAGTTTAGATCTGTGGTGTTTGTGTGTGCAGTTGGAGGTGTTTGATGGGTGGAGTTTAGATCTGTGGTGTTTATGTGTGCAGTTGGAGGTGTTTGATGGGTGGAGTTTAGATCTGTGGTGTTTGTGTGTGCAGTTGGAGGTGTTTGATGGGTGGAGTTTAGATCTGTGGTGTTTGTGTGTGCAGTTGGAGGTGTTTGATGGGTGGAGTTTAGTGTCTGACTGAAGCAGCTGCTGCTCGCGGATTCATCGATCAAACTGGACTTTCTCAGAGGAGTTTCTTCATTTCCACAGTGTCTGTTTTCTTGAAAGATTATGGATAGTTTACGGATAAGTAAGTTTGTATGATGATGATGATGATGTGAATGCGATTATTAACGGAAGCTCGAGTCCCGGGAGGATGAATGTATTTCTCCGGCTCGGATTCTCATCTCTGCTGCTCTTCTGCGCGCCCGTTTCTTCTCAAGGTGAATTATAGAAATATAGATCTTAATATCTTCGTAACGTCGCTCTTAATTGACTGACTAACTGACGCGCATAATCAGATCTGTTGCATTTCTACAGCTGTCAGTCAAACTTCGTGTGTTGGAGTGCGCGTGAGACGCGATGCGTGACTCCGGACAGATGATTGCTTATTCGTCAGTAATGTGTGTGTGCGTGTGTGTGTGTGTGTGTTCAGGTCCAGATTGTGCTGCTGGATGTAATGGACAGCACGGGTTCTGTGAGTCTGGAGAATGCAGGTGAGTGTTGAAAACGTCATTAACCTTTTTTAGAAATAAATGAAATGTATAGAGATGCTGTCAGTGTGTGTGTGTGTGTGTGTGTGAGAGAGAGAGAGAGAGAGAGAGAGAGAGAGAGAGAGACTTGCATTGAATTGTCCAGACGCTCATATACAGTCAAACCACAAATTATTCAGACACCACCAGATATAATTTTTGATATTTTTCTACTACGGTGTGCAGGACACTTCATTTATGTAAGTGAGGAGAGCAAAATAATTACATATTACAGAGACATATTACACACAATAACTCTTCATACAGTGACATTAATAAACTGACTCCTCCACTGTGAGCTGATGATGTTCTGCTGAAGTGTGTTTTCTGCTCTTTTTACACACACACTGAACAACATTCGCATTGCTTGGTCACTGGTTGAGCTAAACTGGTATTCTCTAATTGTGTCGTTCAATTGATCAGCTGACAGATATTCAACATAATTCATGTGTGAGAGTCCAACAGAAGGACAAAACCAGTCACATATCAAACACTGAGTTCTGCTCACATTTATCACCATTTACTCAACTATAGCCCATACACTGATGATGGGAGGAGTGCTGAGTGTGTGTGTGTGTGTGTGTGTGTGTGTGTGTGTGTGTGTGTGTGTGTGTGTGTGTGTGTGTGTGTGTGTGTGACTGTACATCATGGATACTTTTAAAACCAGTTAAAGGTCAGTGATGGACTCAGGTGTGTGTGTGTGTGTGTGTGTGTGTGTGTGTGTGTGTGTGTGTGTGTGTAAAAGCAGATGTGTGTGTTTTTGTGTAAAGGCAGGTGTGTGTGTGATTTTCAGGTGTGTGTCCGGCTGGCGCGGGCCGGCGTGTGATCAGTGTGTTCCTCCGCTCGGGTGTGTGTACGGGACCTGTGAGGAACCAGGCCAGTGCATCTGTGAGCGCGGCTGGACGGGAGCGCGCTGCGACCGAGGTCTGAAACACACACACTCTTCCAGATCCAACACCTGAACAATCTCAGATCAACACGTGTGCTGGACAAGCAAATCTCTTCAAATATATATATATATATATATACAGTATATTAACGTTTATTTGTCCAGCCCTTTCCACAACACACATCGTTTCTAAACATCTTTACAGAAAGTGCACGAGTCCACATTACACTGTACAGAGATCAGTCATCAGACGACACGCACTTATGCATTTCAGAAATATACATAAACAAAATCACAGTTACCTAAAAATGTATTCATTTAAACAGTGTAATAATTTAAGGCAGAGATGATGAGCTCACTGAAGTGATGGATACTTGTTTGATAACAGATGATTATGACATTTAGAGAAGTGTTGATTCAGAGTCAGCCTCATCTGAAGTCAAAGTCAATATTATAATTATGTTTATGCTTAAAGTAAGTAATATTTTTTCTTGTTTTAAGCATAAAATCAATAACTTTTCATAATATCTTCAGTCATTTTGCTTCTCCAGTAAATGTATCTTGATTTAAGAATGTTTAGATATTTGATATTATGTCAGATGATATGCTCTACAAACGTTTGGCTGATATTCTCATCAAGTTATTAAGTTGTTCCAAGTTTTGCTTGAAACAATCCACTGTTTCGTTCTTTTAAACATTGTGTGAACGAAATTGTTGAATGTTTTCTAAATGTTATGAAACTAGTATTTAAAAAAGTTAGACGAACGTCCAACTGAAACATAAATGATGTTTAAATTACCCAGCAAGCAATTCTGCGTTTAAAAAACTAATATCCGTCCACACACAGCACAGCCCGAGGATCTGCACTAGCCATCAATCAGATAACAAAGAAATGAAACCAAACACCTTGTACATGTTGACTTTGCTTACATGATGGAATATCGCACATTTTGCGAGTTATTTTGGCCAAAACAACATTTTTATTATTTTGTGTAGAAGTGTGTGACTCACCGCCGGACTACACCGGGTCTGTAGTTCACCGAGTCGGAGAAATGACGGAGATTGCTAGCTGGGAACATTTTGTGTGAATATTTTGAGAACATTAATAAAGACCAAATCATTGTCCAGCACAGCTTCAGTGTGTGTGTGTGTGTGTGTGTTTTCCTCTCAGACGTGCGGCCGTGTTCAGCGAAGCCCTGCTCGGGGAACTCCAGCTGTGTGTCGATGGAGGCCGGAGGACACGCGTGTGTGTGTGCTGGAGACGGGTAACACTGACCACTGTTTGCTCTGTTTAACGTGTGTGTGTGTGTGTGTGTGAGCGAAAAGCATGTTTACTCGTCCACAGAAATATTCCTTGTGATATTCGCGAGCAGACCTGCTGAGATTATCCAGCGCTGGCATTAATCAGTGTTCGCATCGATCCATCTTATTTGACCTTTACAAAGAAATCAAGAGCAATCCATCAAGTGTGCAACCGCTGGCTAACAAATACAGTCGTCACAAAAACTCCTTAAAGGCTTAGGTCACCCAAAAATGAAAATTCTGTCAGTGTTTACTCACCCTCATGTTGTTCCAAACCTCCATGTGTTTATTTGTTCTGCTGAACACCAAGGAAGATATTTGGAAGAATGTTTTAATCAAACAGATCTCAATCCCCATTGACTACCGTAGTGGGTGAGTACATGAGGGTGAGTAAATACTGACAGAATTTTCATTTTTGAGTGAACTAACCCTTTAACATGTCTGAGCTTCACTGCATTAGATGCGTAATATAAAGTTATGTTTATTTCTACTGTGCTTTATGAGGTTCAGATCGATGCAAAGCCGCTTCAGTAATAAACACAATCAAAGATGGAAACTTCATTAAATATGAAACTCTACAGAAGACGATACCTGTTGATGATGGATAGGGCCTATAGCTGGGCTGGGTGGAGTCATTATTCAGATCAGGTTTTGTTCGCATCTCAGTTCGCTCAAATCAACAATATTAATGAATATTAAGTGTCTTTCAAATGCCAAATAAACAAGCTCAAACTCTGCCAGGTGACAGAAACACAATCACATGATTAGATACTGTGATGTATAATGGAGTGAGTGGTGCTGCTGAAGCTAAAATAATGATGATGATGCGTGTGAAAATGGCGTGTGACAGGCATATGATGATGCGTGTGATGATGCGTGTGATGATGCGTGTGACAGGTGTGTGATGCGTGTGACGGAGGTATCTGATGACGCATGTGACAGGTGTGTGATGCGTGTGATGATGCGTGTGATGATGCGTGTCCTGTGGTCCGCAGCTCCCGCTGTCATAACGGAGGGTCGTGCTCCGGCAGCCGTTGCCTGTGTCCTGCTGGGTTCACCGGCGCGTTCTGTGAGATCCCGCTGGACGTCTGCGAGCCCAGTCCGTGCCTGAACGGAGGCCGGTGTGTTAGCGGGACCCGCTGCTCCTGTCTGCCGAGATTCACCGGCCCGTCCTGTGAACTTCACGTCAAGAAGCTGAAGCTGAAGGCCCGAGGTAAAGCTCAGCACTTCTCGGCTCCGGCGGTCCACAAGCTCCTCCGGCCGGTCCCGGTGTCCCGTCCGCTGGTGACCCGCAGCCAGATCCTCTGCTTCGCCGTTCTGGGTCTGCTCACCTGTCTGGTGGTGCTGGTGACCACGGGCCTGATCTTCTTCCCTCGCTGCGAGGTGTGGGTCGCCAACCGCAGGTACAGACGGCTGGTTCAGGAGAACCAGAGGAACCTCCTCCAACACGCGCCCGTCAACATCATCCTGCCGGAGCAGATGCGGCTCAGTCCCCACGGGCCGCGCTACACCTCCATACGGCACACCGCTGACCCTGATCTCTGATCAGATCACAGGCTTTTGTCTGATGCACACGTGCAAATATACAAACATGATCATGTGAGGCTGACATTCGAAAGCCATCTGTCTTTTATAAACACACATTAGATTCTATTACCTTATACATTATTGTACTTTTTTCTACTCTCTTAATTAATGTACTGGTAAATGTATTATTTACTTATTCATTCATTTTTAGTCATTTTTAAAACAAATCTCAATTTTATTAATGCATTTTTATCTAATTTATTTGCTTATTGTTTATTGGATTTATTTATTACTCATATATATTTTCATTTTTAAACTCTCATTACGCTCATGTTTTCATGCACATATTTTAATGTGAACAGATGATTAATGTAGCACCAAATAAACCAGTATTTATTGATGTAGACTTCTAATACGCATTCTCAAGTGATGATTATACTCGTGTTATGTCTTGTTAATATGGTTTTGCATTTTAGTTTTTAAAAAATGAAAAGAATGACCTTTGGGAAATCTCGTGGTTGATTGTGTTGTCAGAAATCATCATTTGTTTTCCTCCTGAAATGTAGATGTTCTGTGACGGACGGTGTTTGCCGCCATCTAGCGGTGACCGCAGCTCAAGCGCTTTCCCTCCTCGTCATGCATCACGTGACGCGGCTGTGATAATGGCGGTAATTCTGCGTTTGTCCAGCAGGGGGTGGGCGATACAAACACGAGCTCTCCTGCTGTTCTCAGCTAAATTAATTAACAGTTGATTTGATGGATCGTTGCTTCTAAAGTTCCTGATTCCAGCACTCATATTGCTTGTATTGTGTTTGCTGTAGATTTACAGCAGTGTTCTGTGTATGCCACAGGGGAAATACGTGCCTTGGTAAGCCACAATCGAGTCAAGATAAAAAGTTTTTAAAAAGTCGAAATTGCGATGTTTTCTGTCATAATCTTGGCTTATTCATAATCTTATTCATCCTTAAATTAAGCCAATTGGTATAATTTTACTGGAGAAGCTGAATAACTATAGAAATCGTCAAAATTAAATGAGCGTATGCTAAAAACAAGTACAAATAGGCTTAGTAATGTTGTATTATCCTGCGATTGGGACACAGCCCGGGGACCGAGGACACATGCTGATGTGGTTCAAAGTGCTGTAAAAGTCTCAAATAGTTTGTTACTGAGACACATTTAAATTTGATATTGTTAACATTTTAAGGCAGTAAGATCATGAAGTGGGGACACAGAAGGACCGAATCCCAGGAACGGTCTCTCACATAATCTGCTGTCTCCACGAGATAGAGGACCGGCTGAAAACTCATTTAGCTACCCCTTTGCTTTGTAAGTATATATATTTGATCGGAGACCTCATTGAGTTTCCTGGAATCACAGAACAACATGATTCTGAATGTGTCTTTTGTTCCTCTGGAAAAATCCCTCCGTGTTCTTCTTATCATCATCTGGAATATGAAGGAAGAGTGAGTAAATGTTTAGCTAACATTTTCTAAAATGCAGCGTTCCGGTTCTGGATGCTGATTGGTCAATACAGTGCGCTGCATTCCAGCTTTATTCATAACCAGTTTCGTCCCATAACAGAACAGCGTGACTTTATGTAAGGACGCTCAATTTCAGGAAAATTTCTAATATATATTCTTATTTGTATATTTAAATCTTTGCCCGCCAGAATAAAAAGTAAATAAAGTGGCAGCCATTTTGATCATTTTTACAAACCTGTCATGGTCCCTGTTGGAGTCATGTGATGTTAATGTCATGTGACCAAGGGTAAAGGTGGGGTTACACACCTGTAGTGTGTGTGTTAGCATGGAAGTAAGGTTCGCTGCTCGTGGATGATGTCTCATGATGAGAAGGGTTATGGCACAATGGGATCTCCAACACGACAGGAGCGACGTCTCTGGAACCGGTAGGACACGGGTTCTTACATCTCTGGAACCGGTAGGACACGGGTTCTTACGTCTCTGGAACCGGTAGGACACGGGTTCTTACATCTCTGCTTGTGTTTGCGGATGGGTTGATGAATTGTTGTCTAAACCGCTGGGCTTTTGCATTTCTAAAGAAACTTTTCCAATGATGTGTGTCGTTTGGCTTGTGTTTGCTTGTTTCAGAAAGGGTTTTGTGTGTTTTACATTAAGACGGTGATGTGTGTGTGCTTCAATCATGAGTGAGCTTGAAACTGGATGTTGAACAGGATAGGTGTAAAGGAAAAATTAAAATTACTGCAAACAGTTTGACTTGTAAAAGAAAAGAAATGTGATTAGAAGTTCAATACCAGCCGTCAGAGAACTCGTTTTAAAGAGTCAAGCTTCACGACCCCAGTATTCCCTGGCGACGAACAAATCAATGAATGAGTGTCTCAAGCATATATAAACACAGCGATGCATTTATAAGACAGAGCCGTGGAGAAAGGAATTGCGAGGTCAAGTGATAACGGCCAGGATGAAAACAGCGGATGCTTCGATAGGATTCAGGAATCGAGATGATATAAACCCAAGTGCCAGACGGAGCTCTTCAGCACACACTCGCCTGCCGTCCGACCCGCTGTGTCCCCGGGCCCCAGTGTGGACAAGCATGGGAAAGTGTGTGTTTTGTGTTCAGTGTGGTGTGACGCTTCGGTGAAGGACAACAGGCGCTCAATGCTGGTCAAAACCCTTGATTGGAAACGCGACACGAAACGCGACAGGGCAACGACCCCAGCGGTCCTCAGACTCGGACTCTCGACAGGGCAACGACCCCAGCGGTCCTCAGACTCGGACTCTCGACAGGGCAACGACCCCAGCGGTCCTCAGACTCGGACCCTCGACAGGCCAACGACCCCAGCGGTCCTCAGACTCGGACCCTCGACAGGGCAACGACCCCAGCGGTCCTCAGACTCGGACCCTCGACAGGGCAACGACCCCAGCGGTCCTCAGACTCGGACCCTCGACAGGCCAACGACCTCAGCGGTCCTCAGACTCGGACCCTCGACAGGCCAACGACCCCAGCGGTCCTCAGACTCGGACCCTCGACAGGGCAACGACCCCAGCGGTCCTCAGACTCGGACCCTCGACAGGCCAACGACCCCAGCGGTCCTCAGACTCGGACCCTCGACAGGCCAACGACCCCAGCGGTCCTCAGACTCGGACCCTCGACAGGCCAACGACCCCAGCG